>JAGFMF010011861.1:186729-242174 GCA_019455555.1 Galemys pyrenaicus
TCCTTCCTTCCTTCCTTCCTTCCTTCCTTCCTTCCTTCCTTCCTTCCTTCCTTCCTTCCTTCCTTCCTTCCTTCCTTCCTTCCTTCCTCCCTCCTCTCTTCTTTCCTTCCATCCCTCTTGTCTTCTCATCTTCCCTCATTTCTTCTTTCCTTCCTTCCCTTCAATGATCCCTTCATCCCTCTCTCCCTCCCTCCCATTGCCTTTCCTCTTCATGTTCCACAAACACAGTTTTTAAGAAAATCCCCTATATTCCAAGCAGCATTGGCAAAAGAAGCTCAAAAAAAAGTGTTAAAACTTGTGACTCACTTCATTGTAATTCTGTTTATAGGATTTATGGAAAAGCAGTGGGATCCAAGAAAATAAAATAAAACTTTAAAAATCCCACCAGCAAGTAAAAATCTTTTCTGTAGGAAATACAGTTATATAAAAGATTTATTTTTTGTTTCATATAACTCAGAGGAAACCCATATCCCTTGTTAACTGCTCTCTGTAATTAGTTACAGACCATTTAACTTCATAAATATTTTCAAGGATTAATGATAAGTGACACATGTATTATGCTTTTAATCTTCTAAGAAATGTTAATATTGATTCATTTTTCCTAGAATTGTGGGAAGGGACCAGTATTTTATCCCAGTAGAAATCATGGAAAAGACACCACCTTGTAAACAAGCCATAATGTTTAAGTTGGCTTTTTACCCAGGTTTGCCTCTGCCATCTCTTTTACTTAGCTCAGCTATAGCTGTTACCAAGGAAACTTGCTTCTTTGTGTTCTTCCATTAGCTACTTTCATTGAGCCACAAGGAAACCTGGAGGTGAACAAATTCAAGGGTTTTCAAACTTTGCTATGCATCGGGACCATGTGGGGAGCAATAAAGAAAAGGTTATGTGAGTTCCCCTGGAGTTGAACAGTAAAGGAAAAAATACTTTGCAGTGGGCCTGTATAGAGTGAATTTTATGCATTACCTTGACTGGCATGGGTCTCCAGCTATTTGGTTAAATATTAGTATGAGTGTTTCAGCGAGGGTGTTTCCAGATGGGTTTAATATTGAATCAGTAGGCTCAGTAAAGCAGATTGTCCTTCTTTCCCCCAACTAAAGGAGAGTCTATCCAATCCACTGAAGGCCTGAATAATATAAAAGGCAGAGAGAGAGAGAGAGAGAGAGAGAGAGAGAGAGAGAGAGAAATAATCTGTCTGCTGACTGTATTCAAGCTGGGACCTTGATCTTCTTCTGCCTCTGGACCCAGACTAGGAGTAAACTCTACATCTTCTACTCTCTTGGTTTTTAGGTCTTCGGATGTGGGCTGAAACTATGTCACTGGCTCTCTAGGGTCTCAAGTTTGCAGACTACAGATCTTGAGCCAATTTAGCATCCCTAATCATGTGGATTAAGAACAAAAAGACAAAGAGCAAGACTACAGGTACCATTATGTTAGAATAAAGGTCTAGAAAGTCTTTACTTGTTTTTTTCCAAAGAAAGCTCTGTTCAATGGTGAGGGGTGATGATACAAATAAATTTTTTCAGAAGAAAATGCTCTACATTTGACTCACATACACATAAATATTAATAATCTCATTTGTTTCTACAAAGTAGGATGGTGAGATTGTTAAGATAGATTAAATATGAAGGTCCTCACTATATTGAATAATGATATGTCCTTACTCCTATCTAAAATATTTACTGAAATGATGAGTGGGAAAATATCAGGAATAAGAGGCAGTACTGATTGGAAGTCAGAAGACAGCAAAGACTCAAGGATTCCAAACGCTCATTGGCTTCGGTTTTCTCTTCTCCTATCTCTCAATTCCCAGGATGTGTGATCTACAAAAGTCAGTATGAGAAGTCATGGTGATCTTATGGTTTTTGTTCCCCACTGCATTTCTTCTTCTCATAATTCCCTTGGTCTTTTCCTTTTCTTCATCCCTTCTTTATTTTTGAAGAATATGTTTTAGGAAATACATTGAAGATCAATCATATTAATAAAGGAGGGCTCTAAATTAGGGATGGAAGCCATTTGGGAAATTATGTTTTCTAACTGAAAACATTTAAGAGTGAAAAAAAAATGTGGCATAGTAGTTAAAAGTAAATCATCCTAAATACAGACAAAGAAAATAGGGTAAGATAATGATCTGTCTGTGTTTTCTCTGCTAGACCTTTTCAAACAAACTTTCAAAATATAGACAACTGAGAAAAAAAATCCACAAGCAAGTAAGTTAGTGTATGATGGCTAGCAAAACCGGAATAAAGATCAACAAGTTCCCCTTCAATATAAATTGCTGCATGCAAAAACTCTCTTACAAATGTGTTACTGGTTTCAATGGAAGTTAACTGCATAAAATGGCAACAGTTTTGCAAGAACTATATTCTACAAATTTAGACTTTTAGCTTAGTTGCATGGATTATTTATGTAACTCTACAAAATGATGAGTCTGGAAGGCTTGAGCTTATAAGGAAAAAATGCTTACATTTTAGTGATTCCAGTTTAAACTTACAGAAATATCAAGTTACTTATTGAAAATTCCCAGATGAAGTAAAAGGGAATGTTCTGGGAAGTTGCTGTTGACAGTCTGTTGCCCTGTCTTATAGATGTATATTTCCTAGGATTATTTAGTGAGGATTATCAGCATTTGAGAAGCAAGAATGACCAGAGGTCTTTTTAGAGAATCCTCAGAGAGTTCTGGAAGGGCTGAGCTCTTCTTCCTTTTAAAATAAGTGTAGAATCTGAAAGCTGACTTAAGAGAATGCATTCAAACTGAATTAAGAGAATATGACACCCTCCTCAGTGTTCTGTCAATACCCCACCATGACTACCTTGACCTTGGCCTGTCTCAACCTCCCCACAGTTGGGGGAATGAAGTCACGGGAAGGGAAGCTGAGAGGGGGGCCTTTCAAAGTCGGACCAATGCAGGAGCCAGATCACTCATTTCCAAATAAGGTTGAAGCAGAGATTCACTACCCAGATTCTGAAATGTCAGCCAACTTCGCCAGTATCAGAAGAGCAATCCAAAAGAGCCCTTGCACACCGACACACATTAACACTCAGTGAGATGGAAAACCCCAGGTGGCAACCACTAATGTCGATACTTATGAACATTTTAAACAACTACAACAGATTACTGTATGGGCGTGTGTTCTGTGATAAAGAAATAGTTTCTTCTTGGAGCTTAAATGTAATAAGTTGGAAGCATATCAACTGAGCAGTTTCCAAGTACATAGACATATCTTTTCCTACCTTTTTCCCCTGTTCTACTAACTGCAGCTTCAACTTGTTTGCAGTTTACTTTTTTGCAAACTCCTTTATCCCCATTTGCAACTAGACACTTTGAGCATCTTCCTTTTCTTTAGCAAATGTCTGGGGGGAAAAAGCACCTACAAGAAAAATCATGGAATGCCATTTTTACTATTACTTCATTTCCCAACCTGTTACAAAGTGCAACTAATATAATCAAGACGGAGCATCATTTTTTGTATGTGTCAAACACTCCTGGTAAACTGATACCAAACCAAGGGGCCACGTTTTGACAATGCCCTTCTGTAAATTGCTTGTGAAATGGCACTTCTTAAGACCCATATTTCATTAACTTGGCAAAACCATGTTTCAAGGTCGTTTCCAAATGCTCGTCTTGTGCATAGCAGCATGCGTGGAGCAGCGTTCGCATGGCACCAGGTCAACCCATTAGTCATCGCTGGAGAGAGCTTTCTGTGGAGAGGCAGCCTGCTCCAAAGTCAGATGGGCTTTTCAAAAGCATGCCAAGGAAACTTTAAGACTTGAAATGTTGCAGAAAAGAAGGTCAGAGCATCTTTTAATTGCCTACTATCCATGCAGCGGTTTTCTTTTTGTATTTTTATGCAAATATTAAATATCTACCCAGAGTGAAAAACAGGTTAAAAATGTGGTGAGTGAGTCTGTGCATGTGTCTTCAATTGAGTGTAGTGCCGAGTGCCAAAGTTCAACCAAGCTGATCAGACTGTAGGTCTGTGTAAAAGCCTGAAGTGGTGGAATCTAGTTGCTATAGCTGCAAATTAAACAAATAAATGAGACACCATGGAATGTAGCAAAATATCTGTGGTCTGATTAGTTCACATTTGCCATATGTGTGAATATTAGCAGGCACATTCTGAGTTTGAGCAAAGTTCTTTTCAATGGGTACAATTGAAGGGAGATACTTCAAAATAAATAAGATTTGAATTCCATGCCCAAGGATACCTCTCACATTTTTCTACAAGTTTTTAAGGAATTTCATTAAACTTTTTTTTTTAAAAGATTTATTTTATTTATGCATACAAGAGCTGGGGTACAGGCCAGAGGTGTGTGTGTGGGGGGTGGGGGGTGAGAGGATTTACCACAGAGAGCGGGGAGCAGAACAGGCAGATTATTGAAGTACACTGCTGATGGGAGCAGCGGGCACAGCAGGAGAGGTCTGCTGCACCATGTGGGTCCCCTCCCTGGCCAGCAGCAGGGATGGAACTCATGCTGCAGTGGCTGCGGTTTGCTTCATAGTGCGTTGCTTAACCCACTGCGCCACCAGGGAGTCCCAATTTCATTAAGCTTTTAATATTAGGAGTATACACAAATTCAGTGGTGCTAAAAATACAAGATTTCCACCAGAGCATTCTTCCGTAAAGCTTTAAAGTATGACACTAACTCATTACTTACAATACAATGATAACTTAAAATCATTAGTCGAGGGAAATTTTACCTTATCTAACAAGATCTCCTCATCCTAGAATATCTAGGACTTATTTACTGGGCCTACTACGTGGCGGGTACTGTGTAATGTACTTTCAGGTCCAGTCTCACGAATTCCCACAAGAAGCTCTAAGTTCCCCACAAACAGAACTCAGTAGAAAAAGACTTGAACAGGGATTTCTATTTTTACTAATGCCACAATCACTTTCACTAAACTGTTATCAAATAAGAATAGGAAAACCAGAAAAAACTCGAGCGGTCACGTGGTGCAGCCCCCCTTTCTGGGTGCTCCCAGGTTTGCATCTGTGAGAAGTGCAGCTGTAGCAACAGAGCGACGATATTTAGGTGAACCTCGTATGAGAAGAGGAATGGAACAAAGAGCACATCCTAGTGCCGAAAGGAGTATCCATTGCCCTCACTCTCCAAACACACAAGACAGCAGAGGTGAGCAGCTGTACTCTGATACACAAAGTAAATAGGCCTATTACCAGCTCACATGAATTAGTGTATCTGATAAAGACAAGAGGGGCTATATTAAGGGGCGACATTTGCACCCATCAGGACTAATCCTTCCATTTAGGTCAAAACATACACATCTTAATTAATTAGATCATTAAGCACAAACTCTTTCTCTGGTTATAGATGTGATAAAATAATCAGAAAAAATATTCTTGTTGTGATGAAAAGGAGTCTAAATCTAAAACGCCAGGAATATTTATCAGTGTCTTGATGAAATGTGCTTGTGAAATCTGATGACAATTCCGGTTTAAAGACCTCACTTTAAGTGGACATGCAGCCCTCCATGGAGAGATGCTGAGACAGTGCACACCCCGGGGTGCTCAGCTCAGAGACCTGCTCCCAGCCAGCCTGTTCGCTAGCCCCGTGAGCTTGGGCAAGTTACTATGCTGGCAAAAAGCAGCACGGTCTGCAGTCCCAAAGGGGAAGACAGAGTCAGAAAATGATAAACCAATGAGCTTGACAAGAATGCTAAAGGTTTCTAGAATGGGTCACTGAAGGACTAGGGCATAAGATGGTAATGATAGGTACCAGTCTAAGTTTACTGAGAGAAAATAATCTTACTTATTTGCTAAAAAATGTTACCACACCGAGAGAATAATGAAATAGGACAGGAATTCATTCACTCAAGCATAAATACTTTCACTCTTTCAAAAACCATTTTCTGATACCTACTTTATGCCAGGCATGACCCAGAAGATCAGACTATACAGATAAGAGCCACCTGCCTGCTCTAAAAGAGGACCCAACTGCAGAGAAATGTAAATACACTGCAAGTCCAGCACGAAGGATGCCGTAGTAGTGGTACATCTCAGGTAAAGAGGCTCCCAACAAAGACAGTTCTATTAGGTAAGGGGAGAGGTGAAGCATGCATGGAACTAGAGGGTAAGCAGAGTTTTGACAAGGGCATGAGTAGGAGGTGGCACACGGTCCTGACAGATTCAAAGGGCAGACACCATTATCAGAACTTCATTTCTTCTAACAGTAACTGAGACCATCTGCTAAGGAGACAGTGGGGAGGCAGAAGTTAGAGCTTGAGTGTTGACCTCAGTTCAGTTGGTAGATTATAAAGTCTTTAACTAAAGTAGGTACAGTAGAAATGAAGATGCTGGGGACGAATTGTAGGCACATCTGATAGAACTTATGAAACTTTGGGACATGGGTAGAAAGAGGAACTTTTAGGTGCATTTTGCCATTATTGAGACAGTTACAAAAGATGAGAAGTAGTTAACATAATGAGCTTGTTTCAAATATGACTCAAAGTCCTATGTCAAACACTGAGCATGATGTTCCATGAGATGTTGGGTCAGGAAGTACAAACATGGAATGGCCTGTGCAGTGTGGAGGCTGAAGTCATGTGAGAGGGTGAGATCCTCTTGGAAGAAAACATGAGGAGAACAAACAGCACTGGTTTCAAATCCTGTAGCATGGAGGAAATGACTAGGAACACTTGGACTTATAAGGAAGAGAAGACTTACTTCCTTAAGAGTGTCTTCCCTAAATGAAGATTCATAATCCTAGTCAGTTCCTAAACCCCCATCAATGGAGATACTCAAGCAGAGACTGAAGGAGATTTGCTAGGATATGTTCAGGTGATTTAAGTATCATTTGGTGAAAGATCCAGATGATCTTTGGAATTGCTTCCCAAGTTTAAGGCTCTGGGATTCTTTGCCTCTATCCTAGAAAAATGCAGGGTTTTTTTCCCCCAATACACTTTCTTTGGCAATTTTCACTGATGCTTGCTAAGGTTGGAACTTCAATTAAAAGGAAACAGAAAGTATATATGGAATGGACTTCTGCCAAGGAGCTGGGTCTGTGGCTAATGAATGATCCGTCTGTGGTAGTGAAGAAGGAAGTCAGGTCCTAGGACCTTCCTGCCTCCTCTCACCCCCTCCCTGCGACTCGGAAGAGCTAAGGGTAAGTGAATGGGAAACATATGAACTAAGTTTACTTTGAAATATCTATGGATTTAAGAATTACGGGTAAAAGAGCTTGAATAAACCACACTTTCAGTTTTGCTGACCCAAAATGTCTGAATATAATTTATAGACCTTTAGATGAACTCACTCCTACTAGGCCTGCTTACCTATTGAATGTCACAATTAAAGGGGCAAAGTGTAAGCTGAATAATATCAGCCTTGAATTTTATCCATGCATGGAAAATTAGTTTTACAAGGAATTCATGATAGCAGGAAATGGTTTTAAATAGCCATTGTCTGCTATAATCCTATGGAAAAAAAGAACTAATTCCCATATAAAATAATCAATACTTGGAAGAGTTTTTCAATAATTTTGATCCAGACTATTATTTACCTCATCTGTAGCTCTTAGGTGCTCCAGGAACACCTTGGACATCAAATGCGGCAATGTCAGATAACAGTAGTAGTGTGATATATATTAAAAATAAGCTGCCTGTGCTGGGGGGGAGGGGGGTTGCAGTCTATACAGGTAGAGATTTTGTTGCAGTGAAGCTGAGATTGAAGAGTGAAGTAAAATGCAAATTAGAAAGGAAGTAAATGGTTTGGAGTTGCATTTTCTGTCAACCATTGGGAAGGGTAAAAGAAAAAAATGGGAGAAAAAGAACAAGAGAAAACATGGACACAGAATATTGATAAAGTCGACTCATTCACGCAACAAATACTGAAATGTACATTATGAGGTAGCACTTTTCTCAGTGTTTGTGTTCAATCTGTAAGTGAAACAAAGATCCTTGCACTTAGGAAAATGACATTCTAGCAGTGGAGAAGGACAGTAAGTCATAAATGCATATAAAGAAAACACTGTAATATGTCAAGAATGTTAAGTACCATGAGGGAGCTCCTAGGGGGAACGGAGAGAGCTGCAGTGAGAAGATGCCATTGAAGAAAGACTAGAAGGAGCTGAGGAGGTGAGAGCCAAGCAGACTTCCAGGGGACAGCATTCCAGACAAAGAGCAGCAAGGCGACCAGCTCAGTCAATAACATCTACTGATTCATCAAGTGGCTGTTGAGTATCTACAACATGTGAAACACTATGGCAGGCACTGCAGAGAACAAAAGTAACCCCCAAATCTCAAAGAACCATGGAAGAAATATGGTATTAAAAAATCTGTGTGGTTTGCCTGTCATTGGACCTTCTTTATCCCAGGACATTTTTAACTCCTCCTCAACTCTGCTTTTTTCGTCTCTCCTATCTTTTCCCCTTCTGCAATCTAGCCTCTTTTTATCTCCTTTCTCTCCCTCTGGCTTTCTTGGTGTCCCTTCTTTCTTTCAGGATTTTTTCCTTTGTGATTTTCATTAGTTTGAAATGTTTCACATAGTTGTTTTTTGTTTTAGCAGTTGTCCTATTTGGTATCCTTTGACCTACATGGGTTAGTGGTTTGGTACTAATTTAATTTTGGGGAAAGATTTCAGTCATATTTCTACTGCTCTGTTCTCTCTTCTTCTGGTCATCCTATTATACATGTGTTATCTCTTTATACTTTGTCTACAGTCCTTGGATATTCTGACCTATAGTTTTCAGAGTTTTTTTTTTTTCCCCCCAAGGGTTCTATTGATTTAACTCTGCTATACAGTCTGCTAATCAGCCCATCAAAAATGTTCTTCATTTCTGCTATAGTATTTTGTTTTTATAGCTATCAATTCTTTTTGGTTTTTTCTTAGGATTTCCACCTCTCTGCTTACATTACCCATCTGTTCTCACATGTTGTCTACTTCATCCATTAGAGAATTTAACATACTAATCATAGTTGTTTTAAATTGCCATATGATAATTCCAATAACACTGCTATGTCTGGTTGTGGAGCTTTCTCTGTCTCTTTAACTTATGTTTTTATTGTCTTTTCCTAAGCCTTATAATTCTTTTCTTGATAGCTCACATGTACTGGAGAAATTTTGGAGGGTGGGTAGAGTATTTTATTGTCCTATAATTAGGACTCAATCCTTCAGTTAGCCTGTAAACTGGACTATGAAGTTCACAAGTGACTCTCACTTATTTTCCCCTTTTTAGGTGAGACAGAAAGACTAGAACCACATGGAGTTGGGGATATTTCGCCCTCCCCTAGTTAGTTCATTTCAGGTAACACCGCAGGTTGGGATTTAATTTCCTTTGAGGGTAAGCTTTGTTAAGAGTTGAGTGCTCTGGCACCTTTCAAAATAGTTCCTTGTCTTCTCCCCCTTGAAAAAAACAAGATTTTCTTCCTGATATTTACTGTGGAAACACAGTTACGCTCCTGGAGGTAACTCTCACAATATTAGGAGTGCTGTGACTGGCTGCACCTGGAGGTTTTTTCAGAATTTTTCAGAATCGTGAGCAGTGAGCCTCTAGCAATCTGTCAGTTACAGTTCAGGTATCCCCAACCCAGTACTAGCTCCCACAGTCGTTTCAGTCAGAAAATTATTATTCTCTGTATTTGCCTTCTGTCTCTTCAACCTTGCAAGCAATGGCTGGTCCTGTGTCCTACCCTCTCTCATAGGTCCAAGAAGAGTTGTTGATTTTTCAGTCTCTTCAGCTTTTTCTTAAGACAAAACTGTAACTTCTGAACTCCTTACACACGGAAGTAGAAACCCACCCCCTCAAAACAGTTCAAAAATTTCTCAAACATCAGTTAAACATACATGTTGTTCAATTTACAATATTTCTGTTTGAAATAATAACGGAAAAATTAAACTGGCAATAGCTAACTGAATACCTTAAAATTGAGTTTTAGAAGACAGAATAATGATATTGTCATATCAAATTTAGATCAGCAAAATCTCACACAGGAGAAGCGGACATGGTAGAAGTAGTGATCACAAATAAAAATTCACAGTGCAGGAAGCTATATCAGTAAAACTGGATATGAAAAAAAGTAGGTCTTAGAACAACATGCTGCAATTCTGCAAGTGTCTGCCTCACTGTGGGTGCAACTCTCTTCCTTGTTCCTGTCTTTGGGGCTTGACTTATTTTCTTTGGGAGGTCCATTAGGAGTTACAGAATGAGGTCTAAGAATTTCTTAACTTTGTTCCAGTTCTATTTCTCTCACTTTTTTAAAAAAATGTCCAGATGTCTTCTAGTTCTTTTAGAACATATTAAGGAAACTGAGAAAGGTCAGTTTTTTCACATGAAATGTTTATGGTAAGTTGTGTTATCTACCCAAAAGTAACGACAAATCTAAGTTCTCACAAAACCAGTGATCACTCACGCAGTATTTAATGCCTAAATCTGGGAAAGTCCGATGTACAAAAGCTTTAGTAATTACTAAATGTCAAAATAATATTGAACAGAATAAATAGTCGACTAAATTAAGGTTCTCTTGAGGATCAGTTACATATAACAAGGATAACTGAAAAATCAGGCATTAAGAGAGGTGGGCCTTGTTTTTTCTTCTCTCTTCATAAATTATATGGGGAAATGAACAACTCCTGCTGTGATTATGAGAATATCTAGGTCATGTCTGCTTAAAGATCTATGGTAATAATAATAAAATCCTAACCTTCTACAGTGCCTGGTATTCTCAAAGCACTTTATAAACATTTATTAGGTCTTCAATAAACAGTGACATTGTCTCATTGTTGGTTTTTTCTGTTTATAGCATCACGGAGTCTGTAATCTTTCTAGTCTAAATATTTATTTATTTATTTATGTATTGCTGTTAATGCATATTTACTCCATTGACAATGCTTTCAAATTATAATGCACAGAAGAAAAAGTTCAGGACTCTAGTTTTGCAAACAAGAAACAGGTTGGAACAATAACTGTGCTGCTCTTTGTGAGAGCGAACACTACTGTGTTGAATTCTGGAATTTTTTTCCTGCTTACTTCCCTGTACCTCAAACATGCCATTTCCATCCTGGAAACTGCATGTGTTTTCTCATCCTATAATGCCACAGAGCCTAGCAGAGTACTTTGCATATCAGCACAGGTTTTCAATAAATGTTTATAGATTGAAATCACAGCTTAGCACCACCCCTCCCCTGCCCCATGTTGCGGGTCCTGCAAATCCCAACCAGAACCACCTATGGCCATTCTCACAACATTCTGGCAGCTGGCTTTATTTCCTGATATCACTCTTGTTTTTCTTTTGACTAATCACCAGGGCACTGAGAACAGCAAGGTGTAGAAGACTATGTGACTTTTTCCCATGTTTCATTCTGTGAGTCATCAATACTTAGTGAATGTTAATGGGCAGCATGTGCTATTTGAGTTGTTGGAAATACAAAGATAAAAAGAGCTGCAAAGAGAGAACACACTTGATTCTGGATATTAAGTGGACTCCCTTTAAATATCTTATATTTTATAGGTCTACGTTTTCAGTTGTAATACATTTAAAATTCATTTCATGTGCTATTTTCATGGAGCTGCTTGCATTACTGTTCTAACTCAGCCATTCACCCATTTCCTCTTTTCCAAATACATTCGAGGACTGCTTGCTGAGGGGAGAGGAAGACAACAGGGAGGACGCTATAGAAAACTTTCTCTTACTTATCATGCCTAACTTTTGACAAACCACGTGTAAATCAAAATGAAAGTCCTGTGAATTTCAGATCTTATGTGATTTCTCTTACACCTCTTCCTGACAATTTTGTTTGTTTGAATGCTGCAAAATCAACGTCTTCTGAAATGGAACCAACAGACTTACAAACTGCACCACAGTTCTGTGGTTCAGGACTCTGGATCCTTAGAAACTATGTAGAGACTTATCAAACAATGACTGTGATTCTATATACATTCTCTCTTGGAATTCTTACAGTTAAGAAGATCTGAACAGGTGATAACAGGCCCAAAGGGCAAGGAACCATTTGCACAAACATTTAAAAGCTACCCGTTAGTAAAGAATTACATATGTTCTATGCCTCTACGTTGTGATAAAACGAAATTGAAAAAAATATGGAGATTTGTAAGTCACACATGTAAGTACAACATATTTAACATAATATAAGTTTTCTAAAATTAAATTTTTCTTGTCTTCATTTCAGCAAAATCACTAATTATGCTGTCACATGGAAATTCTCACGCAACTTGAACTCTACCAAGAGCAATAAACTAAAACATCAATTAAAATTAAAATATAATCAAAGTATACACAGTTTGAATGGTTTCATCAAAATATGAATATTAAAATAAATGTAAAATATTTAAAGTTATTTTAATTTTTAATTGAACATTCAAAATACCTATAAAGTTTAAAACAGAATCAAAACATAAATATATTTAGGTTTTTAAATAAAGTTTAAACAAATCATAAAATGCTTAATGTAACCTGTTGCTATGCCATTAACCTTATTGTACATTTTTATAAAAATTGAATTATTCACAATCCCAGCATTTAATGTTCATATTTTAATTGCCAATTCAAAGACTCAGCATCATGATTTATGCATGCTATATTTAAAGTTACATATAAACAAATTTTGAGTAGTGTAAACTGATTAATATTGTAAAATATTTCTTGGTTACCATATGCAAATTCTTTGTTAATAATTCTAGAACCATGAATTGCAACATGAGGAAAAGCAAAGAAATACTCATTCATCTGTACTGAGAAACAAAATTCACTGTGAAAATACCTACCCAGGTCATATTATCTCAGAGAATGTCACATGTTAATGAATTTATCTTTTCCATTTCCTAAATCTTTGTGTCACTGACATCCTCCTTGCATTTCTGGGTAGTGTTTGCCTTCAAGAGCGAGCAGAGTGAGCATTTTAACCCCTCAAAGTAGATCAAGGGGAGATTACGAGTGAAGGTAAAGCTCTAATAGCTGCATGTTTAATAGACTTCCCACTGAAATATTACATAGCACTGGGATCTTAAAGGATCATGGAAATTTTTCTGTCCTGAAGGTGATATCGTACCGCTTAGGGATGTAGACTCAGGACACACAGTGAAGGCCTGTACCTTTGCAGCACAGAGTGCAATCACATTCCGGCTGAGAAATTTCTGAGCCTGTTCCTTCATTTATGAAAGAGCTGATAATTTCTCATTCGTAATTCCATGATGAAAATTAAATGATAGTAGTATAGAATGCTTGGGATATACGCTATTCTCACAAATTAGCAGCCAGTAGTATTGACTGGCAAAGAATCATGGAAATTGTCCTACTGCATTCATTCACAAGTCTAATAAATATGCATCGGCCCTGCTATCTGACACGTGCTTTGGTAGCACAGCTGGGATATAAAGGCTGCTGTTTTGTGCTGAGATAACTCTTTTTGTGAGGGAAGCAGACAGTGAAATGGAGATGTTAAAGAGCTGTGGAAGCCCAAATAACAGAAGAGCTTAGGAAAGTTAGGACAGAATTCCTGGAGAAGATGCCATATAAGCCAGTGGGATAAGCAGAGTCTGGTGAAGAATGGGAAGAGGGTTGCAGGTGGAGGGTTTTAAAGACACAGAATCATGAAGGGGCTTTACACGTGCAAAGGAAGTAAAATACTGGAGAGGAGAGTCTCCATGTCAGTCCCTTTCACTGGTTAAACTGAGACGCTTATTTGGTTGAAACTATATACGAGGTGACTCCTTCAATGGTGTGGCTCTAACTGGATTTAAAGAAAATTTTGTTCTTTGTGCCAATTTTGATGAGTTGACTCAGGGAAGAACTGATTGAAGTCCACAGTACAGTAATGTTTGGTTGTTAGTATAAACCACTTCTCCTAAAATATACCAAAATTGGGGGCAGAAGGGAAGTTTTGTTATTTTGGACCTAAGACTCAAGATTTCTTAGCTCTTTGTTCCCCTGTAATTTCTGTGATGGGTTACCCTTTTCACAAGGAGCACCCAGTGACATATTCTAAAAATTGCTGTAACTGAAACAATGCAAACTTCTTAGTTCATAACAAAACAGTGCTCAATTACAGAAGTGGGAAGGGAAGGCAATACAAATGTCTCTGCAGAAACTATATCTGCTTTCCTCTTGAAAGCAATTTGCAAGCCATTCAGAGTATTTGATGTGCAACTTGTGATGGCAATGCCATGGCTGAAACATCATAAAGTTTTACAACTGAGAAGACCTAGTGTCTCAGGCAAATATCCCAGATGGGCAGAACCTGCCAGGTGGACAACCATTACTCTGGACACCCCAATGCCTGCAGCAGACCACAAGGCAAAATAATAGTCTTGCTGCTCTCTGGGGAAATTCCAAGTACAAAAGTAACTTCTAACACACGCCCATTGATGGAGTGAAGGGGGAGGAGGGAAGGTGTTGACAGTTGTGTGGGTGGGATTGATCCTTAGGTTTCCATAGGAGACAAGCCTCTGAGTGGCACCAAAATTGAACGCATCCTGAACGAGCTAGTTGTATTACCTAACACCACAAACCCTCTCTTATAAACTGTGCTCATCTAATTCATAGTTTTAAGATTGACTCAATTTCATGGGAAGATTTTTTTATTTACGTTCAGTATGCTTCTCTAATTACAGAGAAGACTTATAATTTTCCAAGGTTTCACAGCCATTTAGGTAGGCTCTATGGAAAAACTTAAATCAGAAGACAGTTCTACAAAGATTGTTTGAATAAAAGGAAATTATTTGCTTTAGTCCACTCACCATTCCATGATTCAGCCATCCTGGTATAAAATTATCAAGCAGCTTCGGGTAAATCATCTCTCTGTCATAGGCATAAATGATCCAGAACACCGCTACAACGAACTGGAAGAGAACCAAAATCCTTTATTTCATAGTCACCAACGCGCTACAACATACAATTTATTAGTTGTCTATTATTAAAAGCACTCAACAGAATTTGGACTCTATAATGAAAGACAAATCACTAAGCCAGTTAATGACCGGAAAAACAGTTCTAACTTCACTCCATTAGTGGTAATGGCTGGGTCCCTCCTCTTCCCATGTCCTCCCCACTGTGTCCTCTTTGGCACAGGAAAATGCTTGTGAGGTAAAGAGGACTGTCTTCTGACACAGCTCCCTTTTCAGGACTAACTATCTTGGTTTGATTCTTCTCAAGAGGGTTTAAAAGTTCACGGGCAGTTTTCTGGACCCATCCCCCACAGTACAGAGCTAGCACAATTCAAACAACTATAGCTTATGTCTCTTTTCCTTAACCCATCATGTGGTTTAAATTAATCCTCACATTCTCAAGTTTCTGTTTCACCACTAACAGCATTGAAATTGCTGCTATAAAATGTCCAAAAGTCCCATTTCCAGAAAAAGTATTAATTCCTGTAGCCTTAGCGGAGGCTTTAACAGAGTGTATGTAAAGGAAGATTCCTGCATTTCTTGTAAAAACTTCTAAGTTCATCTGGGATCCAGGGGTTTATTCTGACCCATCAGCAACATAATCACGGAGTGTAGAACACTTAATTTAATATCTATCTGTCTTTGAATTAGTGGTGAGAATAAAAGCTCAGATAAAATAAATGAATGACCCTAAGTCTTAGTTTTTAGCACAGAATTTAAAAAGACAGAGTTAGTATTTTTATAGTCAATAAATATAGCAAGGAAAGGAGAACCAGAGGGAGAGATCAAAGTCACTGCAGTTATGTCTCTAAATAATAAATAGTATGGATGATAAAATGCAGTACGCATATTAAACAGGAACAATTTTTATCTTGTTTCTATGTCACCCATGCCCCCATATTTTATTAATAAAAAATAAATATTTTAATGCCATTTTTACAAAACTCCCAGTGGTTACAGATTTAGCCTCACAATTTGAAGGATCCCAAAGTTCTTTTTCATACATGTCAGTTGTGACAAGGGTAATCTTTGCCCCAGAAAATTCATTCTTAAAACCTATGATGGCGTGAACATTTATTGCTACATAAAACAAAGTGAATGAAATTATAATAGCAACTGCAGATTGTATATGGTTTTAATACCAGATTGGAGTGCCCCATTATTTATACTGCTTTTGGGTCAACTGTTTTCACTCAGTTGCCCAAATATAGAAAAAAATTATTATTATTAACTATCGCCAAGATATTTTCAAGTACAATGAATAATTTGTGAATCATCCAGAATTTTCATTAGACAAATCCAGAATTTTCCTTAGACAACAGAATTTGAGTATACTGAACATCCATGTCATCTGCTGTCAGATCTGGGCCCCTTGCCTCACAACCTTACTACTCAAAGTGTGGTCCCGTGGCTCATCAGGTCGCCGTTCTCCTGAGAGCTTCTTAGATGTGCAGAATGCCAGGTCCTAGCCTGCTATGTTCTGATTCTGAATTTTGTTATTTTTATTTTTAGGTAGAAGAATGGGGGTCTAGGTTAGAGGTATCGGGAGATTCACCAGAGACAGAGTTGGGAGCAGAACATGCAGTTCTACTGAAATGCGCTACTGATAGGAGCAGTAGGCGAGACAGGAGAGATCCTCTGTGCCATGTGGGTCAGCTCCCTGGCCAGGGGTCTGCCTTAGCATGATAGTGCTGAGTGAACCCTAGATCACAAGGGAAGACTAGATCTTGCATTTCTATAGGATCACACAGTCATGAGCATTACACATAAAAGTGGGAAGTACCCTGCTTTGGAAGGTCCTATTCCAGTCACCTGGAGCCTCCAGCCTTCCCAAGCACCAAGGTGATCCCAGGGTCAAGCAGTTGGTGGACCCAGAGTCTGGACCCTTCCATGTCTAGACCACATCCTGAGAAACCAGGACCTTGAATCTCTCCACCCACATAGACACAGTCTGACTCAGAGCCTTCTTCATTGGGAGGGTTGACTATAAAATAAATGTGGTTGAGGGCCATCCGTAGGGCGAGAAGGTAAGCGTTACATTTGGTCTGCATGTGCCCACAGGAATGAAGCCATTTCTATCCCGGATGCAGTCATGGGTGGAAAGCCCTGTATCTTTGCTATAATATGTAACCTAATCACAGAAGTAGCAACTCATTGTCGTCACAGGTCCCTCCCACACTCAAGGGGAGCTAATTAGATAGGCCTGAACAACAGGGGGTGGAATCTTGGGGCCATCTTAGAATTCTGCTTACCATAGCTCCCAGTCTGTTCTTTTCCAAAACGGTTTTGACTATTTTAAGTCCTTTACATTTCCATTTAAATTTTAAAATTTCAACTTGTTAATTTCTACAAATATATTCTGCTATAATTCTGATTATGACTAAATCAATGCCTTCAATTTCGGGAGATAAGGAAACAACACTATTGAATCTTCTAACCCGTAAATATCATTTATTTAGATCATTAATTTCTCAGTATTTGCAGTTTTCAGTGTAAAGTCACTGCATGTATTTTAATAAATCTATCACGAAATATTCCATGTTTTCTATGCTATTGTGTTATGGATTGTATTAAAATTATACAATTCCTGTTGTTAGTATGTAAATTATGACTAATTTTTGTTTATTGACATTATCGCTTTTATCTTTGTTAAAATCACTTGGTAGTTGGAATAATTATTTTATAAATTGTATAGATTTTTATAGGTGCATGGATTGGAAATAAAGACAGGTTTTCTTCCTTTACACCAGGGAAGCCTTTCAGGTTTTTTTCTTTTCTTATTGTACTTCTCAGGCAATTCGGAATACCACTGACAAAGTGATTCATCACCTTCTTTCCTGTCTTAGGGAACAGCAGTTTGCTATTACTGAAGGTTTTCTTTAATGACTTTTATTAAGTTGGGGGATATATCGCCTGTTCTTTATGTATGTAATGAATGAAGGCATCATTTTGATGACTTTGCTACATATCTTGAGGTGATCATAGGGTTTTTCTCCTTCGTTCTGTTAAAATGACCCATTATATCAATTCTTATTGAACTTTAAGCCAACTTAATTCTTACTCATAATGCATTATCATTTTGATTTGTCACTGGACTCACTTTTTCTATCTTTACATAAAGTATATTGACCAGTTGTTAGTTTTCTCATCATACTGTCTTTTTATAACTGGCAACAATGTAATACTAGCTTGAAAAGATGGAAAATGTTTCTTCCTCTATTTTCTGAAATTCTGTGTACAAGACTGGTATTTTTTTCCCCTTACCTATTTGATTGCCTTCTCTAGTGGCGACATTTGGAATTAGAAGTTTTCTTTTGAGAAAATTTAATTCAATTTCTTTAATAGATACAGCATCCATAGCTTTCTATTTCTTCTCGAGTATTTTAATCACTTTCCCCTTTTGTACAATTCCTCCATTTTGTTTCTGCAAGTTCTTGAGATTCCATGATGAAAATTGCCAAATATTACAAATCAGGTATTTTCCCCTGGAGAGACACTTAATATTCAGAGCACAGCACTACTGAGAGCTACCTCTCATTCACCAGGAATGACCTTTCAGAGTCTCAAGTATATGCAGTGCCTGTGAGGTCAATATTTAGTAGCAATAATGTCATCCTCCAGCCCCTCCCATATAGTGAGTGAATTACCTGGGTTATTAAGTGTGCGGTGACTTTCAAAGAAGTGTTAGTCATCTATCTTAGGAGACACCAGAAGGTCAAGAGGCACAGTGAATGGAGTAATCAACCCTCCTAACAGTTTTTGAGCTATAAACATATCACAGATAGTAGCTCTTTGGCTTCTGGCACTGATACACTTTTGTTAATAGGGTCATCAACGAACTCAAAATACATCTGAACGCTGCCACCAGGGCACGCATATGAAACAAAAGTATGTTCTCCCGGACGGGTTAAGGGACACTGAAATGTTACACTGTCATGAAGTGGTTCCTTCTCTGGCCAGGACCAATGGCCAGCTAGTCCTTAGAACATGCCTGCTGCTTCTCTGCTGCCAGGCTAGATTTCTGTACTTGAGCAGAGACTGGAAGGAACACAGCTACTTCCCAGTCCTTCAAGTTTCTCAGACAACACACTTGAATTGCAACTAGTTACCAAGGCCTTGCTTGAACCCCTCCCCACAAGCTATATGAAATGAACAAGAAAAAAAAAAAAAAGGATTTACCCGTTGTCTCTTTGTAAGAAGTCTCTCTTGCCCAATAGAAGCCAAAGCTAATCAGCTTTAGCCCACTTCTAAAAAGGAACTTTACTCATCAGTAGGAAATTCTTTGAAAATAAACTAATAAAGGGCAAAAGATATGACAGAGAAATTTGCCATGAAGGAGGATCAATTTTTTAAAAAGGCACTTATCTACCTACAGATTAGTTTATAAAAGCCATTTAGTAGGGTCGCAAACATTTACCACTGAAGGAGAGAAGCATGGAGAAAGGGAAGAAAGGCAGAAGTAAACATAAACATCTTTAAAGTTTTCAGCTTCCACATGACGTGACTATGACATTGTTTTCCATTTTAAACACTAATCTGTTTGGACTCACACTTTACCAAATACTGATGGGAATCATTTTTAATTGTTTTGTGCACTGATACCCTGCTCCGGATTTCCTTTTCATGATTGCTTTCCCATCAGTTCTTTCCATGGTCATACCGTGGCTGAGAGGTAATGTTCAGAGATGTTCCTGGTTAGGATTTTCTTTCCAAACACATAAAGCTTGAGAATGAGTGTGTGTCCTGCAAGGCAGCTGCCCTTGTCTCTGATGCCTCCAGCCATGGCTTTTGTCTTCCACTTCCCATATCTCAGAGATCCTGACTCTCTAAGACTTCTCCTCTGGCTTTGTTCCCTGATCTTACCCAAAATTCAGGAATGTCTTGTGAAACACAGGGTCCTTTGAAATGCTATAGTATCTCTTTTTCCACAGCAAGATTAGTATCTAGTCCTTATTTTGACAAGTGTGACACAGAATTCTTCTACTTGTGATTATGAGGCTGGAACACTGTATTTCTTATGCTATGCATTTTGCTCAAGTTACCTTAAAACTAGAATTTAGCGAGCTTCTAAAGCACAATTTGAGGTTATGCCTCTTTCCCTGGCATACGATTGTTTGGTGGAATCTATAATTGCTTCACATTTATCTTCCTTTAGATTAACTATTTCTTCCACATAACACTCTGAAAATAATGGAAGGATGAAAAATCAGCTTCCAGAAAGGTCTTGTATGGTTTGGTGCTTGCCTTTCTCTCCAGCCTCAGCTGGTGTCAAAGTCTCTCTTGCTCCCTAAACTCTTAATTTGGCTCCTCTAAAACTTACTAAACTGTTTCCTGCTTCAGGTCCCAGCATTTCCTACTCCTTGTATCAGGAATATTCTCTCCATTTTTCCACAGGGCAGATTCTCCATTCCTTCCTGGTAGAACTTAAACAACATCGCTTCTTCTTGCCTCCACTGCTTATTCCTTTCTACTATAGAGCATCACTGAAAATCAGCTATTTATATTGTTCAATTGTTCACTGTTTGGCTCTTTTGTTAATAAGTGAAGTCTCAGAGAACAGGACCTTGTCTGTCTTATTCACTGCTAGACCCCACTGCCTGGCATATCACATGTTTATGATCCAACTTTGCTGAATAAATGAACACAGGCAATTGCTGCTCCTTGTCCATTTCAGACCCTGAATTTCCCCTGGGTATACATTTTCCTGCCTTTGCTGTGACCTAAGATTTCTCTATGTTCTTCGTATTTTTTGCCTTATTGTCTGTGAGGAAGATAAGTCTATCTTTACAAAATTATTCTTCTAGTCTATTCCTTCTCAGAATTTTTGTCTGATAACTCCTCCTCCACCTGTACCTTCTATCATTCTAAACCAATCTTTCTCTGTACTTCTAGAGCAAGATGAAAAGTAAAGTCTCTTTTTCTTGAAATCAAGCAAGAATAAGGAGAATAAGACTCAAAAATGAAGCCAGTGGAAGTGAAAAAGACCCATAATCTGAACATTGCTCTTCTCAAAAAAATTTTCAGGTACTAGGAAAACTGGGCCAGAATGGAAAGACTGATGCAAGAAACAAGAGTTGCGGACTCTGTGATTGAGAGCAGAACAGAGAGATGGCTCCAGGGCACCCACAAAGAGACACTAAATGGCCCTTGCTGAGAATACGAGGTCTGAGTTCTTGAGAGCACTGGGGAAACTTTTGGATCCTTGCATGGCTACAGGTGTCAGGTGATGGTGCAAAACGTGGACATGTGGACCCTGTCTCTGAAGAAGCAGGATGTGGACATGTTCAGGAAAATGAGAAAGGAGCCCTGGTAACAGGTCTGAATAGACAGCTCATCTGATGAAGACACGCTTCCTGTCATCACCACAAGAATTGGGATCAAAAGGAGAGAGAAAGGAGTCTGTCGCAGACAGAGACCATTTTGCAGGGGGAGGGAGCTGGTGGAAAACAGATGGAAATTCAAGCTGCCCTAGCTCAGATCCCAAGCTCGTCTTGCCTCCAGTTCTATCCTTTCACAAACAGCTGGCTCAGGGGGAACAGACCGATTTAAGGAGAAGTAAGCATATGACAAGAAATAGCATAGAATATATTCATAGATCTCTCTCTCTCTCTCTTTCTCTCTCTCTCTCTCACACACACACACACATACTCGCACGAGAGACAGAGACAGAGAGAGAGGAATATGATTCTCCCCCACCCAAAGGCAGTTGAACAATACAAACCAGAAAAATTATCTCAAGATGAATGTATAATTTATAATCAAATAAATTTCTATGAAAAATGGAGAGGTCAAAGAAGAAAAAGAGAGACTTAGAGAAGATAAGATGGAGCAAGAGAAGAAGGTAAAAATAAGTGGCCAAAACTCCAGAAATAAAATAAAACTGAAAGTCATCTTAGAAAGTGTTAAAGGAGAGGCCTTCCTGGTGGTGCAAGGGTAAAAGTACAGCACTATGAAGCTACTGGCAGCCACTGCAGCATGAGATGGATTCCTGGCCAGGGAGGAGACCCACATGGCACAGCACATCTCTCCTGTCTCCCCTGCTGCTCCCCTCAATAGTGTATTTTAGTGGGTCCACCTATTCTGCTCCCTGCTCTGTCTCTAGCAACTCCTTTCACCCCTGCACCTCTGGCCTGTACTCTAGTTCTTGTATGCATAAACAAATAAATCTTTGGAAAAAAAAAAAAAGAAAACGTTAAAGGAAACTGCCTTTGGTAAAATCAGTGGTCTTTTGTGTTTCTCAGTTCTATGGACCAAAAAACAAAAACAGAAACAGAAAAACCACATAGACCAAAAAAAATTAAAAAGAATTCAGTTCATACAATTGTTTTCTGCATCAAGATAATCATTTTCCTGCTTCATCTCTGTAGTCAGTGAAGCTAAGGTGGGATAGTGAAGCCAGGTGTACAGTGATTTCCTAATCACTGCTAGATGTCAGATGGCTGTAGTGGCCCCATCAGCTGTCGGCAACAATGCCCGGCCCCTCTCTGCTGCCTCCCTCACTGGGAACTTCAGGAAACTACCTGTCCAAGGTCACTAGCCCCCCACCCCCCACATGGGCAGTCCAAATCGATTCCATGACTGCTTGATGCGAGGATACGAAGACCCAGCCTCCTTTTCTCGGTTTGGGGTAATTCTAGAGTTGATCTCAGCTCTAGAGCTCCCTGATACCTGTAACAGTGGCACTGTCGGTGGTAGTTCTCTCTACCCAAAGTCTCTTCCTCACTTCCTCACTCAGGGAGCTCCCAAGAGACACCTCCTCATGCCTGCATTCTCCTATCAGAGCCGGTTCCCAGGGAGCCCGATCTGAGACAATGCCATTCACGTGTAAGTGAAAGAGACAAACATGAAACCCCAGTATAGTAATAAGGCAATCCCCATAAAGAAATGTGTAAAAAATAAAAACCCACAATCTCGCCCTGCAGAGATAACATCAACAGGAGGGCTATATTCCTTGCATTATTTCACAAAATTAGGTCATACCATACCTAGTCTTTTGCAATTTTTTGAATTAAAACTATTTTACGAGATACCTCATTTTTCTCAAGCACTTCCTAATACCTCACTAGATGACTGTGCAACATTATTTACATAAGCATTCACTAATGGATATGTACATTCCTTCCAGTTATTCTAGTTTCCAATAATGTTCCAATGAACATGTTATGGATGTGTTTTTACACATCTATATGAACACCCAGAGGAATGAACCTCTGGAAGTGCAGCTCCTGAACTCAAGGTCACCATCTCTGATGAGTGACCTTCACAAGTCCCTGCTCAGTCCCTGCTCCGGTGCCCTTGATTTACCCCAGTGCCAGGCCATATGGTTCCCAGGCTGGAGTCCTGCAGCGGGGTCTTGGCCAGAACCATTGGGTTTCAGTTTCCTTTTAACTCTGTATTTGCTTTATCTTAGTCTGGGTTATAGTATTAAAATATTTAAGAACTTCCCAGTTTAAGTTTCCAATGGCTCTTGTTGCTCGCATAATAAAGTCAAAACTCCTTTGTGACCCCAAATCCTCTTTTTACCGTCTTCTAGGAATCCAATCACAAAATGTGTGTAGCTGCTAAGTATTCATTCCTTACTGCTATTAATAACTGCAGCTTGAAGTTTATTAGGATTTTATTTTTCAAACTGCAAGCTATATCAATTGTGATTTTCATTTGGCTGTTCTCTTCCTGCCAGTTCTTGTCGGCAGTAACTATTGCTTCCCCTTATTTCCTGCAGCACTGCTTATAACACTGGCCCGTTTAGCTCCTACTAGCCCAGCTCTAGTGCCTCTAAGCTGCAGGGGCTCCTTCAACCCGCAAGATCCCCACATGCTGCTCCCTTTTCCTGAATGCCTCCCACTGCCCAACCTCCCTGTCTTTAACAAGATGGAGAGGCCTTAAAAGGCATACCCCATCAAGACGCCTCCCCTTAGCTGTCACAGCCTCGGGCCCCTGGGCTTTGCCTGTCTTCTCATAGCATGTTATCCTTTTTCTTCATAATGCTGAACACACATGTGCTTAAATAAAGGGCTGTGCAATTGTTAGCTTCTCCTCCCAGCAGAATGTAAACTCCATGAGGGCAAGGACCTATTTCCTCTTTGTTGCATCCTCACATCTCTCTTGGTGCTTTGTATTTTTAATTTCTTCTTTTCAAATTTTTAAAGTGCAGTAATATTGCATTTTAACCATATTTCTATTGCAAGTTTTATTTTGAAATAATTTAAGACTCACAAGAAATTGAAAGAGAAAAGACAGTCCCGGTGTATTCCTCACCCAGCTTTGCCAATGATAGCATCTCACATGGCAAGGCGAATTTTAAAGCCAAAAAACTGATGTTGTTACAGTACTATTAACTAAACTACAGACCATGTTCAATTCTGCCAGTTTTTACATGCATTCATTTTGGGCTTGTCTTGTACTATGAAGTTCTATCACAACTGTGCAGCTTCTTCCGGAATCAGAATTTGGAAGAGTTGCAGCACCATAAAGAAACTTCCCAGTGCTCCCTGCACAGACTCCCACCCTTCCGGCTCCTGAATCCTGCAACCACAAATCTGTTCTCCATCATACATTCTGTCAAGAATATTATATAAATGTGATCTTTCTTGTGCTTTGACGACAGACATACATCTAGCTAGACTCTATTACATATGGGCAAGTTCTTATTTAAGAGTCACAACTACCTTGAGGTAGCTGCTATCATCATCATTATTATTATTGCTATTATTGAGGCAGCTGCTATTATTATTATTATTATTACTATTATTAGCTTAACTTTGTGGAATTTTAATTATTTTCCCAGAGTCAAATAGTTACAAGTGTCCATGCCAGAATATGAGACCAGACAGTGGGACCACAGAGCTAATGCTTTTAACCTTTTTAGATGCTTATTTTTGCATAAAGTACTGCATACTTTTGAAGGAAATATTTACTGAATGAATGAATGAATACTTAAATGCCAAAGACTATTTTATTTTGGATTCTCTAGAAAGGACTCCACAGAACAGGAACTTAATGAATTGTTGGTAAGGAAGTATGCTTAATCATACTAAAAAGAAATCCAGAGGGAAAAGGAAACTAGTCACAGATGGGGAGAACCCCAAATCCTGAATCGAACAGGACATGAAAACCTTGGGGACAGGAGCATGGAAAGCAGAACAAATCAGGAGAATCATTCTCATCTTTGCTAGCAGTAGATGCAGTAGCAGAATCTCAAGAATCTCGGCAAGGGTTCTTTGACCAGCTTCCTTTTCCCTCTGGCAGATTCATATCCCACTGGCTAGAGGAACAGCATGGATTTAGAATGCTTGCCATCCTAACTGGTATTTGTGTCTTGTCTCCTACCTCGGCGTCACATTCCCTTTCTTACTGAAATTTCAGTTAATAGCATATCTCTCATTCTTGTGTCATCTTTGAGATGCAAGCCTTTCCCCAGAATATCAGCCTGTGAGGCTGGCTCCCATGTCCTAAAGTCCCTGGACTTCCTGCCCAGGGTCCTGGCCTGAGTCATCCCTGTGTGTGCAGTTGAAACCCATCATGACAGATTCCTCTGGGTCTGGCTCTTCTCAATCTCCAGCATCTCTGGCTTGTCACCACTGACTGAAACATGCAAACGATGGCTTTTGTTTCCCCTCCATGGAAATAATTTTCCCCAATTTTCTGGAGTCAGCTTCTAGGGGTGGTAGTCCTCTTTAGTGAGGAGTGATGTTTGAAGTTGTATTACTCTGTGCTGACAGCATCTTAGAGGTGGTCACCTTTGTTAGTAAGTCGGGTGCATTGTGAGAGGTCGGGCATGGAGAAGATGAGGCCCTGAGTGTGGCAACTCTACATTCTATTTGCTGGTCAGTTGTCAGGCTACAGAATTAAGGGCCAAGAGATACCGCAGTCCCACCGATATGCATAAAGATGAATCAAAAGTAGTTGTGTCTCTGATGGAAGATGACAGCCAGTGACACAGAGGAATGAAAAGGTCTATCAGGTTTTCTAGAAAGATGCATAGTAATCTAGCTGAATTCAGTAAACACAGTGGAAGCAGCTCAATGGTGCCACACTGGGATAAGTTAACTCTGACATCTCTGGCACAATCATTTCTGAAAAGGGATTACAATTAAGATCATTTATGCTGTTCATACACCAATACATATGGGACTCAGTAAGAGCTGTGAATGAACCCATTCCCCAGATAGGCTGTGGGGTACAAAGGGAAATCCAGACTTAAACATCTTGCTGCATGGTGTAATAAATGCCCCAAATATTCTTCTTGCAATGAAAACAAGCAAACAAACAAAAAAATCTAATAAAATATAATATTAAGCAGATAACCATGTATTTAGTTTTCTATCCTGTCAGTGTTTTTTTTTTTTTGGAAGTATAAGAAAAAATGTACACACCCACACATCTGTCTCTGTGTTCATATATATATATATACATATAAATATATATATGTGCCCTCCTAAAATATATACTTTTTCATACTAATAACCTTGATTTTGTTGTTTCACAGAATATCCAGGAAATACTAAACATATTTTAAAATACCCACAAAGTGACAAAAAGTAGTGAAACTGCAGATGTCAAGATAAAGTGTGAAGAGAATCCTAGGTCAGCAAGCACAGAAACCAGCTTTTCTCCATAGAAAATGCCCATGAGCTTATTACCTTCTGATATTCTGGGAATCAGGATATGGGAGATAAACCCCACTGAAGATAGATGGCCACATAGAGGCCTTCACATCAAACAGGACCCCCAGGGGGTTACTCCGTCATGGGAGGATGCTTTATCAATGACTCCTTAGCACAGAAGTGGACGGTAAGGAAACCTGCCTGCTCTAACCTCAGCTCTGTATTGAGAGGAAAGCGAGAGATCTGCAGACTGGTGCAAGAATGTTCAGAGAAGCATTGCCTACAATAGCCAAAAATTTGGAAAGAAGCCAACATCCATTAACAGTAACATAGGTGAACAAATTTCCTTGTGAAAATTCTAAATACAGGTAAGATCTTTACAGAAATCATAACTGTTTCCTTTTTCTGTGTATATTTCAAACCTCAGTTTTATTACTGAATCGTTTACTCTCTCTCAATTGCAAACAAAAGATATATTTACCATCTCCAAAATTTCCAGGTGAACTAAGTTGGAAATTTGGGCGAGGAGACTGGAGCAGAGCAGACCATTCATAACTTATGATATAACTCTATCAAACAGCTTATTATTTACCCTTGAAGTCTTTTACCAATATTTGAATCTTTCATGCTATCTTTCACTGTCTTCTTGAGCCATAAAAATTCTTTCTGGGACTTTGGATGGCATGACCATACAAACCTTTGGAATTTCAAGAACTTGCATCCCTAACCTTTTGAATGAGAGTTTGTGATGGGGCAACATCATGGTTCACCAATAGATGTCACCTCACGAGGCATTGTGATATTGTCATTTTTAGTGCAGATGGAAGGAAGTGTGCCTCTGCCATCTGCTAGATACTGCCTCACATACTCCACCTCCTTCACTGTCCTTCAAAATAACCCTGGCATTAACCCTCAGCTTTGCTGAGTCTACACTTCACATTAGAAAACCAAGACTGAGCACTTATGAAACTGACATTAGAAAGTGATGGATCCAGGATTAAAACCCCACTCTGTTGCATAGTTGCATATTCTTTTGACAACATCTGGCCACGTTTTTGCCTCACACAGGAGAGATCACTCCATAAATTGGGTTATTTTAGTATTTTAAAAACTGTTCTTCTATGGATTCAAAATGAGGTCCATTTGAAATTGAATTCTATTCCAAAATAAATGAAGCAAAGCTCCTGTCGCTCTCTGTCTAGCAACAATATATAAAATAAACATAGCCTTAAACCTCACAGGATTATTTTAATTATGTTAGAGAACCACTACTCATCAACTAGCGCTGATGGAAGATTTTTCAAAAAACTATTTAGACTTTTTATCTGTCACAAAATCACAGAATAATCAAATTCTTGTGATCTCTTTCTTTTAATAAAAGGCTACTATTAGTACAGTTATTAGATACAATTACATTAAAATGAATATCCAGAGGGCCACTATAAGTACTTAGGAGAGCTATCCAGCTAACCACACTTGAATTTCAATTTGTGATCTGAGAATAAAATTAAGAAAAACCAAGTTGATCTAATCTAATAAAAGTTAATTAATTAAGTATGGAAGTAATTAGAGCATTCTTTTGCAGAAATATTCTATGGTTAGGTCGATGTATGTCAATCATAACTTAAATTCAGTGACTTGGTTTAAGTACCAGAATGGCCTGATGAGAATAATATAACTGTGGAGCTGAGGTCTGATCAAGTGAAATCTGGCTACTGTTTGGCACCTTTGAAGTTGTTCTGCCTCCAGGGAGGACTTATGCAAACTCAGTCTGCTTGACAATTGTTTGTCACTATAAATTACTTAGCTCTCTTTCTGAATTCAGCTTTAGTCTATAATCACTTAGTTTGAGTTCATTTAGTGAGAGAAGGATTTCCTCAAAATAGACTGAGAAAACAGGTATCTGGGTCTTTGGTCATGGGCTACAGTGACATTTGATTACTGTCTCAGCATACGGGACACCTGCAAATGGCCACCTCACTACCTTTGAATGGCTATGGAAACAGGAGAGGAAGGAGGCTAGGATTTCCTGTATTTTACTGTAGCTTATATGGTTAGCTTATATGCCCCAATTAAGGCATACTGCAGCAAGCACTGCACAGAGTTTGCAACAGGAAAAACCCTTTGGAAAGGGTAGTGTATTTGTTTCTAGTACCAGATGAGCACCACTTCAGTGTTCCCTTTCTTTTTCTCTATGAACAATTTACCTTTCAAACTGAGAGCATAAAATTCTCTAAGTAAAAATATATTTGCAAATGGAATTGTGATTTATTTTCCAAATATGAGTAGTTGTACAAGGATTTGTCATGACATTTTTTCTGTGGAGTTTTCTCATTTTAAAAGTAACATATGCTCATTGGGAGAAATTTCTGTGGACTTTAACTTTTGCCTTTTAGCCTGTGATGGCCTAAGCTGAATCAAAAATGTAGAAAGAATCACAAAGCACACAGTTGTCTTTGGAGTTAAAATGGCTCAAAGATGCATAAAAGTAGCCTGAACATCAGAAATCTGCCCAAAAACACTTCAGAATTTTTTCTTGACATCTGGTCTACCTGAGTTCCTTGTCATCTGCCTGGGTTTCCTTTAGAAGTACTGACCAACTGTGGACTTCTGTGGGTTTTGTTTTGTTTTAGTTTTTTTTTTTAGTCAAACAACACTTCTCATTAATTAAGAGCCAGAAGGTATACTAATTACTCTGAAGATCAGCAGTTCAGGAGGTGCCAGGATTGAGAAGAAACATCTGTTTTGATGCTGATCTATAAAAATCCAAGAGACCCATGGAAATCTACTTCATGTGGGTGACTTTTGCCTTAGTTTCCTTCCTACTTCCTTACTATCCTTGTTACTTGAGACTCTCCAAGCATATATGTCATTCATCAAACAGTTCTGAGCAGGTCCAATGCAGCAGGTGTCCTGCTCCAGGTAGGACTAAGCCAAGGGAGAACTTCCTGGCATGAGAGCCGTGTCACCCTCGATGACCTGACCACTGTGACATCACTGTCTGCAGGGATGAGTGAGCTTCCTGTCCCCTACAGCCTCTTGTAATAGACAATCCCATAGATGAAGTGAAAATGCAACATTCTGTTACTTAGTGCACAGCACTAAGTAAGTGTTCTGAATTTGCCAGAATGTCTTTAAGTTTTCTCCCCTTTTCCCTGACTTATCTCACTTTTCAACATAAAGTGTTTCCTTATGTAAAATTCGTATGTGAATCTTTCAACATAATATAAAAGACCCTTATCCAAACAGGCAAGTTACATGCAGGAGGCTGTGATGAACAATGCTGAGGCCCAGGAAGTGAACTGACTTGACTTATACCACCTTCTGTGGGTTTTGTTGAAAATAGGCAGAGGGATAAATTATAAATTACTAAGCAGACTTAACCAAAAATGTACTTGATAAAGCAGAAACAAATGGCTTCGAAGACTTCTTAGTAATTATCTCACTGGGTAGGCAAAGAGCATCATCAGGGTACCCAAATGGAATATACAGAGTCATTTCCTGGCAAAAATATCTTTTACAGTTAGGTAGCTATGAACTATGCTCTTGGAAGACTAAAGATGACATTGGATAGATTTGGTAACAATTTTTTAAAATGTAGCTCATTCTACTGATTGAATATTATTTTCACATATTAAAAGCAAACATAATGAGTTACAGGTAGTAACATAAACCAGTGTCCAATGGTTGAAACAAGAAGACAAAGCAGGATTTTCTTTTCTTGCAAAAATTTGTACTTTGCAAACTAGTCAGACAATTGGAGAAAATCATTGTCTTTACAGTGTGAAATCATTTATCAAAAGGAAGCAGTAATAAGCACAAGTGAGCAGTTTTTTCTAAAAAGTCTCAAGAAAAAGATAAAACAATGACTTTTCGTCCAGATTCTGCATAACTCCCTTTCTTATTTTGATGCATTTTCCTAAATTAGAAATTATGATCAACTCAGACTTCGTGTACGTATCTGAAAATGTCTAAGAGATTAATGATGAAAAGCAAAGTTAGGCTTGATTGTCAAAAGTTTAGAGTACTTGCTAAAAAGCAAGCACACCATGAGTCAACATTGGGATTCAAGTCCTCGTGCTGTTCACTAGCTGTGGACGTAGCCAAGTGACCTGTCAGTGGGAACTCTGTCAATCTATAAAATGTAAGCATCTTCTGTAAAGGGGGTGATGGAACTTCCTACCTCTTGGGGCTATAAAAGGAAATAATTAGAGTAAAGGCCTTTAGCAGTGTCTGGCTCACAGTGAGAGTATAGTAGAGTTAGCCTCATTATTAGCACTTCCAGGCTCTTGAGGAGTTTGTGGGTTTTGCTGCTATAGGAGTGAGATGGTGAAAAGTCTCTGAACATGCAAATGGAACTACCCGTCCACAGGCTAGACCAAAGAGAAAGACAACAGTATCTGCCTCTGGGAGCGTGGTAGACTATAAGGTAATTTGGGGAAGTAAAGGAAACAGCGTTTCTAAACATGCAGGTAAAAACGTCACTATCGACGAACCAGGACTGTCTTCTTTGTTGGTTCAAAGCTTAACCTCAACAACAAAGCTCTGGGTGTACTCACATTCAAGTTACTTTCTGGACACCTCGAGGCTTTTTTATTTAGTTATTTGTGCTTCTATGAAGACGATGACTCTGGTTCTGCAGTTGACAAACTCGCTATGCATGATTTCAGTCATGTGGAAGATATAGAAACAAAATTAATGAAGAAACAAAATATTATAAAACTAAAGCTAACTCTCAGGCTACAGTAACAAAATAGGGGTCACCAGAGGGAAAGGAAGAGGGCCAGCAGGCACATTTGTTAAAAGCGGTTAGCTGTCTGCTGCAGACACTGAAGAATTGATGTGGTAGGTACAGATGTTGGTGTGTAGTGCTTTACACCTGCAACTTATGTGATGTTATCAATTAATGCTACTTCAATAAAGCAAAATTTTTACGGGGGAGAGACCCTCCTGAAGATTATGTGGTGAAGGAAAGATAATTTTAATAAAAAACAAAATTAACAAGCAACTATTCATCAGAGACAAGAGATACTCTGTAGGGGAGGAGGGAGAGGGTTCCAAACAGGGAGGGAATGTGTTCTTACAAGGAGCTATGGTGATGATGGTGATGGTGCACGGGCGAACTGGTGATGGGAATTTTGCAAACCACAACTGAAAGGAGAAAGTGTGCATTGTACAAAAAAGAACAATGTAAAAAAAAATTGATATATAATTAAAAAAAAAAATACTCAGTGAGAGAGAATCCCTATGAATGCAATGGGAAAAAAAAAATTATGTGGTGAGACAATAAAGGGCAGAAAATTCCCTTGGTCTAGGATTTAGGATTCTTTCTCATTTCACATTTCTTCCCTAGCTCCCCTTATGAAGAATGAACAAAACAGTAGAGAATCCAGAAAAGCACAAAGCAAATGGGGGACAGGTACCTCTGGTTCCCTATGTGACAAAGCTCCCTTCATTTTCCTCAAGAGGCATCAGGCCTTGTTGGGTGGTCCAAATGCTTGCTCTTTTGTGCAAATGAAGCACAGACCAAATAGACAGGAAAAAGAGATGTTCTGAAAAGGGAAACTTCTGGAAAGGAGATCACCAGAGGAGCTGAGCTAGTTGGGACTTGTGAACTGTGGCTACACACACTCTCCCTGGCCACCTTCCATCTCCTCATCTTCCCACCTATGTTTCTGGAACATGACCTGGAGTTAGAATTTGTACCTCAACTTTTGTTCCCAAGAAGGTCATAAAAAGGTATAATAAAGGAAAAGTATTATCCTGGACTGGTAATTTGTGTTAAGATAAGCAAATCACAAGCATAATCACATGGGCATAAACAAACGTTCATAAGTTGTGTGTAGGTGGAGAGTCCAGTAGCTATCTATAAAATGTAAGCATTGCTTCTTTGAGGGGAAATATTCCTTTTTATATCACTGCTGTAACACAGCACACTTTGATCTGACTTAAGCAGGTAAGAGTTACCTCAAAACACCCCACAGGGACTATAACAATTTCAGGAACACCCACACAGCAAATTGTTATTTTTTTTCTACAAAGAAGATGTTTAGGGTAGAGGAAAAGGTAAGGGGGTAGTGGCGGGGTGGGTGGTGGGAAGGCCATGAGAGACAGCGAAAGTTGGAGTATAAGGAGGGAGATATGCAAAGAAAGAAGAAAAAAATGACACTTTTTTCTTTTTTTAAATAAAAAATTGATATTTCATCTTGTTCCTTGGCCCCCAAACATGGGCATACATGAGATACCACTTTAGGAGTCGTATTTCTGAGAATAAGAATCATTTATCTATTTTATAATGTGTATCATATTATTAATGTCACTGAAGATCAAGTCTACTTATTCTTGAACTTCAAATTTCAAATATATATTTTCCTTATGGATATAAAAATGGGAAGAAGATATTTTAATTTACTTTTATGGCCTTTGCCCCAGAGAAAGTGGAAACTCTGTAAAATGATACTCAGGGATGGTAACACTACAATTTCTAGGGATATGTTTAAAGAAGACTTTGCTCATTAAACCTGTGTCTGTATATCTGAGTTGGTGTTCTACAGCCTGGACCAACTCTAACAAAATTTGTATGGCATTTCAGAAATGGAACATAAACCATTTAATCAATTGTGTTAGTGATCTAATTTTCCCCAAGAATATTCAAATGTCTATGATACTACTGCTGAGAATGCACCAAAAAACGGCATTGTCAAAGGATTAATGAAAAAAGAAACTCTTTTTAATGAAAAAAGAAACAACTTTCATGTCCTCCATCATGTTCCAAGTCGGCAAAGGCACACAGTTCAGAATAAAAGGATAATCATATAATGTTCTAGGTAAAAATAATCCTTCTGGAAAATATAATGATAAGGGATACTATCTATGAGACTTCCCTCTTGGGCAATTCATTTCACACTCATTTCAATATAGGGCATATGATTTACTCAGTGAGAAATGAGATGGATTTTACCACAAGTATAACCTAGTAAATTATATTTTTAACTTCAAAGGTGAAGAGAAAGAGGCATTTGAAGAAGCTGAAAACATCAATGAAGGCTTAAAGGAAATAGAAAAGAATTTGATTTTAGGTATCTGTGTGAAAATTTAATAAAGAGAGGATCAAATGGATATTAGGTGTATTTTCGTATTAAATATTGAGTTTGTAGAACAAAATAAACCATGAACTTATAAAAATTTCACTTAAATATCAAAATGCAAGAAAAAGCATTTTCTTTTATTTATAATCTCAAATAGAATCAAGTTCTCTTCTTTTTTTGTTACATTGACAAATATTAATATTAGTAATTAATATTGATCAATATGTTTGAGTTCCATTTAAATCAATCTCTTACATTTAAAATAAAAAATGAATTTTTTTTAAATTGTAGGAGTATAAATGATCTAAATTTATATGCATCACAATTTTTTTTAAGTCTGTTTTGTTGAGAGTTAGAGAGTATATCAGTAAATACAGAATTTCAAGAATTACTTTTTAAAAGCAATTGCTGGTCTTGATTTGCATTTCTCATATCTGTCATAATGGCTCATATTGAAAAGACCAGAAACAACAAGTGCTGGCAAGGATGTGAAGAAAAGGGAACCCTCCTACACTAACGGTAGGCATGCAGACTGGTATAGCCCTATGGTCTGGAGTATATCTCAAAACATTTAAAACTGATCTGCCATTTGACCTATTCCACTTCTAGGCATCTACCAAAAAAATTCAAAAACACTAATTCAAAAGAAAACTTGCACACTCATGTTTACTGCAATGCTATTTACCCTAGCTAAATTATAGAAAAAACTTATATTCCCCAAACAGATGAGTGGATCAAGAACATGTGATCTATCTATCTATCTATCTATCTATCTATCTATCTATCTATCTATCTATCTACACACAAGTATAATATTACTCAGTGATAAAAAAAAGATACAATTACGCCATTTGTGGTAATATGGGATGGAGCTGGCAGGGATAATGTTAAGTGAAGTAAGTCAGAAGCAGAAAGATAACTACTGGATGGTGTCACTAATATGTGTAATATAAAGTAACTAAACTAAGATTCAGATAAAGACAAGCTTAAAAACTAACCCTTGACAGCTGACTACAGAACTGAAGCATGTAGCGGGTGAGGGAGGGGGAAGGGGTTAAAAAAAAAAAGAAAATGAAGCATGCCACCATGATGGTGAATAATGAAAAATTTAGTGGTGGATAGAAAGTGGTAATACCTTATGGGGGTATCCAAATATTAGCTCAATCAAAAATAGTGAATAAATTTAATTAGAAAATAAAGTAAATATTGAAAAATGATTGTTGGATAATTTTTCTTTGAGTTTTCGTTTGAGATTTCAGTTCCCATTTTCCATGCACTTTTAAAGGAAGCAGGTACTATGCAGTCCCCATCACAGGCAAAATCAAATTTTAAAGGATTCTGGACTAGGTTGGTGCATGTAAAATCTTCACCGAGTCTAAGAGCATGATTCCAGTACCACAAAGGTTTACTAAACATAGAGTCTGGAGACTAAGCTCAACCATGAAGACCAAATTTCCCCCAATTTCATCCTGGTTGGTTGCTTCTTGCTGCCCTGGATGTCCATCCAGGTTAGGGCAAACCCAAACTGCTGTGGCTTCTCAGACCCACTCCCTGCCTATTGAGAGAGGGGTGATCTCATCATCGTCCAAGACTGGGTCAAGGTTAGTTTAGCAGCAGCTCAGTAACTGGTTCCAAACAACCCTAGCGACAGGCTGTATGGGGAGGTGGTGAGATCTGATGGTGGGTGTGTAAGGTGCCAGTCACGGAGTTGATGCAGAATGAATGGGATGCATAAATGTCAATGAATGGAAAATGCATGACTCTTTTTTTGTCATTAAAAGGGAAATGAATAGCAACTGGAGACACACACAATATTTCGGAGAGGGAGAGTTTCATACTCATCCTCTTCCCCTTTCTTTCTTCCTTTCTTTCTTTTTTGGTTGAAAGCCTTAGCCCGCTCCCTTAACCAGAGGAGGATCTGCCAGCACAAAAGTCAACAAACTCATAGGAGACAAAAGACATTCTTGGTTTGATTGCTCCTAATAAACTTCAGTGCTTCCAGACCACATAATGTCATAGCATTATTTGTAATGCTTCTTTAAAAGGGTGACAAGAGTTCAGAAATAAACTGCACATGGTAAGAAGAGCCTCCCATGGGCTATCCCTGCAAAATGAGTTGCAAGGCTCTGGGAGTGGTGGTGGTTTCCGGCCATTAGCATTACTAATCAGGGCCAGCTTAGCATTTATGGGAATCTATACAAATCAGGATGATACATGTTATGTTCACTCAAACAACCCTGCCTAATTTCTTCAAGGTTATGCTAAAACAAAACTTTATTCCAGTTATCTTTGATTGGAATGTTTCATTATTTTTATAGACGCTCCAGATAGTGTCCATGAAATAGACACACTGAGTCCACAGGTCACAAAACCATTTTTACTGCTTTAAGCCCACATAAAGCAATTACTGTCAACTCTCAGTTAACCTTGTTACTGGAGGAAGCATTAGTGGAGAAAATACAAATCCTAGATAACCTACCCATGTCTTTCTTGCTGCCATAGTTGCAGCTGAGGTGAGAGAGAGAGGAGAGAGAAAGAGAGATAATGGACGCACCAGGAAAAGCTTGTGGCTAAGGTCTCTTCAGGCAGATCTGAGTACAGGTGATAGATTCAGCTGCCTCTGTGCTTACTCTTTTTTTAAAAAAAGATTTATTTATTTATGCACACAAGAACCGGGGTACAGGCCAGAGGTACAGGGAGTGAGAGGAACAGACAGAGTGGGGAGCAGAACAGGCAGATCGACTGAAGTACACTGCTGAGGGGAGCAGTGGGTGAGCCAGGAGAGGTCTGTGCACCATGTGGGTCACCTCCCTGGCCAGGGATCGAACTCAGGCCTTAGTAGTGACAGTGCTGAAACTTAAACCCTAGGCCACCAGGAGGCCCCCCAATATTATTCTTAATGAGAGAGAGAGAGAGAATAGAAAAACTTCAAAAGCTTAGGAGGGGGAGGGCTAATAACTATAAAAGTGACTCATAACAACAGGGAACATTAGAAAAATAAAAATATTGACTATAAAATATCAGTATAAAAGAGGAAAAAAGAGCTTAAGAAATCAGCAAAGCTGCACGTTTCTAATTCATAATTTATTTTTTAGATTCTATGAAGTGCAGTCACCAGGGAAGTCACTCGCAGGTGTAATGAAACAGTGATGTTATCACTTGCAGATACAAAGTGGGGGTGGGGGTTAAAGATATTTTTACTTTTATTTTGTCTTTAAAAACACAGGTCTAGCAAAAATAGTGATTTATTGTGGAGAAATACCAAAAGTAATCAAACAAGCAAACAAATAGATCCCAATTCTTTTTATAGACATGGACTAAATTCAGGAAGGACACTGAAATGACAGATATTTCAAGTCTCAAGCAGGTGCAAAAAGTTTCTGGCCAAAGTAATGTCAAAAATGTCTAGAGGGCATGTGTAATAAGCCTTTGATGAGAGTGGCAAGACTCATAATTTAAGCCCTAGAGACACAGTTTGACACCAGATAGCAGAAGGAGAGGCGGAGCTAAGAAAAACATGTTAATATTGTATTCCTTTTACTTTTCTATGGTGTTACTATTGTATTACTCTAGTCAAGGGATACTTCCAGAAAAAATGACATGCCCATAGAAATTCCAAGGAAGTAAGAGGTAAAAAGAAACAGAAGACAGACTGATTTTCTACAGAACTCTTTCATGCAGAAATTATACATTTTTACACTTGATGCCAAAGGGAATTTTCTGTTATATGACTTTTCTGATAGGAAACATTTGAACTATAAGGCAAACTCAAAAGGAAATATTAAATAATGAGTATAGCATTTGAATCTATTATTTTAAGTAACAGAATTGGGGATGGCAATCTGAATATCCCCTTTGGGTTTTCAGGGGGTAAGGATGAGAGAATGCAAAAAGAGTGATCAGATTAAAACACCTCCCTGATGCTATTAAGAGCCAAGGACAATTTCATCCAAGAAAAGACAACTCAGTACACAGAACAAGCAATCGAGGACTATCTGGATGCCTACTGATCATACTTACAAGCACGGAGAAGCTCTTGCCTCCTCTTGTTCTGGCAAATATGAGTAGGAGTCATTGGAAGGACATGAAAAAAAGAAAACATTTTTGACTCTTCCTACAATGGACCTTGAAACAGTGGTGCGTGTGCCAACCTGGGGCCCTTGAACTTCAGTTTTTCCTAGAATCAGCTGGCAAATGAAAGGCCTGAAGTTGAATATGGTAACACAGTCTTACTTGTCATTCTAGCTTGAGATTTCCAAGAGGTCACTCCTTTCTCTGTCAAGAAACAGGTTAAAATCTATAGAACCTTATGAAATGCTGTTTTTTTAAGAAAACATGGAAACAACCCAAATGCCCAAAAGTAGATGACTGGATCAAGATGCGGTACATATACACAATGGAATACTATTCAGCAATCAAAAATGTTTAACTAGGGCCATTTATAGAAACATGGGTGGAGCTAGAAGGAATTATACTCAGTGAAACAAGTCAGAAGGCAAGAGAAAAATATCAGATGGCTTCACTTTTAGGAGGAATGTGAAAGAACAACAACTACAACAAAAAAGAAGAAAACAAAAGGAATCTTTTTTTTTTTTAAAGCTTTCCTTTAAATACAACCAAGAACAAACAAACAAACAAAAACAACTCAACAAGATCAAAAGGTCAAAGAGAAACCAAAGGGATCAGGGCGGGGGAGGGAGGGGAGAGCAACGATGGGGATGAGGGCATAAAGAGCACAAGGGACTGAGGTGATGGTGCACGGGTGAAATGGTGATAGGAACTCCCTGGGGACTACAAACGATGTCAAATACAATTAAATAGATCTAATAAAAGAAAAGAAAACATGGTTCATGTACAGAGGGTGGATGAATGATAGACTTGTGAAGGCAGTCAAGTGATGGAAGGACTATCACTGTAAACAATGAAATCAAGGAAGCCAGAACAGACCCAAGTATTAACCAGCATTTGCTTAAATGATATTAACTGAGGGCATGACTGGATAAGAGAACAAGTAGGAGTTAATGCTGATGTCCCTTCTCAAGTTCAAAAAATACTAGAATGTTCACAGACCAATTGTGCATTTCAAATTGTGCTGTTTATGATGCTGATATGGGTTAAACATGTCATCTATTCCCAATGTAACCCCAATTCACGGGTTGATATCCTAACCCTTAATATCTCAGAATATGACTGTGTTTGGAGGGAGGGGCTTCAGTTAAGGTTATTCACTAAATCAATGAAAGTTAAATGAGGTCACTGGGGGATGCAACTGGTGTCCTCATAAGAGGAACTGGGGTGCAGACACACATAGAGGGAAGAATTTGTGAAAACACAGGGAAGAGCCCAAGTATGGGCTTAGGAGAGACCCCTTGACTATGAAAAAATAAAATTTGTTTTAAATCACTCAATCTGTGGTACTTTGTTGTGGAAGCCCTAGCAACCTCACACAGAAACCTCCTAGAACGAGTCCTTTGTTTCCTCTCAGAAGTCAGAAATAAGACCCAAGTTTCTTTTGTGGTTAAATGCATTCTACATTATACTCACAACCCCAACAGGAAAGGCTAACACAGCCAAGATCCAGTCCCGGAGCGAGATGAGTTTCTTGAGCTGTCTCTCTTGTTCTTGGTTCCCACTTCCTCTAGTCAGAAGACTGGAAAGGTCGGTCAGCACACAGATGCCAAAGAAGACAGCCTGGATGACCTGAGGAGACAACAATTGTTATTAGTCAATAAGATGTATAGAGGCCTGAACTTTACAACAGCAGCAAGCCACGCATTTGCAATACAGTACATGCGGAGATCAGAAGCACATTTAAAGAATTGGCCCTACCGATAGATAGATAGATAGAAGATAGATAGATAGATAGATAGATAGATAGATAGATAGATAGATAGATAGATAGATAGATAGATAGATGATGTCTACAACTCATTATCAAAGATTAGAACATTCATCTTAGAAACACTGCCCCCATCTGTGCTCATATCAGGACAATTGCGAAGCACATGTGTGAAGAGACTCCACAGAAAACAGTATCAATTTTCCAAATGACAAGTGCATTATTTTAAATATCACACCTGTGGTATAGTTACAGTGACCAGTGGGAAATAACAAGCATCTAAGAAGTGCAAAGGAAAGGATCAGGGTAGTCTGAACAATACAAGAGCCAATTTAATCTGAACATGAAGAATTCTTTGCTATGCTCTCATTTCTTAGGTTTAGAATTTTTCCACCAATGTAAATAGGAAACTTGCAGTCCTTGAGTCACAGAAATATCAACTGGCTGCAATAATCAAGACCAATACAGAGCAATGTTCGGTTTTCAAACTTGAACTAAATGACCTCCTTTTCAGCTTTTCTGCTTGAATGAGATAAAATCTTTCCAAAATAATATAAACTTAGATGCCAACACCATTTTCCCAAAGAAGCTCCCATAAAAGTTGTACAGTCCCAAATCAATTACAAATTGAACTACTTATATTAGCTCTATTTTACTTGGACTATCACAGAGAAGGAATACAGAAGCACTACAATGAATCATTTGTAAAATTCCTGAAGTGGGGGGAAAAGTATTGATCCAGACCTAAGAATGGAGGCAATCAGGATGCTGTAATACAGCTAGGCAAATGACAATGCAAATTATGGAAAGGGCAAACACTATGTTTCCTGAACTAAAAAACCATACCCATTTAACAACAAGAGTAGATTCAGGGAATTTTCCTGGCTTCTTATTCCAGAAACAGTTACTGATCATATATTTGTAAAAGATACAATTTTATTCATTACCTCTTTGGAAAATAACACAAATATTTTGTTGTACATTTCCTTGTTAGCAGTGAAAAGAGTCTGTAAAAGCTCTATGGTGGCCTACACTTTGAGACACAGAAAACAGGGACAAAGAAACTGCAACGTTACCTGGTTCTACCCCTTAGCATGGCACTAGCATGCTCAGGGTGTTCATCATTCTGTTCAAACTCTTGTTTAAGCCACTTTGAAAATTCCTAATAATAATGATTCTATCAGCAGGCTTATTCAAATAAACAAAAGTCCTGCAGTATTTTATATATAATACACTGGGGTCTTTGACACTCACCCAATCCTGCTGTTAGCAATCAACCCTCACCAAAGCAGTGTCCTAGTCTTATAAATTAATCTCTTACCTCCAGTGGTTTAAGGCTTATTGTTCTTTGTACAACTGGCAAAACCAGGGTAAGAGAAGACTAATATAACTGACATGTCCCATCTGAAGAGTTGACAAGAACCATGTTGTGTTGACCAGGAATCATTTCAATGATTCAGAGGATGAAGTCTTACTTGGGGAAATTTTCCACAGTACATCTTAAGGTTTTAAATATTTGATCTTTAGGTCAACTCCTGTAAGTTGAGAAACTGGAGTGTGCATACTGGGTAATAAATTCCACACCAATTTGGCCAGAGAATATACTAAAAGGCCTCCCACCTGGTCAATAACCAGGGAAATGCAAACTAGACCATAATGAGATAGCAGTCATTAGATAGATTCTCACCCATACAATTATTTATAATTTAATTCTGATAATACCAAGGGTTATAAGGATGTGAAACAACCAGAAAACCTATAGTAGGAAGGCAGATAGGAACAGCCACACTAACACCATTGGCAATATCTAGTAATTTAAAGATACATGTTCATATTATCTAGTACAATGGGGGTGGTTATTCCCTACAGGAACTCTCATACATGTGTACTAGTCACACCACATGTAAGTTAATATTTGTATTTATTTCTTTAAAAATGTTGTAGCAAACTAAGTACCACAATAGTTGAATGGATAAATTGTGTTATAAGAGGTAAAAATCTAAGCACATATCAATTTTTCATCCCCACAATAAAACATCAAACCAAAAATGGAAACCAGAAAAAAATGCTATATATCGACCCTTTAAAAATCAAAAACAGCAAGATAAATTTAAGGATGCATGTATAGGAAGTAAAATAGGAAGAAATGCACAGGAATTACTAACAGTGACTTTAGGTGACTCTATAAGAAGGACAATATTGGAGGAAGAACATTTTATTTGTAAGTTGGTTATTTGATGTAGGGATATTATTCCCTATATTTCATTAATATAAAATATTTCCAAATAAATAAAAATGAAAGGTAAAAAAGAGTGGTTTACATACTTTTGGGGCATAGCGGGCTAATCTTTTAATTCCTTTCCTTCCAACTCAGTTTTCTCTATATTTAAAGGTTAGTTAAAAACAGTAGGATTTACTGAGCTTCAAAAAGTGTAGTGATTATATTATATGTAAAATATTTGTAGCATCTTTGTTTACAGGCAAAGGAAATTCAGTCTTGGCTTAGTGATGGTGAAGCATAAATATCTGGAGACCATTAATTTATTTCAAGCAGCCTAGTACATGAGATGACTTGGTGGTGGACTAAGTCCAAGATAAAGGTTCTGATTATAGCTACAGAGACAGTTGAATTCACTACCACTATTCAGTTTAAAATTCCATAAGCAAATAACTGGTACCAGATTTGCCTTCCCACAGTGAAGAACTAAACACTTGGACTAAATATATAAATCAACTTTTTCAGATATTGAACTTTTATTCCTGTAACTAATCTAAGATCTCTCTGTGTCTCTCTCTCTCTGTCTCTCTCTCTCTCTCTCTCACTCTCTCTCAGCTCACCCTATGAAGTCAGGTCCAACCACGATAATTCTCCTTTGTTACATAAAGTAATTTAACCATTAGAGTGACCATATCCACAGGATCTTCCAAAATCCAGTGGGAGGGAATTATATACAAGCATGAATATCACTAAAGATCATTGTGTAATTCTGCTACCATGAATTGTATGTTAAATAATTCTTAGAGCTCGCTCAAAATGGAGAGAGAGAGTCAAAAGCTGAACAATTATAGATAGTCCTTGTTGACTACAGTAGTATTTGAGTAGATACCTAAAAGTGTCATACCTAAACAGTGGTATAAAAATAGCACTGGAATAAAAGCTACTCTAATCTACCCCAACAATACTTAAAAACAAGCTTCAAAAAACTCAAGCTGATAACTTTATTACCTACTTAAAAACATTCTACATTCTTTAAAGCAAGATAATAAAATACAGACATTCCACAATATCTAACATTGCAATGTCTAACATCCAGTTAAAAATTATTGCATGTGCCAAGAAAAAGGATATCCTTAATTACCAGATGACCTATCAATAAAAATAAATAAAAACAAAAAGAGGAAAAAACCTAAACTACTAAATTAAATAAGTTCAAGAAATTAAATAATTTGATAAATAAAGGATATTAAAAAGAATCTAACTGAACATTTAATAAATAAAAAGAAATTACCTAAATTTTGAAAGTCATTGAGTGAAGATAACTGCAGATTAGACACTGCAGAAAAAAAGATTTTATATTGAATACATAGCAATAGAAAATGGAAAGTGAATCAGTGAAAGAAAATATAAAATTAAGAGAACTTCAGTGAACTGTGAAAAATGTGAAGCAATTTAATACATATATTTACTACATGTGAGTCTTGAAGGAGGGGATAATATACAAAAATTATTTGAAGAAATAATGGCTGAAGTCTGTAGGTCAAAGAAGCAAAACAATGGACTATGTACAAAGAAAACTACATCAAGTCATAGTACAATCAAATCGCTGAAAATCTGTAATAAGTACGAAATCTAAAAAGAAAAAAAAAACTGACCACATGCAGAAAAATACAGCCAAAAATTATCAGACTTTTCATGTGAAACAATGCAAGCCAGGAAATACAATAGAATGATGTTTGGAAAGCCCTCAATGTGGAGAACTTATTCAAAAGTGAAAGACTTTTTCAGACAAAAAGAAGTTGAGAAAATTCATTATCAGCATACTTTTTAAAAAAATATATTTATTTATGCACACAAGAACTGGGCCAGAGGTGCAGGGAGTGAGAAGATTCACCAGACAGAGTGGGGAGCAGAACAGGCAGATTGACTTAAAAACACTGTTGAAGGCAGCAGCAGGGAGACAGGAGAGGTCCCCTGCTCCATGTGGGTCAGCTCCCTGGCAGGGATTGAACTCGTGCTGCAGGGGCTGCTGATAGCTTCATAGAGCTGACCCTTAACCCCTTTCGCCACTAGAGAGGCCTAGTCAGCAGACTAACTATAAGAGATCTTAAATGATGGAGAATACAACATCAGATATAATTGAAATCTATAAAGGAACAATGACAACTGCTAAAAATAGTTAATGTGGATAAACATAGAAGGTTTACTTTCTATTTTTTAATCTTTTAAATATAATTGATTATTTAAAACAAAGCAATAATAATAGTGAGGTTTTAAACATAATTTAGACAAAAAAAATTATGTGAACATTTGTACAATGGACATGAAGGGAGGAATATAAAGTATACAACTGTTAAGTTCTTACATTATATATAAACTGGTATACTATTTGGCAGCAATGAAAAGTTAAAGATGCATACTATAAAACCTAGAGTAACCACTAAAAGATCTTAGCTAATGCATTAGTCATCTGTGATGCATAACAAATCGCTACAAACTTAGTTGCTTAAAAACCATCAATTTATTAGTTCCCAGTTTATAGGTCAGATGCCTACAGGTTAGCTTGGCTTCTATGCTCACGGTACCACAACATCAAATTTATAGTGCTGTCCAAGTGAGGTTCATATCTGAAAGTTCAATGAAAATTTCTAAGTAAGGTGAATCTGATTGTTGCTAGAACACCATCCCTTGCAACTATAAGACTGGGGACCATGTCTCCTTGTTGACTGTTGGCCAAGGTCATACTCTCAGTTCCTTATTTCTGCTTTCCAGTCTGTACATGGTGCCCACCATCTTCAAATCCAGTAACAAATCTCAGGCTCAAATCTCTGACTTCTCTCTCTTTTCCTGCATCTGCTATCAGTCTGGAAAAGCTCTCTACCTTTAAAGACACATATGATAAAATCAGATTCATATGACAATGGCCCCTTCTTATGTTTAACACTATCATATATCACAATAAAGTCAGAGACATTATATCCCATTGATTCATATGGTCTCAAGATTAGAGTGGAACATATCTGAAGGCTAATTTAGAAATTGTGTCTATCACAGCTAAAAAGTAATTAAAAATAAAATGGGATACTGATAAAATGAAGGTAATCCAAAAGAAGCCAGAAATTAAAAAAAAGAAAACAATGAATAGATAAGAAAGAGAAAACATTAAGATATCAGACTTTAACCTAACAATGCCTATAATTACATTAATGCAAATAGTTTAAATTATCCAAATTAAAGGAAGAGATTGACAGATTGTATTTAACAGACAAACAAAAAACACTTTCAGCATAGAGACAAAAATTTATTTAAAGTAAGTGGATGCAAATAGTAACTTTAAAAAAGTTGGGATATTTACAACAGCATCAAAAGGAGGTTTTCAAGATAAAGAATATTGCCAACAGTAAAGAGAAACATTTCATAATAATGAAAGGTATAATTCATTAAGAAGACACACTTATCTCAAACATGTATATACCTAGTACATGAGTTTCAAAATAGCAAGAGAAAAAAATGCTTTAACATGGTTAAATGGTTCACTTTTCAGGGAAACAGGTGCTTTTATGAAGGAAAGGGGGACATTAAAATGCAAAAGAAAGGGAAAAAAACAGAATCTCATATTCTAGAAGAGAATGGTCAAAGAAATTTGCAAATATTAATGTCTAAAGAATGTTTGCCAAATTTATAAGATTTAAGGTATTATGAAGTAGTATGTTTTTCTACAGTTGATGTATCTTCTGGCAATGTCAATTAACACTATCACATAGTGACTGTCTGTAACTGTTTGTGGTCCATAAGTTCTCCCCTACTTGGGACCACAGTGTGACTCCCAGTTCACCTAAACTATGTGGAAGAGAGCAAAATGAGTATGTGCAGGGTAGGGAAAGAAGGCATCACAAAACAATTTTCTCCTCATTTCCAAAAATGAGGAGAAAGAGGAAAATGTTGGGTTTTATTAGCTTTTTTTTTTTTTTTACTCACACTGACCAATCCTCAAAAGATAATTCATAAAACTGTGAAACAGTCCCCCATTCCATTCCCTGAGGGGAAGCATGGACTGTTTGGTTATTTGTTCAGTTAAGAGGCAGTTAGTTAATACTGTTAAACCACTTTGGATTTCTACTACTTTATTAGAATTTGATTTGAACTGACAGCTAACAAATCACATTAGAGACATTTTACTCGTTTTTTCTATTGCCCACATGTATTGTGTTGTCTGTAGCTGTCTAACATTCATTAAATTAACTGTGAAAGTGTAAAAGTTATATGGAGATGCACAAGTGAATCTTAAGTAGAATTACCTTGAAGCATTATCTGGCTCCAGCCATTCTGCAGAGCTGGCATTTCCAAACCATCAACTCAGCATGACACACATAACGCCATCTGGCTTTGAGCTCTTAGCAGGCTGGCTGCTCTTATTATTTTGCATCACGTGTAGAAATGAAGTGGTCAAATGTACCATCTCTCTCCAAGAAATATAAATAGGAATTTATCAGAATGAGAAAAAAAAATCTCAGGGTATTTTGAAGTCACTCTAGCATCTGTTCCTCTAGAATGTTCTCTACTGCTCTACTATTTAATTCCTTCTGCATCTTCTCTCTCCCCTCAACTCTTCCTGTCAGGAATTATAGCTTATTTACAGAGTCATTTTAGGTTAGGATTCATTTGCACAAGTATAGAAAAGTACTGAAATTTTATGCGTATCCTTATTTTTTCAAGTAATATTCATTAAATTAGTATTACATTGTTTTTTCCCCTCTGGAATTCATTAAATAATTATAATTCTAATTGTACTATAAGGTAAATATATTAGATTTCTACTAGTTATTCCTAAACATATATAATGCAGTTTATCCAGAATAGGTTTCATTTTGTTGCATTAGTTCTTCACTATATTACTGCACCATAGCCTATATGTCATGATTTTAATTAGTTGCTTTTACATTTATAGCTGGGCAAACTGAAGTAAGAACCAACAATTCACTGCAGTAGGAAAAGCATTAAAAAAGAAATGAAATTATTTATATGAATTTTAAAAGGCCAGAGAACAGCTGTTTTGACCTTTTGAATGGAGAGTTTCAGTGATTGTACATATGGTGCATGATGTTTTGATGATATTTTACTTTCATAACATTGATGTTGAATACTATAAATGTTGTTTTGAAGATTTTGTTTATTTTCATATTAATTATTGAAATGGTAGACAGAGGGGAAGAAACTCCAAGGGGTAGCAAGGGAAACTGGGGTGGTATGGGTCGCAGAATGAAAGAAAACTGTGGAGAGAACAGATGGGTAGAAGGCAGAGAGATTTATAGGTGTCATAAGGCAAGGCCCGGAGGAGTCCTCTATCTGAGGATAAGAGCATTAATTAATGGGGAAATGATAAAAAGAAATGAAAATGTACCTAAAGTATTTTCTAATAAGAGAACATACTATATTGTGTAAACGTCTATAAATCTATATGCAATTCACAAAAGAACAGATGATAGATGGTTGCTAGGTGGACAGACAGAGTTAACATATACATATATAACAAATATGATGGTATCTCTGTAGTTTCTCCTATCTAGAAGGGTAAGTTACAGTTTAGAGAAATGGTGTAAACTAGAGGTTTTCTGCATCTCACTTATAGTCACATTATCATGGGGTACTGCAGAATGTACAATATTTATTTTGCTGTCAGGTCATAAAACTTTCTACACTGTTTTTGCTAGAAATCAATCCATGGCAATATCTGTATTCAGTAAAGCATGCCGTTGACTGAAGGGGTTAACTAACATGTGGAAAGGATATAAGAGTCATAAAATAGCAGTACCATACAACACAATTTTCAAAGGGTTTTCCCCTCCATTCCACAAATATTTTACTTTTCAATAGAGCATAATTCCTTCTTATTATCAAGATCAAGAGCAAATGCCAAAAGTATTTCAGCACCATGAGACAGTGACTCAGTATGAAATCAGATGAGAGAATTCTGCAAGGATTTCCTTTGTATTTGTTTCCAATGCCTTTCTTGCCTGAGACAACCGAATATCCCCCAGCAATTCTGCAGCCATGGGAGTCCATCAACAGTTACAGCATGGAGCCCATCAGTTACATGAGGCCATGATCAGTGACATGCTTGAATGCTACTCTGTAGAGAAATCAATGCATTTAAAAGCATCATGGGCTCTCAGCCTCCCTCTTCCACTGAGACATGGCGCCTGGTGGATTTTCCTCTTCTACCCTTGGAGGGAGCTAGCTTGAACAAGCCAATATGGCTCTCTAATTCTAATGATTATAACTCTAATTTCTAAATCTGTCATTTAAACGATGTGCTCTAAGCTTAGGCTTTTTCAAGGAATCTTCACCACAAACATTTTTGAGGAGATGGACTCACTGCATCAAGTCCGTGGTTTTCAGAATGTGATTTAGAATCCTTGCCCATGTACACAGACATTTACCTCATACTGCTCTATCTCATTACTGAAAATCGATGAAGTAAGCCATAAGTCACCACTGGCAAGCAATCCATTCAGACAAAAAGAAAGAAAAATAAGCTTTTCAATCTGGAGTAATGGCTCTTAGATAAGCAGCTTTGTATAGCAGAGCTTGTCAACAAAATTCATTGCAATATTGTATAATCGTTTTCAACATAAAAGTAGCAAGGAGAGCAGTCCTCTAAAGAAGGCATTTGGATATGCTTCACAAAGTAGTGGGTGCATGCAGGCCACATTCCAGCAACAACCCAGGAAGAGGACAGCAGGGATCTTTCCAGAGACTCAGTTCTCATCTGCAAAGAATAGTAGATAATCCCCCTTGTGTGGTCTGACTTTGTGACATGATGAGCTGCTCCACATTTCAAAAGGCTTAAAGATTTTTTTGGACAATTCATATTAGTTCTTTTCGGAACACTTAATTAAACACACCATTGATTTATTTAACAAATTTTTATTGATTAACTATATACAAAGCACTTAGTCACCTATGAATACAGAAACACAGACTATAAATGACTGCACTGCAAATATGCACTTCTAATCTCTAACTTAGTGGAATCTACATCTGCTAAAATCCACAGCATATGGTTTTAAACATGGCAGTGGTGGTGAGGAACTATTAAAAAAGATTAATGCATCTTTGATAACACAAAGCTCTTCATTATTTCATTAATTTTCTAACATTCTAAAACATATTTTATCTCCCTAAATTATACTCATGGAAACAATTTACTTTAGCAGAAGATAATTTAACTGCCAAGCATCAGCATTAAAGAGCTAGATAAATGTGGACCCCACATAAAAAAAAGACCTTGCCCTGAAATAAGACCAAATCAGGTCTTAATTGATAAAGTAAAATAGAAAAAAAGTCATATGTATATAACTAATGTACAATCTGTGTATAACATTATGTATATTAACAGCATATATACAAGCAAATGAAATGTGTTAATAAAGCAAATTAGAAAGACATGGCCTTTGCCCTTAGAACTTTCTATTTTAAATATTTATAAGTCTATTGATTTTGGTCTAACATCGAGTCTACATAAAAGCTATGTCTGTATAATTGTAGATAAAAACTTAGCAGGGAGGTGAATATTTTAAAAACTTATGAAGGCAAGTCCCTGTTTCTAGATGCTGACTTTTGCCTTCATAAACAATTTTCAGTATAAAAACTTATGGATGGGCCTTGAGATGTCTCCAGAGCAGATAATATTTGCTATTTTTAACTCAAACTGGCCATTTTTCTACAACATTAGTTTGTTTGACAGGTCATCTTGAAACTTTCTGGTACAGAACCTAAAAAATTATAGGCAAAACCATTCATTTCACTTCTATTCTCTATTAGTTCATCTATGACTCCACAATATTTACCTCTAAAATTCAGAGTGTTCAAAATGGCCCTACATCCTTATAGTTTAAGTTCCTGCTACCAACAAGTATCAATGTAAATCTTGGACAAAATTAAAGTTCCCGAAATCATTTTATAATTTCATGAGTGACAGAAAGTTTTCATCCCAAGTGAGGAAGATGATGTGGAACACAGCTAGTGGGAGTATAATTTTGTCCAACCACCTTGGAAAATCATGGCAATTTTTATTAAAGGTGTAAAGGTGAGGCTGCATATACCAATGAACAATCTCAATGTCTCATGGAACCTGCAGAACATACCTTGGAATGAGTTAGAGTCATAGGTATATGCATCTGTCCTTTAGACTAGTATGAAAATGAAAAAACAAAAAGTGGTATCATTATTTATAATATTACAAAACTAAGAAATACATTCAGTTCTTAATTATCTAGTTATCAAAGTAAAACCAGCCATTACTTCATATCAATCTTATCACCATAAGTTTCCATGAAGAAGCAAATTTTTCTGCTGGATTGAAAGTAATTTGATGGATAAAATTTTGAGTCATAACTAAAGCAGGTGATTTCTTGTACTAAGTCATGACATTTAGAACACGTGCACTGCAAGTCTACGTTAGGTATTAGAACTGACTTAGTTGATTCTCTTTTAAACCGGAAATTTAATATAAAGAGTGATTAAGTTATCATAAAACAGCAAGTGTAAGATGTAAAAAGAACTCTAACACACATCGTGGGGCTCAGGGAGAGGACTGAAGAAAAGAACTTGAAAGAGATCCCAAGGATGGCAGTCTGTTCTATATGGCCAACTTCTCTGGGTCACTAGGCAAGCAGGAAACAGCACTTCCCAATACAGGTGAGCCACGGCTGATGAACATGGGGAGGAACTGAACAACTAGTGGCAGACCTGGGATGTGGGGTGCCCTTGCAGGAGGACTGAGGGACGACAGCACATCCTACATGTGTGGTGGCCCAGCAATAGAGCTGCCTTCCTCCCCACACTGTGGCCAGTGAGGCAGCAGCTGGAACCAGTAAGCGCAATTCCTCCTGCAATCTCCCTTCACTGATCTCTTCCAAGAAACTCAAATCATTCCCATCATTCCAGTGGAGGAGAAATGTTTTAAAAGTCTTGTCCAAATCTTGTCTTGGTGAAAATAATTTATTGACTACCAGAGGGAATGGAGGAATAGAGATGAGGATAGAGGAGAGAAAAATAGGGTTAAAGGCTCTGGGGGTGAGAGAGGGTGAGCAGAATATGTGCACAGATGAAGGAGTAAAAATGCAACCCCCAAATTATGAGAAAAATGGGAAAAAATCTAGTCTATTATAAGAGAACTGGTATTGAAAAAAGAATGTGAAGCTGAGAGACAATACATTTAACTCACCATGACTTCACTGAAATTTAATAGCTTTGCTGACACTATTTCAGTTATTATAATGAAATGCAGAACAATTGGGGAAGAAAATTCACTTTTAATTATTCAGAATCTCCTATCTCCTGACTCTTAGCCATTTAATTATTTCACATCATCTATAGATAGTATATTAGTAAAACTAACAGAGATATTATCTTAGTATTAAAATATAGTACATTCTAAGTGGTCTCAACTGTCACTATTTTCTGATGGTTCTTTAGGTAGAGAAAACTGAAGTGAATGGTCAAAATAGTATTATATATATATAGAATATTAAATAACATTTTCTATGTCTGTCCCGTTCATATCACAATTGTTTATAATGGCAAAAAGTCAAAAAAAAGCCAAGTGTGCAATAACCCAACCATGGAAATAGAGATAGGTAGCTAATACACATTCCATGAAAAGAACCTAGAGTTACATGAATCAACATAGATGAATCACACAAATATAATATTAATAGTAAAAGCAAATTATAGAAGGCTGAAAAAGCATCATTCTAGTCAAATGAAGTTCTGAAAGAAAAAAAAAAAAGCCACAACATTAACCCAAGATATACATATGGTCAAACTAAGGCAAAGCAAATCAATAATAATGAGATGCTTCCTAGATAGCCAATGGGATCGCCTTATCCCTAACCCATGATGCATGTCAGGGTACCTTTTGTTTTTGTGTTTTTTTTATCATTTGATTCAAGTGTAATAAAATCATGGTTATTGTTGTTTTTTATAAAAGCCTTACCTACCATGCAGGTAGAGTTTTGGTTTTAGACTAATATTGTATCCCTGGAGTTTGGCACATCTGGGGTACAGGAGTCATAGACTTACTAGTTAGACAATGATTAGCGGTGGTAAAGACAGCTTAGTGGAGTGGGAAGCAAGCTGACTTGGGGCTGCTGGAAGGATGGCCAGGAAATGCTGGGTCCTGTAAGGAAGGAAAGGATGGAACTCTATCTCCACTGACCTGCAAAGTTTTGTTATTTGTTTGCAATAAATTTCAGTGCCCTAGTTACAGGACAGGTAAATGGGACCTAAGGGCTGGAGGATTTGCAAGACAAACCCAGCAAGACAGCAGGGCAGGGAGGATATCAGGAGAGGAATAATTAAAGAGATAGATCATGGGGCTTATACAGGTTAGAGGAAAGCATAAAGTCTGGAGAGAGATGGAATGTGAGTTCTGTAGGGGTCTGGGAGGGGTCACCAGTTCGGTGGGAGCGAACAAACTGAAAGATGGGAGGATGTGTTTGCAGAATGAGCCAGAGGTTAAGCGGATCACAGCGAAAACAAGAGCCAGAGGTGGCCATGACAGTGAGCTCTGGGTGAACAAGATAAAGTCAGAGGAACTGAGGAGAGAAAAATGAATGTGAAGAATGAATTTCAGTAATAATTATGCTAAATTCTGCAGCAAACAAAAGTTAAAAGAAACAAAACTACAAAGAAACATGAATGTTAAAAAATCAGGTATTTTAGAAACCATAAAATAATATCAACATCAAATGCGTTGTGAAATGTTAAGTAGTAATTAAGTGCCTTGCATCAATAAATATATAAATAAGGGGATTGTTCCTTTCAGTTGCATAAAAGCAATGCTTTTCTTTACGTTCTCAAAAGTATACAAAGTGTGTCCTGAAATGCTTGTCGATGGAAACACCATCAATAGCCAAAGTTGTACACGAACAGAAAAAAGAAATTTTTGATGAACATACAGCATGAAAGAGTAAAAGTAGTCTCAGCACTTTTGCTGTGCATGGAATAAAGGAAGAAAAGAATTTCCTAGAGGTATTTATTTATTCTGCTTGGTTTTTAGCCATGTTGTCCAGTTTTTTTGTTTTAACTTTTTATTTTTTCTTACAATGTTTGCTTTCTTTTCTGGGTGTAGCCCCCGTAGAAGTTCCACCACCAGGTCACCCATGCACCGTCACCATAGTCTCTTGTGCTCTTCCCATCCCCGCTATGATCCCAAGCTCTCCCTCTTCCAACCAGAATGTCTCTGATTTCTAGCTGTCTGTTTATTTTTGTTTTGCCTTATTGGTTTCCAACAGGTATTTAAACAGTTTACATTTATTCTTCTAACAGCAGTACTCAGTACCCACACATCAAGAAATCAAAGAAAATTAAAAGTATAAATTCAGGAAGAAATAACCCTAAGAACACCGAAAAAAAATATGTTTTATGTTGCTTCATAAGGTACATTAATTTTTAAAACTAGCATAATTTCCTCACCAGAATTAGAAATAAACCAGTTATCTGAGGTGTATTAGAAATAAGAACACATACTAAATTTTGTATCAAAAGGTATACTAAAATTCATACCAAATTTAAAAGATGACTAGGAAAAAAACTTGAAGCATTACCTTGTCCACAGTATAGTATACACAAATTTAATAAAAAGTTGTTTTATAAATTTCTGAATGATTCAGAGTAAGATTTCTCTCTGAGAAGTGTTGAAAAAAAATCATAATCAGATCATTTGAAATGATCATCATGAGCTTTTATCAGACAAAAATCAAATGCTTATGTATGCTTTATGAGAATTAAGATTTGTGAACTAAAGTCTTTTACCATGTGTCAGAGAGAATGTTCTTAGCTTGCTAATCGCATTGAAGTTGCTCCTAACAAGTAGATTTAATAACATCACCAAGTAGTTAACAGTGAGAGTCTATGGAAATTTTGCCTGTAAGTAAAAAGCAAGGGGGGAGAAGGATAGAGGGAGGGAGGATGGGAAAGGTGGATAAATTAATTGATATTTGGGGAAAGAACTTTAAGTAATGGTGCCTTAATCTAACTGGGCAGCTATAAGACTAGGTGGCGCATAAACAACAGAAATTTATTTCTCAAAGTTTTGGAGAATGGGAAGTCTAAGATCTCTGGAGTTTTTCCACTAATCACATGCATGAAGTCTCCACCTTCGGGACCTAATCACCTCCCAAAGGCCCCACTTCTTTACACTATCATATTGGGGGTCAGGATTTCACAAATTTGATGGGAGGAAGTGAAAATCATTTTGTCTATAGCAGATGTACAGTTATGCTCACATACAATACATATACTTCATTCTTAATGTAACATGAGGTATTCAATACATAGTCACTAATTTTTGATCAGAATGTACTAGCTGAAGGTTAGTGATTAAAAGTGGTAAATTCAGGGAGAAAACCAATAGCTCACAATATGGTGGACAAGTTAGAACTAATCTATCTCTCTCTTCTGTTATGGGACAATACAGCTGAATTGAAAATATTTTCTACAATTCTTCAACAAATTGTCCACGAGTAAGTTTTATAAGCTTACCCTTAAGTCACAAAGGATTAGGAGCAATGATTCCCATGCTGTTGAAAATTCTCATATAAATTTTTGACTTCCCCCAAATTAACTACCAATAGCCTGCTGTTGACTGGAAGGAAGCCTTGTAGGTAACATAAAGCATCCTTTAATGTACGTTTTATAGGTTATATGTACTTCATACTTATAATTAAGCTAGAAAAAAATGTTAACAAAACCATAAGGAAGAGAAAGTACATTTATAACACTGTACTATATTTTTCTAGCTGTAAAAATCTGTCACCTTTTTACAAAAAAGTCAGTGTGTATGTGAATCCTCTGTTTAAACTCCTATTGTTCAAGGTTCAACTGTATATAGTATATATACCATTTATCTGAGTTATTTCTAAAAAAACCCATTACTGATGCTAAATTCAGGAATCTTTAGATTGATACACAAAAACCCAACTTTTCTTTTGTAACTTCAAAATAGCCTCTATGAATTCTCCCCAAATGTAGAATCAGGAAAATCGTTTGAGTGGCATTATTTTCCTTTGTTATGCTGTGATGTTCTAAGCACACCACCCAGCGGGCACTCAGCAGGGTTTACTGACTGGGACCATTGACTCAGTCCAAAACTTTATCCTGGCGGAAGCCCCAAATCTCAGTGGAAAAGGCCACTTAGATAACTATGTCCCAAGTGTTTGGGAGTGACTGCCAACATGTAACTCTTTTCTCTATCTCAAGGGTGGGCTCTCAAGTTTTATAAAGAGAAAGCACTAGTGCTTCAGCTCCATTCCTTCCCCAAATATTCCTCTATTATAGTTAGTTCAATCTGCCTGTGCATTTTTGGATAGTGTTCATTACCCATAACTTAGAAGTGAATTTTATTCTATTTATCCAAATGTTGTCCCACATGGATTACTCTAGAAAGGTCAGCATTCTTTGAAAATTAGTATACACTTTTGAATTGTGGTAGCCTTCAAAAATCTCTAAGATATATGCTGCAGTGTTTATGACATGTTTAGTATTTAAATTGAGCACACATGGATCCCTTGGTAGCCAAAATGTTTGCAGACCTGACCTTAGAATTAAGTCAGTACAAAGGAGCAAAGAATCTACAATGGGACAAAGATAGCTTATTCAATAAATGGTGTTGGCAAAACTGGTCCACCATATGTAAAAAAGTGAAATTGGACCACTATCTCACACCATGTATGAAAATCAACTGAAAATGGATAAAAGACCTAAATGTAAGACCCGAAACTATAAAATACATAGAGGAAAACATAGGTAAAACACTGAAAGACATACATCTC
>JAGFMF010011861.1:243066-556297 GCA_019455555.1 Galemys pyrenaicus
ACAAGGGACTGAGGTGATGGTGCACGGGTGAAATGGTGGTGGGTACTCCCTGGGGACTACAAATGATGTCAAATATAACTAATAAAAAAAAAAAGAAAAAGAAAAGAAAAAAGAATTAAGTCAGTAAATGATAAAAAGGACACTCTTTGGAACATTCTCCAGAAAATTCACATAGGAATGGCTTTGACATTGATTTATATCTAGTTTTCTGGAATCCCTCTTTGCTGTAAAACATAACAGGATCTTATGATTAAGAATCATATTAGTTATCAATCATAAGGCAACATAAATGAATCTTTAGGTTATGCTACTACGTCTTTTTATTTATTTTAATTTGCTTTTCATTGTGGTAAGAACATTTAACATGCTATCCACCCTTTCAAAAGATTTGAAATGCACTACACAAGTGTTGTTAACTTTAGACACAAAGCTATATCCCAGGTCTCTAGAATGTATTTATCTTGCAAATGGAAACTCTGTACCTCTTGATTAACTACTCAGTGATTAGCAACTTCTCAGATCCCTCCTCTCCTGCCTTAGAAACTGCCTTTCTAGTCTCTATTTCTATGAGTTGGATTATTTTAGATACCACATGAGTGGAATCATGCACTATTTGTCCTTGTGACTGGCTTATTTCACTTAACATAATATCCCCAAGCTACTAAACTAATTTCTGTAAATTGAATAGTCAACATGTGGAAAAGCTCTCTACACATATGTGATGACAAAGGCATGCTTATACAAACAATTTTCCAAAAAAGTGTCTTTAATGTAGAAAAACTGGCCCAGGCCATATACCTAATCAGCGGTCTGCCTTACCTTAATGATGAAAGCATTTTGTAAATAATGTACACATCAATTTTGGTAAAAGTTTAACCTTTGTGGACCTATACATTCTTGTGTTTTTTGGAATCAGTGTTTTTAATGTCATCAATTTAGAGGCTGAGACCACTATTTCTGCTTGAACTTCATTGTGAAACACTGCACTGGACTGCATGTCCCTTGCCCCAGTAGTGTCCTTCTCATTTCTTTGCCTACATTAATCCACCACAGGAAAATCCTTTCAAACTTTTAGGTCAAGAGGGCCTCATTAGCTAAAGTATATACTTTGGGCACTGACCATAGTGAATAGGATGAAGGTTACATATGAAATACACCCCCAGTTAAATTTTGCATCAAAATCAAAATATACTGCATCTGTGCAAAAATGAGTGGAGGTTATAACAATCCTCTGTGTGGTAGTTTACCACATACAATGCACATCATACATGGTTGTTCTAAAAGTGGGTTTCCCACTGGGTACTTTTTTTTTTTTTTTCCGTAGGCTGCTTCTTAACTTCTAAGTCTCTAAACACTGGTGTACCCTAGGGTTGAGATACTGGATTTTTTCACTTTTCTGGCCACCTTAGAGGTCTGATCCATTCTCCTGACTTTGAATACCATCTCTATGATAACGTATCTCTGGCCAGAATCTCTCCCTTGAATTCTAACATAGTTGGTATCTATTTGAATGTCAAACTTAACAGGTACAAAATTAAACTCTTGGTGTTCCCCCACTGACAGCAACTCTGACTTTCCAATAACCTGTGCCCAAAACTCTACATGGGAATTCATTAGCAGATCCTTTTGTCTTGCCTTAAAAATCATGTCCAGAATCTGACACCTTGCACATGCACTAATGCTCTCTCCTTGGACCATTCTGCTACCAAGTCTCACCTGGATTTCTGGGGAAGCCACTTGGATTGTTGGAAAACCCCTGTTCTTTTGCTTTTCTGTACCATGATCAACCCAGTAGCAAGAGTTATAGTATTAGTATAAAGGTATAGTTTAGTATACCTTTAGTATAAAGAACTATAGTATTAGTATAAAGTATAAAGGTATTAAAAGTCAAACCTTGTCAGTCTGCTCAAACTCCTGTATAGATTTCCCATTTCAGGTCCAGTAAAAGCCAGAACTCATACCATGTCCCACAAGGGCTCCAGCCATCTGCCTCACTCAGCCTGCCCCAGTTCCGCGAGTGTCACAGTTGGCGCCTTTACACTTGCTGTTTCCTGGAATCACTTCCTCACTTCCTTCATTCGAACATTGGCTTGTGGTGTTATCTTCCCTCCAACTCTATTAAATTGCAACCCCTCTTCCATGACCACACTCCTTAACTCCCTTCCCTGCCTTTTGAAGCAAGATTAGTTTTTATACATCTCCCTTTCTCCACCAGAATCTAAACTCCAAGAGGGCAAGGGTGTATGCTACTCACTGTTGTATCCTAGCACTCAGTAAATGTTGCCAAATGAATGAGTAAATAATTGAATGTTGGTTCTTTTTACTTTCTTGCTTAGAACACTTGGGTCTATCTTATTGAGTCATTCAACAAACATGTTTTGAAACCTGAATGTGAACTTTGATTAAAAGCCCATCCTCTTCCAACCTAGGCTTGCCACTTAACTGGCATACCACATTCTGACCAACTTCGGAGCTGGACTGCTTTGGTCATTACTCACTTTCAAACCCAAATACCTACTAGTGCATGTCAGAAGGGAGAAAACAAAAATCTTCACTAATAGAGAGATCATAAGAATTTCACCCAGAAAAGATGGTACTCACTTCCTGTCTAGAATATGAACCCATCAAAATCAAAGATTGCATATTATTCATTCTATGTCACCAAGTCTTGGTTCAATGCTTTAAGTAAAATGAGAGCTAAATGCATGTTTGATCAAGGAATAGAAAACTAAAAGGTGTCATGATTTCTGCCTTTGGCTCAATCATGAAATAGCCAATACACCTACTAGGAAAGCTACTTCTCTGTAGTTCCACAGAAGCCATAAAATGGGGACTGCTGAAGGTTTTTCTTCAGAAAAAAATGATACCAATGATCATTGTAATGCTGCTGTCAACTATAGTTCTTACTGTGTGCCAATTTAATAGAGTTGCAATTTAATAGAGTTGGAGGGAAGATAACACCACAAGCCAATGTTCGAATGAAGGAAGTGAGGAAGTGATTCCAGGAAACAGCAAGTGTAAAGGCGCCAACTGTGACACTCGCGGAACTGGGGCAGACTGAGTTCTTCGCTTGGCACTCTTCAACTGCCGCAAGCATTCCTAAGATAGGAATTATATCACCGTTTTACAGATTACAGTCTCTAGCTAACACAGGTAAAATGACTTCCTCAGGTTGTAAATAGTCCTACAGCAGTCCGTATATCAGGCCTCTTTACTTCAATGAAATGTCTTGACTTCATCACATATTTTTTTAAATATGAAAAATAATAAAGTAACTTAATATATGTGTCTTACCTCCTATGGTTTTGATAAAAGCAGATATTTTAGCTGTGAAATTTACAACTTTTATTACATTCACCAGATTCTTTTATATTTCGTTAAATTCTTATTTAAACATGGTTACTTCCAAATGGGCACAGTCTTTAAGAGATGAAATTTGGGCATTTGAATCAAAAGTCTTTAAAATAACTTTAGAAATGCATCTTACCTGATCATAAAAACTTGTGGACCAAGTTGAACTCATTTTCAACAAGAATGTTGAACTCAGTGGACTTTATACCATTAACAATCTGAATATTGAGAAACTAAGCAAAATGACATTATTTTAATCTTGAGGGACTCATGGAATGTTATCATTATGAAACATTATGTTTTTAAAAATTGTTGAAAGCTTGTAAAAATGTTTAAGATATAATCAAGTATGAAATACAAGTAACAAATAACCGTAGGTGACTATAGTTAATACTATATTGTCTATTTGAAAGTCACTAAGAGAAAAGATCTTAAAAGTTCTAAACATACATACACAATTCAACCACAACAGAAACAATGATCATACTTGAATGTTGATGATATAGGAACTTTAGTAATCAATCTCATTTATTTTTAACTTATTTTTATTAAGCAATATTGATTTATCATAGTATATATGCTTCAGGTGTACATCATCATAAATCAACATTTGTATACACTACTTCATATTCACCACCGAAAGTCCAATTGATTCCTTTTACCTAATTCTTCTCACTTAATTTTCACAACCACCAAGCTATGGATACCATTAATCACAATTTTTTTCTTCTTATAGATAAATAAAGGCACTGATATGCACACATACATGTGATCTCAAAATTAAGTAAAACATTTGACAATCTGATAAAGCTTTTAGCAAGGATACTTCAAATAATGCTGATTGTAATTATAATGGCATTGTAGTATACCATGATACTGTGGTATATTTGATACTGATCAAGTTAGTTAACATCCACTGAATTTTTGGATCATAGTTTAAATGACTTTTTTAAGTGGAAAAATATACGCAACCTGAACATTCTACCCAACAAATAATTGATGGTATCTAGTTGTTAATAAAATAAAAACAGAATAGGTCTCATATTTTTTTATAATTCTCTCTCTCCCTATCATTTTTGCATTTCTTTCTCACGTGTTTTAAAGAGTTTTTCCTATTTCTGTGAACTTCTTAAAACTTGTAACTAAAATAGCAATTAAACATAAGCTAATGATGTCATCGGTTCTTGCAGTATTTACTCTTAGAACTTATCTAGCATTGTTTTAATAATCATGTTGTTTTCCAGAATAACTAAAATGAAAGAAAGAAAAGGTAGCACTGAATTTATTCACCCTGTAAGATTTTTAAAAGCAGATATGTGTTTAAACAACTCACCTTGGAGATAGACCTTTATACTAACACTTATTTAGAATTTAGAAATGCAAAACATCATTTTATTACTTCTCATTGGTTCATACATAGATGAACCAATACATACCAACCCAATCAACTCGACCCAATCAACTTTTGGAGGAAACATCTAACATATTATTTTAAACTGTGCCTACCTACACCCTAGGCTAGTTTCTAGAAGGGAGTTATAGATATGTAAATATATTTGGAAATGAATAGAGCAGAACTTTGTTATTCAACATACCTTTTTTTATTAAAGTTTTAAATTTTCTTACATCATTGTTCCTATTTGTAGAGTATTTGATTTCTTCCCTCAGGTGTAGTCCCTGTAAACCTCCCACCACCACATCACCTGTGAACCATCAGTGCCCTTGTGCTCTCCCCTCCCTGTTTTAATCCCTCTTCCTCTCCTTACCCTGCTGTATAACTTAGGTCTATAGGCTGTCTGCAAGTACTGTCTTTTTTTTTTTTTTTTGACACTGTGTCTGATGTATCTGTATGCTCTGATACTCACTGATACATCCACAATCCAAATCGCTATCATTTTTTCACAAGCAGAAGACTCATTCCTATGTCTTTACTTTGCTAATGCTTTTCCCTCATCCTAGTAGGCTTTTCTAGTCCCAGTTCTCCTAGTTCATGCTCATTCAACCTTCTACCCCAGCTCCACTCTCTCCTTGACAAAGCACAGCTGAAGTGACTCATGTGCCTCGTTGCCAAGGGTGCATATTGTCTATTCCTTTATCCTTAAATTAATGTCACTGTGTTTGGGATTTGTTTCTGGCTCTCTGCCCTAAGCTTTGTGGGAAAGATGATGTTCTATTTATCTTTATATTTGGAGATCCAGTTTATCTGCCTAGAATTCAGATGCCCTTAGGAAAGTGCTCGTTACTCTTTGAACTTTAGTATCCTTTTCTGTAAAATGGTCATATGAATACTCACTGGCCAGATTTATACTCTGACAATTAGGTAAAATCTCACATGTGGAAGCACCTGGAACCCTGACTCTTAATGTTAACTTGAATCTGAATTATTCCAGGCATCGTATAACATACAACCCAACAGGAAATCAGCATTGATGAAGATGTCAAGTTACATCCTCAATAAATGACTATCAAATGAATAAGCATAATGATATAAACCAGTGGTACAGTGAAAGTTCTATGAGTTATAGTTATTTTAAGAATATGGTGAAAATTTTGGTTTTTCTTCCCATGTGTACAAATACTTAATTTTGGATGTAATTAACTGTCCTGAAGGTTTTTCATGGTCCCTCATGTCTTACAGACATTGAATATCAACATCTACAGTGGACAATCATGTATAAAGATCAGATTACTTCGGTCCAGATAAATTTTGCTTTCTTCTCTGATAGCTACAAAAACAGTTCATCCTAAACTGGGTGATCTCCAGTCATGACCTTCCAGGTCTGGCAGAATACCTGGATGAGCTCTCAACCACAAGTGTCCTCTCTTGGGGTGTGGATAGAGGAAAAGCAAAATGTAAAGGTCCAACTGTGCAGGTTATAGTCTGGATTTCATGTCATAGCTGAAAGAAGAACTAGGTTGAGTCTTTCACGAGTTTCTTATTTTCCTTATTCACTACAAAAACAAACATGTACAAAGTCAGGTTTACTTTTGTCCCAGTCAGAGTTAGAATTTTTGTTAGAGTCTTCCTGGGCACACAAAATAAGAAACTGATTCTTCCATGTCTCAATCAACTTACTGCATCTCTCTCTCCAACCAAACCACATGACATTACCTACTGTTCAGGCATCATTTGTAAATAGTTTAGGTCCTATATAGGGCTCTGTATCTGGAGACCTAAGTGAACAATCTCAGGAGAGCAGAGGGGTTGCCAGGAATTTTCCTGGAGTCAGTCTTTACTTAGAGGATTGTTGCCACACACATCATCCCTGTAGATACCCCTTGTGTACACCTATGCAGAATCTCTTAGACCCAGGATCAGATGCTCCTTCCTCCACATTTTAAAAATGCTGGCAATGTGGCACTCAATAAATGGCACAGTAATTATCTGTTGATGTTTCCACTTCATCTTCTACACTGTGAGAGCCTCATGGGCAGAGTCTACATCTTACTTGTCTTGGCATGTGCAGAACCTAACTCAGTGACCAAGGAGCAGGACAGGGGTGGGAAGAGCACAAGGGACTCTGATGGTGCTGCATGGGTGAATTGGTGGTGGGAATTTCACAGGGAAATCATCCATTGTACAAATATGAAGGATGATACAATAAATGTATTTTAAAAAATGAAAAAAAACATAAAAGCAATCATGGAGGGGAACACAAAAATGAAAACCATGTTCCTTGTCTCCATGCAGTTCAGAGAGGGGCGATCAGCGTAAATCATTACAATGCTTTATATTATAACACAGATTGGCAGCGGAGGGCAAGAAAAGGTTACCCCAAGAGCACATCACACCTGAGTTGTGTTCTGGTTAATGAGCAAAAGGCAGTCCCCACAACGGTGTGATGGATAGGGACAGCAGTGTGTCTGTTCTGGACAGAGGTGACAGAAGGAACTGGCAGCACTTCTGGAGAAGAGGTATGGCAGGTGGTAAGAGAGTAATGTCAAAAAAGGAGACTGAAGAAGCAAAGAAGGGCGCAAATACGACTTTTAAAATCATGTTTGGATTGTATGCTAAAGGAAAAATTGAACCATTATAGACTTAAAAACAGAGGAGTAACCCATTTCAGAAAAATCACTATGGAGGGTAACAATATTGAAGGCAGAGGGGCAGTGAGGAGACTGTTTAAGTAAAACATCTGTGAAAGCATGTGGGAACAGGAAAAAATAGTCAATGGATATAGAAAGGAAGACCTGGACTGGAGAGATAATAAGGATATTAAGAAGGAAGACAATTCAGAAGGTTGTCAGTACATGGGCGGTGGTAAGCATAAGGAGAAAATGAGAAAGAAGGGTCAATCATTTTCAAGGTTACTGAAATAAGTGGTATTTATCAAGATACAGAACATGTTCATTTTTGACATTATTAAGTTTAAGGGATCGTTGTGGCACTTGAGAGAAATCCAACAGGTAGTTAGACATACATGTTTGTTGTCAATATTTCAAGAACAGTCTTCAAAAACATCAGGATACTGATTTTTCAGTGAAGCCAAGGGGGTGAACAAGTTCCACCAGAATGTAAGTTAACAATAAGAAAACCATGATTCTGAAACTGGCCAGGTGAAATGTCATTTATGGAATGAAGAACCTGGAAAGTGGCCTGAGAAAGAGTGTCAGAGAGGTAAGAAATGGGGGAGAGGAAAACAAATTTCAGGGAAGCCATGAAACAATTTTTCCACAAGGAAGGAATAAGTCAATCACCTCAAATGTTGAAAAGAGGTTGGAAAAGTGCAGATGTTTGCAGTGGACCTGACAATGAGGATGTCTGTGTTGGGAGGATGCAGCAGTTTCAATGGGCTTTAGGAGACATGAGCCAGCATAAGCTCCAGACAAGAATGGAAGCTGAGCCACTACAACCAGTAAGGAATACTCTCTCCTAAAACATCATGGGGAAAGGGAAGAAAAATACAATAATAATCAGAGGCAATTCTAAGTGATGTCAACTCTGAAATAGTATGCCTTCCTTACTCATGTATATTTATTAAATGTTGAGCCTTTTTAGGTAATGGAAAATATACTTGCTGGCAAACCCAACAAATGTATCCCTTACTCAGTCACTGTAACAATATTTGATCATTCATTATAAAACTCTTCATCTCTGGTGACTGATAAAGGTAAGTCAAAGATTTAGGAAGACAGGTCCAGGATATAACAATTTGTTTAGAATATGCATTTGTTGCACATCAATGAATATACTTCACATACTTAAAATATGAGGTGGTTTTTTTCATTCAACTATGCAATTACCCAAGGCACTAAGTAAGTCTGCTTCTCAATATACCCTATTACTCTTCCCACACACATCTGCTGCTTTTAAGGATATTCCAAAGATTCCATCTGGACAAGACATACTGCATCTCACCTACCTCAAACCATCAACCAAAAAATCCCCACGCCTCCTCCTCAAGGCACAAGGGCACTTCCTCTCTTCAGTTTCAAAATAGAGTTTCTCTGTAATATTTTATTTAAGAGGGTGATTTTCAAAAGGAAGATTTACTTTGATACAAACTGGAACCAGCTCTCTACTAAAATGTAGGCATTTGCTGGGAATAAAGTTAAAGAAAGATGGTCTGGACCTCCAGAAAGAAAACCTCAAAACTTTACTGAGATGTGGTCAAAGAAACCCTACATAAATGGAAGCACATATATGTTCCTGCAAGGCATAATACTGCAAAATGTAATCCTCTCTAAATTGATTCAATATAGATTCAATGTAATCGCTACTCACAACCTAAACTTTTTTCTAAAAAAGTACAGATTCTAAAATGAAATGGAAATGTAAAATGTCAAGAAGAGAGAAAACAATCTTAAAGAACAAAGTTGGAGGATTTACTTTACAGATTTAATTTGCAGTTGCAGTAATTTAGAATGTCTTGGTCCAAGGAGAGATGGACAGACTGACAGAGCAGACTCATGTATAAAAAGTCAATTTATAGCAAAGCTGCCAATGACATTCTTTGAGCAAAAGAACAGACATGCAGATGAGACAAAAATGACCTTGACTACTACTTTACACCACACACACAAATTACTTCTACCTGGATCATAAATGTGAAAGATAAAATTATAAAACTTCCGAAATACAGCACAGGAGAACACTTTCATGATGTTGGATTATGTAAAGATTTCTTAAAAAGGCAAAAGAAAGCATGTTCGGTAATGGAACAGATTAAAATAGCAAATGAAAATGTTTAGCATTATTAATGATCAGACATACAAGTTAAAAACCACAATGAAGCATTACTGTATATCCCCCCCAAAAAACCAAGTTAAATAAAAACAGTAATATAAAATCAATCAATCAAAAATATTGACACTGTAGAGTGTCAATGGATATAGATTTACCAGAAATCTTAGACACTTAGTGGGAAAACAAATTTTATGTGTGTGTATATATATATATATATTACATTGTTGTTAATTTTTGTATAATGTTTCATTTCTCACCTCAGGTAAAATACCCATAAAATTTCTACCTTCAAATCACCAGTAAACTGAAACTGTAATCTCTTGTGCTCTTTCCTTACCTTTTTGACTCTTCTGTCTCCACTCCCAATGCCTCCCCCAACCCCTCGCCCCTGTAGTATGTCTCAGTTCCATAGTTTGCCTGCAAGTTTGGTCTCTTTTTTCTTTTTCCTGACCCCTTGTTTGGTTTCCCTATATTCCTCCTATAAGTGAAAGCATCTGATACTTTCTTTTTTCCTTTCAATTCATTTCACTCAGCATAATCCCAGTTCCATCCATGTTGCTGCAAATGGCATGAATTTATCTTTTTTGAGAGCTGAATAGCATTCCACTGTGTATACAGATCACATCTTACTGATCCAGTCATCTGTTTTAGGCATTTATATTATTTCCATATCCTAGTTATTGTAAATAGTGCTGCAATGAACACTGGGATGCAGGTTTCCTTTTGAATTAACGTTTTTGTGTCCTTTGGGTAGATTCCTAGGAGTGGAATTTTTAGTAATTTGAGGGTCCTCCACAGAGCTTTCCATAGTAGTTGGACCAGAATGCCAATTTTTAAACCACTCTGCCAAATCATGTGGCAGTATCTACTAAGCTATGTGTCCTTTAACCCAGCAATTGTCACAGTAGATAGATATTCATGTACACAAGCACCAAACATACATAGAAGCGTGTTCATAGATGCATTATTTTCAATGCCTTAAGACTATAAACCCAAAAGTACATCAGCAGTAGAATGAAAAGAAAATATTAACATGTACAAAATGGAATCCTACAAAATGTTTTAAAAAAATACTGCTGCTTTTAAACACATAGATGAACCTCACAGATATAAGACACAACACTGACCCAAAGAAGCTAGAGAAAAAACAGTAAAACTTGCATGTACTACAGAAATCAGGAACAACCAGCACCATCTATGCTATAGTGAAAATGTTCATAATAGTGGTTACCTTTGAAGGGGTAAGAAACATGAAGGAAACATAGCGGTTTATGGGGCGCTGGTAATGGTGTCTTGAGCTGCTTGGTGGAAAATATAGTAAGTGCTTTAGAGATGCCAGATGTTTACTGGTAGAAATGATGTATTTCCTTATACATCCAATAAATATTGGTGATTGGGGGAGCAAAGTGTGACAGACACTGTTCTATGTGAGGAGGATTTGGAAATGTCCATAATTAAGAATAATGCTTTTCTTCATAAAAATGATTTGAGCTATTCATGTAATATTTGAGCACTTCTCAGTATGTCTGTTACATTTAGATAAGCAGATGGATACATACAAGTATACACATGTAGACAGATGAACAATGAGTGACTGAAAAAACAAATGGGGCAGTGTCAAGTATGTGAGTCATGATTTTCCACATGAATATACCTATAGTCCAGGACTTTAAAGGAATTCCTAATAGTAACTATCTTAGAAAATTAAATACCTATGTGTATGCAACACATACGTGTCTGTTTGAAACTGGCAAAGGCAAGTGTTAATATACTCACATATAGTTAAATGTGTAATTTCATACACCACAGCTGGATTCTGGGTCCATTCCAGCTGAAGTTAAGTGAAAATTCTCTGAGCTGCAAACTGCCCTTCTGTTTTTTAATTCCTAGAAATAGGGGTTAGACAGGGCAAAGGAAAGGAAGGAGTTCCAGTTGGCTCATTGAACTATCAAATAAACACCACAAACATTTGACCATCCAGGTCAGATGATGTTTTCCTTCCATGGCTTTTCACTTGGATTTAGATTTCACAAGATTCTAGGTTAAACTGAAGGAATATTTCCTGAAATGTTAGGTAGCAAACCTATTTCTTAAAGAAATATTTTATCGTGCCATTTTTCAGTAATGTAAATCTGGAATGATTTTAAAACAGATTTGAGTCTAATGTCTCTAATTCATACCATGTTACAGTAATCTTATGTAGTAAACACGTTCCAGAAAAGGTGCTACCAAGTCTCCTCTGACCAATAGGAGATGAACGTCTCTGGGATCTGACAACACTTTCACTTAAATGTAAATTAAGACATTTAATTCCACATAAAAGCATTTATGGGGTCATTTGGACAAGTCTAAACTTTTAAGCAAAACATATAACTCCAGTTAAAACAACAATTCAAGCAAATGAGCTTCAGAGGAAAGTTTTATTTAAAGCCATACTGTCTAACTTATATATATTTACCTGGACCAGGAATGTACTGGAAGTATTTGTTCTTTGTTTCTCTCTTTTAGAGAAAACAAACCAAACAAACACTAAGAACAGCAAGAACTGAAACACACAAAAGACCATCTAAGCTGATAATGTTCTGTTGTTTTCCTGACAATCCCTGCTGTTCCTGGGCATCTAGAAGCATCACTTTAGTCTCTGTCTTTATTATCACAGGATGTTCTCCCTGTATGTGTCTGTGCCCAATTTTCTATGTTGACAAGGACACTGATCACCCTGTGCCATCATGATCTCATGTAACAAATTACATCTGCAGCAACTCTATTTCTAAATAAGGATATATTCTGAGATGCTGGGTTTAGGATTTTGACATATGAATTTGGAGGTGGGGGGGGTCACAATTTCATCCATGACAACACAGAAAGAAAGGCATTCAACCTCACTATTACTATTCACCAGACTTTGGGACTTCCTTATGGAAAAGCCACCATTTTTTATGGCCTCCAATGCCACCCTATTCCTTCATCTGCTCCATTTGGAGGTTGACCTCCTGTAGAGCTACAATCTCAATGAAAGGAAGTTGCAGAAAACAAGTACCCCTGAAAGCTGTGTGAGACCTTGTCTTAACTTCCAAAGCAAAGCCCTGTGTCAGAACCCGGATAAAAGAAACTTCTAAAAAAAACAGATCAAGGAGCTCAGTGATACATTTCCATATAGGAAATGATCTATTTCATGTAGTGTTGCCAAATCCAGCATAGAATTGTGCTTGTGGACCTGTTTCTTTTGCAACCGTGGGGAAAATATTGGTATCATTTGACATTTTTTTCTCAGGAAAACTTACAAATCACAGTGTTTATAGTTAACTCAAGGAAGCATTACAGGTATCATACTCCTAGGCAAATAATTAAGACCTAAGAATGTGATGTTTCTTTTTTTTTTTCCTCTGAAGGGCTATATCTTTGCCCACCCCTTGCTAGTTCTTTGTAGTCTCAACCTGATGATGATCTTCACCTTCCATCTGAATGCCGTGTAGGGCCTTGCCTTTTCCCTCAAAAAATGTTTCATTGTCTCCCCCTCACACCAGTGAGAATAACACATATCAAAAAGCTAGCAACAACAAATGTTGGTGAGGATGTAGAGAAAAAGGAACTCTACTACACTGCTGGTGGGAATGCAAACTGATACAACCACTATGAAAAGTGGTGTGGAGGATCCTCAAACTACTAAAAATGAAACTCCCATATGATTCAGCAATACCACTCCTAGGAATTTACCCAAAGGATATGAAAATACTAATTCAAAAGGACACCTGCATACCTATGTTTATCACGTACTTTTCATAATAAGCAAACTATGAAAACAACCCAAATGCCCCCAAATAGATGACTGGATCAAGAAGATGTGGTATATATGCACAATGGAATATTATGCAGCAATAAAAAAGATAAACTCATGCAATTTGCAGCAACATGGATGGATCTAGAAGGGATTATGCTCAGTGTAATAAGCCAGAAAGAAAAGGAAAAATATCAGATGGCTTCTCTTATAGTAGGACTGTAGAGGAAAAAAACAATGGACTAAGGAAAAATTAATTGCAGTAAATTAAAAATCAAAATCAACAGACAACTATAAACCTGAGACATTCCCTAGGAGAGGAGGAGGGAGAAGGAACTAAATGGGTGGGAAGAGCACAAGGGACTATGGTGATGGTGCACGGGTGAATTGGCGATGGGAATTTCATGGGGATAATAAATATACACTGTACAAAAATGAAAAATAAAGTATGTTTTTAAAAAAATCTGTCTCAGTGGCTCCTATTCTCAGTATTGACTTGCACATTCCCTCTTTGGTCTAATCCTCTGGTTAACTAGCTTTCGTGGCCAGGGACACTTCACTATCATCTTACCCTTGCTTGACCACACCCTCAATATTCTGCTATATTCTTCATCTGCACTATGTTGCTTTTTAAACAAAATTTTATGAGAAGGGTAGAAAAAATGAGAATCCTAAGTTGCTGGATACTATTTTACTCCCAGGGTAGGAACATTTTTCTGGGGTTTAATTCCAGACCTCCCAGTTATAACTCTGGGACACAGTAAGATATTTTAAAGTTTCTTTGACCCACCTTTTGAAAAAAACAAAAGGGAAAACAGAAGAGCTCACTTGTGGAGTGCCCAGTTATGACAAAGGACCCATCTTTTTATACAGATGGTATCTTCAGGCTGTAGAAATGTCCCTCATGGAGAAATGAATCTCTACATTCAAAATGAGGTTGGAAGAAAACTCCACCCTCAGAGTTAAAACAGGCCAGAACTCTTCATTTACCACTGTGAAGGAATTCGAGGAATAGAAGGTAAAGGCCTTTATATAACAGTATATACAACTTTTCAAATTTTATAATTTTTATTAATACTTTTTCTCAGGTAATTATGAGCTGTAAAACTCTTGAAGAAGAAGAAAAAGTCCTAAGGACACACTACATAGGCAAAGACGAGAAGTCAGCACAGACCAAGTCTCACATTCACGTTTGCTTCTCACATGGCTTCTGGGTCACACCTCTGAGGTTCATAAAAAACAGAAATCTTTTTCCATTGTGTCCACCACTACCATCATCACCAGCAGCAGCAAGAGTAACTATACAAAATCCCTTCTATTTAGAGCAGAAAACAAAAACAAAATATTTTAATGTGACAAATATTTTTTGTTCTGTCACTCAATGGAATACTGGCTAAGGAATAAACCTCTTCCAGGGTCTAGGTAACACTCCTTTAGTGAACAATGTGGGAGCAGAACTTATTAGAAAGAAGGATGCTCAGTAGCTCATTGTAGAAATCGTCTGCATTTACCACATTTACCCTGTCAATTCCATACAGGATGTTTTTGTGAGCTAAATGGTGTGCTAATCAACACAATCACAGACTCACCAGTTCAAGGCCCCATGGGTATGGACATTCTACAAAGCAGGAGATTTAATTGTGCTCATCATTGTTTCCTTAGAATCCAACAATGATTAGTAGGAGAGTTTTTAACCATCATAAGACTCCATACATCTCTTTTACTACACTTCCAGGTTATGTTCTCAGTATTTGAATCTGACACCCACACAAGATAGCAGCATTTTAAAAGTAGGGGTTGTGTATTACTTGTAATTGCATTCCCACAACCTGGTAGAGGATACATGGTAGTGTTCCAAATGCTTATTCAGTGAACAAATCAACTAAAAAAATGATCATTTTCTAAATTTAAAAATTGGCATATCATATCAGCAATTGTACTTCTAGGTATCTACATGAAGAATTTAAAAACACTAGCTCAAAGAAATACTCCTTTTTTCATCATAGCTTTACCTACAATAGCTAAGCCATGGAAATAGTCTAAGTGTCCAAGGACAGAGAAATGAATCAGAAAAATGTGGTATATATATATATATATTCAATGAAATACTGTTCATCAATACATTAAAAAAAAGATGAATTACTGCCATTTGTGTCAACACGGATGGAGCTGGAGAGAATAATGCGAAGCATAATAAGTCAGAAGAGAAAGACAAACACTGAATAGTCTCACTTATATTTGGAATATGGAGAAACAAAACAAAGGGTCAGTCAAAATGAATCGAATTAGACATCTTTGACATCTGAACTGCAAAACTGAGGCAACCAGAGAGGAAGGGTCGTGAGGGTGGAAGCAGGGAAGGAAGGGAACCCAGTGGAACATGGTGGAGGATTACTGGGGTACTGGTAGTGGGCATGGTGTGAAAATATAAATATACACTTGCATATTTATAACCACTGAAGCAGATAAAACTGTGTAAACCAACTTTACCCCCAATAAACATCATTCGAAGAAAAAATTATGAGTACTGGGGATGGAAGAAATGACTTGACTATAGTGGTACTGCTATATGGTATATTTGAAAGTTACTGAGAGCAGATTCTAGGTTCTCATCTCAAAAATTTTTCATAACTATACAAGGTAATGGAGGTTAACTAAACTTATTCTGGGGCCCGCCCTGGTGGTGCAGTGGGTTAAGCAACACACTATGAAGCAAACCACAGCCACTGCAGCACGAGTTCGATCCCTGCCGCCGGCCAGGATGGGGACCCACATGGTGCAGCAGACCTCTCCTGCCTCGCCCGCTGCTCCCCTCAGCAGTGTGTTTCTGTCAATCTGCCTATTCTGCATCCTGCTCTGTCTGGTGGATTCTCTCACCACCCCCACACCTCTGGCCTGTACCCCAGTGCTTGTATGCATAAATAAATAAATCTTTTAAAAAAAATAAAATAAACTTATTCTGGTGATCACTTTACAATAATACATATGTCAAGTCATTATGCTGGACACCTGAAACTCACACAATATTGTCTATCATTGGTAGCTGAATATAAATAGAAGAAAAATGGCTACTTCTTTCATTGCCTTTATATAGACTTCAAAGTTTCAGTGAAACTTATGAAAGCACAGATTCCTGGGGAATGGCTAAAGGTATGCTAGATATTTGTATCTAATATGTATACAAATCTTCAGGATGCCGGGCTAATATTACAAGAAAGAATTAATTCAAGTTTTATTTGTTTCTTTGTTTTAGTGTAGTTCTGGCTTTGATGAAAAAATAGATGACTACTTTGCCATGTCTACCTTTATCTCTGCTCACAACTAACATCTATATTTTATTCAAGCCAGATGTCTGTGAACTGGAACAAAAGTAAAGATGTATGATGGAGACAAAAAATAGCATCAACCACTGTTATTTTATCTAGGGCACTTTTACATGCAGGGATCAAAATGTTTAAATGAATGCAATGATGAATGATTAACATTATCTCCCATGGAGTGTGTTCTATGATCTTTAAAAAATATCCAGACTCCTGAAATAATAGCATCTCCTTAGATATTTAAAGTCATTCTTTTGACTGAAAATATTTGCTCAGACATTACTTCAGTCACAGTAGTTGCTTTCCATGGTGGTCATGTCTAACAAATCATTCTGGATTCTGTCTTTCCGATTTTCAGGTCAGCATCCCTCATTCTGCCCTCCAATAATTCAGCCTCCTCACCCTCAACCCATGCAGACCTCTACTTCCTCAAAGCCCTGTTCCAGAAGGCCTCATTCCCTTAAGCATGGTCTTCCTCTCCTGACTCTTCCACTTGATTCTCTTCCCTGTAGTCAATAACTTCCCAGTTGCTGGCAGAAGGTAAATAAGGTGGTTACCTAATTAGAGCAATGCTATGACTGACTGACGTGGACCTCCCTTGCAAACGACTTGAACTTGAACCCACTGAGTGTATCCTCAGGATTGTTTTTAATCCCTGGGTTCAGTGGTTTCTAGGATGCCTCTACATGTGCTATCTCACTATCACATTTTCTCAACTGATTTCCCTCAAATAAAAACTTGATGTATGAAACCCAACAATGTGTTATCTCATTTTTATGAACTTACTTATGCCTGCTACTTAATGCAGTTTAACATCAATACAAGTAAAGAGCATTATAAAAAAAATCAAAACCTCTGATATGGGCATACGAGATGATATGAAATAAAACCAACCTGGTAACAGTCATCTTAAATGATGGCAATAAACTTTCAGTATGGCCACAGTATTCTATTCTCCAATAGCACCTTATAAAATCTTTATGGGGACATGTATCTATTGCTGACATTTTAAAACAAAGGGAATAAAGTCAGGTCAGAACACTAAGGAGACCTTTTAAAGTTAGCAGTGTTTAACTAACACATCCTCACAATATTGAGTTCAATTACTTCCTAGATAAATACATGTTTTTGTTCATTTGGTAGATTAATGTTATGACCAAATGTCATGTCATGTCCTCCCACCCCCCCCCCTTGCTTTCTTCATAAAAAGTAATTGATAGTGTTTTCCATTGAAGCACATAGAAACAAAATACTGAAATCAAATGAATATTTTTAATGAAAACAAGAATTCAAACATCTCTGAGACCAAAATCAGCAGCCTGGGTCAGTGTTCCACACAGATTTATAAAAGCAAAGGGAAGCCCTTTTCATGTAAATCTTTTAGCCCAGAGGAGCCTTTTGCCAGCAGATATTGGAAGAAACTAACAGCACAACAGTGGCAAAATCTAAGCCATAGGGACCTAAGGGTTATAGCTATGCATGTTGAAAGTTTCGGCAATGCTGACTGAGCTATAGAAAAAGTCAATACATCTTTAAAACCACTATGACACTGGCAAACAAACACAACTATAATTCAAAAGAATTCAACTTTGGTTGAATTTTTTTACGAGCTGCCACAGGTCTGCCATTAATAACATTTTAGCTTGGCACTGGGTCTCCCCAACAACAAAGCAGGTAAAATTCCACAAATATATGCTTCTAATAAATCATTCTGTCAGTTAGGCAGTAACATTTACATATCACCCTTCCAATTTCTAATCCACTAATCAGCTACAAGGCCAAATTACACAGCACTGAAGGCAATAAAAAGCACAGACATGTAAACAATATCACAATAGCTCATTGTACTGTCAAGTTTACCCCACTGAAACATGCTATTTCTATCTGGATAGAGAAAGCCTCCATAATAATACAATTTTTATGAAAGACCTAATCAAGCAAAACTACACAACACAATATATTGTTTAAGAGTACGTACTATTTTTTTTAAAGGAAGTAATACACACAAGATTCTGGATAGCAACTATCTCTAGGGAGGGATGGAAATGGAATATGATATAGAAATAAACAGTAGCAAAATCAACTTAAAAATTATGCTCACTAACTTATATGCATACCTATATCATCTTATTTATCTTTAAAATTTTTTTGAAGGTCAAATTTTCAAAAATCTTTTTTGTTAGAACATGGAGTATTTATTCAATGGAACCTAACATAGCAATCCTGGGTTATGCAGAGGTACTTACACTCACTGCTAGTTGGAAATTCTTTTAAAAGCTCTTTGATGTTTGCAATATTTCTGTCTAAAAAGTTTATGAAGTTTTCTACAGCAGTGACAGCTTATAGAATGTACCAATGATGCACTTTTGATTTTATCATTTCTTTTTTTTTTAAGACAATATCTTCAGAGCACTTAGGTGCACAGAAAAATTGAAGGGACAGTGACATTTCCTATATACTCACTGTACCCTTAAGTCTTCCCTATTATTAACATTCAGCATTAGAATAATAAGCATACACTGGCATGCACTAATCATATACAGTTAACAGCTAATCTAAAAACCAAGAGTCACTTGGTTGGTGTTGTGTATCCTATGGGTTTGACAAATGTATACTGATAAATATCCATCATTATGGTAACATATTTTTTGCTCTAAAAAATCTTCTGTGTTCTGCTTATTCATCCCTGACACCTGGCAACCACTGATAGTTTTACTGTCTAGATATGTCCTGTAATTAGTATTATGTAGTAGGTAACCCCTCAGGTTTACATCTTTCACTAATAAGCATTTAAGATTCCTTGAGGTATTTTCATAGTTTGATAGCACATTTCCATTGTCTGCTGTGCCATAGTTTATGTGCTTATTCACCTACTAAGACATTTTGGTTGCTTCCAAATTTTGGCAATTACAAATAAAGCTACTATAAATACCCATTTGCAAGATTTTGTATGAACAAATTGGTGAAAACCAAGGCATCTGACTGCTAGATTATTTGAGAAGAGTATGTGTAATTGTGTGGGAATGAGCAAAAGATAACACTGACTTTTTCTGTCCATGAACATAGAATAACTTCTTCATTTACTTAGTTCTTCCTTGATTTTGTTCATCAGAGTTCTTGTGGCTTTCCTCATAAAGATCCTTTACACATTTTGTTAGGTTTATACTTAAGTATTTTATTTGACGGTCCTTAAGTTAATAGGATTACATTTTTATTTTATTTTTTAAAAAAAATTATATATTTATGCATTCAAGAGCTGGGGTACAGACCAGAGTCGCTGGAGGTGACAGGATTCACCAGAGACAGAGTGGGGAGCAGAACAGGCAGAGCGACTGAAATACACTGTTGAGAGGTGCAGGGGGTGAGGCAGGAGAGGTCTGCTGTGCCATGTGTGTCTCCTCCCTGGCTGGGGATAGAACTCATGCTGCTGTGCCATGGAGACTTCACAGTGCGGTGCTCAACCTGCTGTGCCACCAGGGAGGCCCGGATTCATTTTTAATTTCAAATTCTATTTGCTCTTTGCTGGTGTAGAGAAAACTGATTATATCCTTCAACTTAGATAGAATAACTTACTAGTTCCAGGAGGTTTTTTTGTAAATTCTTTTTGATTTTCACATGATATTTAACATTTTTTAGTGTAAAATGTGGCCATCTTTGATAGACTTAGAAAATAACATGTGGTTACTTCCCTAAACACTAGGTGAAAACTAATTTTTCAAAAATCAAAAACTATTTGCTAAAATTTTCCTAAGACTTGAAACTGATTGAAAGATTTTTTTTTTTTTGGCAATATGTGTTTTAACCAATAAGGTTATTCTCTGATATCTGGCAATTTTTTAAACAAAATGATATATATTAATCATTTTCATCATGTAATTAACATATTAGTTGCCCAGCAGGTTGAAATTTTCAACAGTTAGACACAAAGAGCATAATGAATTTGTAGCTTGTTTTGGTAAGAAAACAAAAGTAAATTGTTCACGTTATTAAGTCAATTTCAAATAAATGAGATGCCTTTTGGGAAAAATTCAGAAAAAATGCAAATGAAAATTCATTCAATTAATCCAAAAGAACAATGTATCCTGGATTTGTATAACACTGCAGTCCTGGATAATAGTGGTATTTATTGAGACAGAGAACAAGGTAGAAGGTGGTCTAAGGGGTGAAACCAAGAATTGTTTATGAACATAAGTTTGAAAGGCACATTAATCCTCTGGGTAGAAATATAAAGCAGGAACTTGGCTATTAGAATATGAAGCTCAAGAGCGACTGGGATTCAAGATATAAATCTGAAGGATCATCACTGTACAGAATGGATTTAAAATCATGATGGTAGAGCCTGGAGGGAATAAATTTAGACTATAAAATAAAGAGGATCCAGGACTGACTTCTGGGGCATTCAACACTGAAAGGTTGAAAATAGGAGCTTGGGAGAATAAAAAGAAACAGAAGGGTAAAAGGAAGGTCAGCACAGTGTATCTTTCCAGATGCCAAGTTTTGACAAAGTCTCTTAAGGAAGAGACTTTATTCTTAAGAGATTATGCTCGATGATCCTCACAGTTGACCCTATATTTGTCAATGTGGTGGTCGTTATGACCTTGATTTGAGCTCTCTCTCAGTGAGTGGAATAAATTTAAGGGGGAATGGGAGAAGAGGAAGTGGAGACTGGAAGTTTAGACTGATTTTTCAAATAGAAAAGAGAACAAGAGAAATAGTGTGGCACTAAGAGATTTAACACCAACAAAACTTTGTTTTGTTTATGATGAAAGACAACATAATATTTGTAGATAGATGGAAATGAAGCAGTAAAGATGGAAAACTGTAATAGTGGAGGAAGAGCAGATACGCTCAGTAAAGGGATGCTTGAGTAGGTTGTAGAGTCCAATGGACATGCAGAAGCGTTGTCTTTAGAATGAACAGACAGTTCATCCATCATAACAAGAGGTACATGGAGTACAGTTTCAGATATGGGTAGATGGGTAATTTGATTGTTGCAGATTGTAGAAGTTTCTTTCAATTGCTTTTATTTTCTTATTGAAATGATCAGGAAGGGATGCTCAAGATTTGAGGATAGATGAAAGAAGGCTAAAGAAGCCCTACTGAGAACAGAAGATTCAACTGGCAAGGGAACTGTGGTATACCACTGCTAAGAATGAGGGCCTGCATGACATCTAAGGTCATAAATATCAACAGCACCAAACCAAGCAGGCTTCTGTGATTTTCTTTGCCATAGTTAGCTGCTCAAGTATGAGTGGGTAGGTAGTTGGATTTACTCAGGATTACAGGTTTTCTAAGTGATTAAGACTGAAAGCAAAAAGGACTGTGATGGTGATGGGTACACAGAATGTTCTTATAATGTTGGGACCATGGAATCTATGCTAAAAAGCCAAGGAAATGAGAGGGGCCATAAGAACAAGAAAAATTCTGAAGCAGAGTAGCTCTGAGAAGTCCTCCCACCACAAAACAACAGAGCAAAAAGAAAGGGAGGCTACATTTGACAGGCAGTCTCTTAGCAAAAACTGTCACTTTTTCTTTATAATTTAAATCTTCTGATAGTGTACTTAAGGTCACTAATGACTATTTTCAAAATATCAAATGAAGTCACATCATAATGACTTCCTATACCAAACAGAAATTGGTTCAAATATGTTTATCACAGGCAAATTATGAGTTTAGCTCAGTTAACATACGAAAAAAAACAAATACATTAGTACAAAAAAATCATTTTAAATTACAATGCCAGATGCCTCCAGTGAAAATATGAAGTAGAAATAAAGCAATTGTATCTAAAGCAATAGTATCTATGATACACTCCTATCAACTCCAAACATATTTGATAGAGTTCCATGACTAGATTGAAAGATAGTTTTTATTATTATTATTGAAGACAGATAAGTCATTAAGAAAATAGTTTACCAAGTATTAGAATCAATCATATCATATCTGTTGTATCAATTAGCACAATATTTTAATATCAACCTTTGACCACGGATACCAGCACAGTACTCTGGTGTGTACACATAAAATGAAATCTCAGCCCAACGGATGGCCTTGTGGAGTATCAAGGTTAAATTTTACTTATAATACGTGTAAAACAAGTCTCTCTGTCTTCTTTTTAGTTCTGTTATTTCAAATCACAATTAAAAGCAAAGAGAGTTTGAATGGATAAAGTCTTTAAAACAGCTTAGTCAGTTAGTCATTCTCATTTTACACAGGCCTAAATAAGACTAGAATTTACCTTTGAAATTGACCAGTGATAAAGCATACTAATAAGCATGCTTGTTCTTTTCCATTCTATTGAGGATTTTGAATGATTTTCTAAAATGTTTTGGTTTCCTCTTGTAAACACTTTTCATTAGTATGCTCTTCTTGTGGGTTTTAACATTCCATTTCCTTTGTTCTGCAATAATTTTCAATGGTTGCATGTAGTTGGTTTTTCTTTTCCTACTTACTTAGCCTGGAACAGAGCTGAATCGTCTAATACTAGTAATTTGTCAACAAATAGGACATGTAGATTGATTAGGGGGTTCTTTTTCTTAGAGTCTGGTCTAGTTCCAGACCTGTAGTAAATAGTTTATATGTACAATTCTAACTCAATTTATTAGTGTTATAAGATTTCATGCAAATAACTTTTGTTCTATTGATAAGACATATAAAAGTACATTAAAAAGTAACTATCAAGCTCAGAAAGCACTACTGCTAATAGGTTTCTTGCTACTAGTAGGAAACTACAGCATTTTGTTTGTATATATTTCATCTCCTGGGATGCAACGCACTCCTCTCATTCCCTTTCTTGCTTCCTGCCCAGTTGTATTCTGGGCTTTACAGTTATCAATCAGGCAACTCTTGTGCTGCCTCCTATATCTACCACCCTAGGAAACAAGGAAGTTTTTTCAGATAGTCATTCCTGAATCAATAACAGGAAACAGGCTTCAGTGCTTCAGATTTTATACCAGCAGATATCAGGGGCTATCAACTACATATTTGAAAATGATTTCACAGGACAAATATTCTTTCAGATTTTAGAGCTAGGTCATTTGTTAATTCTAATTTCTTCTACATTATTATGAATTTTCATCATTTCCTTTTATACATGTATTTCTTTCATTCCCAATTTTCAAGTGAAGAAACTAAGACATAGTGACTGGTCCAAGGAAACAAACTCAGGAAATCTTACTCCAGAGTCTGTGCCCATAATTACTGAACTCCCTTTCTGAACATAATACTTATGTAATTAGTTTCATTCTAAAATGATCCAAATCCTCTCAAATTATGGTTCTTGTCCTTGGTCACAAGTATGTATGTAACAATTAGAATAATAACAGATAACATTTGTTAAGGAGCTTATATGTTCCAGGCATTAGGGTTATGCAATCAACAAACATTATCTCAACTAATCCTTGTAACAACTCTATGTAATAGAGTACTTACTCCAATTAACAAAGACACAAACAAACAAAAAATATACCTTAGAGAAAGTAATACATTTATCCAGAGTCAGACATTAGTAGATGGAAAGGTTGGGATTCAAATTCATTCTAACTTCTGAACCCAAGAGGTTACCTCTAGGCTGTATGCTTCTATTGAATGGGTATTAAATATACCACATATATTTCTTCAATAAATTGACAGTAAATTTTGCAAAAAAAGTCCTATCTTAAGAATTATCATTTTAATATTCAATTATAAATAGCTCAGGACACAGAAATGTTCTGTAAAGTCATATACAATTGGTTGCAAATCAGCCTGAGATTTCTAACTCTATTTGTGGTAGGGAATTAAATGCATTAATTTTTCCTATAGGCACTTTGATAGAGCTCTGTGCACTAAGAGGCTTTTTTACTCTCTGACTTCTTATAGGTTTAATCATTGCAGAATACTGACAGGCGACTAGACAGGAAGGAAAAGAAACTTGGGGTATTTTTTGGTTCACTAACTCCCTAACGAGTCCCTGCCTGCTCAGACAGCAATAGTAAAACTGCTCCTGTTAGCACCCCACAAATTTTATGTCTAATTTAAGATCTCTACCCGTCACCATGTAAATTATAACTTTATGAAACTTACTCAAACTACCCAAATGAGTGTCGTCTCTTTTCTGCCAGGAACCAGGCTGATACCAAAGTGACCTCTTTTGCAGAGAACATATTCCTGAATACCTTAGAATAAGTCTCAGCGTCATCACAAAGAAAAGGAGATGCAATGGTTTAACAAATACACTTTCTTCAAACTCCTCATTTGAACTGTTTAAATGAGATCCAATAAATCACTCATGACTCAGCTAAAGTTCAATGTTAATGCAAGATGAATGGAATGCATAAGCAAACTCATGTTGAGTGTACATAGAAAGCTATTTTCACTCACTTCACCCATGCTAATTCTATCCTAATTAAGCACTTGAAGATTTATGTTTGGCTCAAGTCTCAACTAAATGTATCCAGTATTGCTGGGTTTTATAAACATAGAGTCAAAAACAGCTAGTCACTTAAATTCATAAGATATGTGATGAAATATCTGCAAGGCATCCATCAGACAAGATAGTGAGGCTGAAGTATGTTCAGTGGTAACTGGCATTACTTTTCTATTCATGGTGTTAATAGGAATACAGAGAAATAAACACTCTAAATATTGGTGGTGAACGTGTAAACTAGTTGATTTAAAATTATTTTCTTAAAAGTTTAGTAAGGCAATTTCACCTCTAAAAATTTACCCTTATAATCACAGATGTATACCAAGAGATACCTGTTCATATGTCCATGAAGACAATCAATAGCAACAGTCACATGAAGTAATACACAGTCTTTAAATAGGATCTATGGAAAAAATGCATGATGTACTGGGAAATATTTTTGCAAAATAGTCTAGTTAGAAATAAACAGATATTAAAATTCCAGGAAAGCCACTTCCAGTGCCAGCCAAGATGGAGAAAGTTGACTACAGCTTCTCATTTCCACTGAGGAGAATTGCAGGGTGTTGAAGAAATAGGAGTAAAACACTGATTACCAATGCCGTGAATGAGATGTGATTATCGCTACAGACCAATTGCTACAGATAGGAAAGAGAGGAATGCGGAACTAGATGAAATGTACAAAGTCCTTGCAAGACATAAATTACCAAATCTCAAAAAAGAAAGGTAATTTAAATAGTCCTCTATCTTGAAATCAACAAAATTATATTTGTGGTTGAAACTTTCCAACAGAGAAAGCTCTAGGTCCACTGGTTTTCATTCAAAAATTTCACCAAAAATTTCAGAAAGAGATAATCCCAATTTTACTTGGTAATGCTGGCCTCATTCCTCTTCATGAGGCCAGCAGCACCCAAACGCCAAAGTACAACAGAAGCAAAAAAACTATAGATAATTATTCCTCAGGAATAGAGAGGCAAGATCAAAAAATTATTAGTGAATCAAATTCATTAAAAAATAAAAAGAGAATATATCACATCAAATGTATTCACCCCAGAGATGCCAGACTGGCCCAAGATGTAAAAATCAACCAATGTACTTTTAATGAAAAAAGTCATATATGCACATATAAATAAATGCAGTTAAAAGCATATGACAAAAATTCAGCATCCTTTAATTATTTTTAAAAGGCCTATCAGGAAATTAAAAAGAAAAGGAAGCATATCCAAACTGATAAATGGCATGTGTGAAAAAAAATATAGTGAACATCATATTGAACGATTTTCTCCTAAAAAAGAAATACAGTGTCAAATAAGTGAAAACTTATGTATACACAAAAGTCTATATGTGATTTTTCATATTGGCTTATTATTCATAATAACTCAAAAGTGAAAACAACCCAGATGTCTCTTCATGGGTACATACTGAAACAAATTGAGGTGCATCCATACCATACAAAGGATTACAACTGACATATGCAACAACTTGGGTAGATCTCCAGGGAATTATTCTAAGTGAAGGAAAAAAAAGCTAATTTCAAAAAATTCAGATGTATATGATTCTATAACACACATGAGATTACAAAGTCATGATTTGATGGTTGCCAAGGGTCACAGATAGGGTGGTGGTGAAGGTAGGCGTGGCTATAACGGAGATTTTATGTAGACAATCGTGCCATGTATTCCATATAGTGATGGAACTACTCTGTATATTGATTGTCTAAATATCAATATGACGTCAGGTTTCCCAAATTGATATTGGTGTATTTAAATTAGGAAAAAAATTATAAAAACCTTATGCATAAATCAAACTTTTGTTTTAAAGAAAAATATATCTAAAACTGAAAGGACAAAATGCCAACATTAGTATCTCTGTAATTTTAAAATAAGCTTTACAAAAAAGATGATTTTCCTGAAATCAAACTATATACATGTATCTGCAGACTGACTCTGTATGCTTTTGTGTGTGTATAAAGTTCTGAAATAAATACAATTTTGAAACAATAGAATGCTAAGAAGCACTGAAAATTAGAGAGAATTAAGATAGAATACATGTCTTCCCTATGGTCCCTGTACTGAACCAATTTTCTACAATTTTATGCATTGCTTTTGAAATTAAAATTTTTCCTTATAATACAGCCATACAGGTCTCAATATGAAGGGGCTAGACTATTGTCTGCTAAATTTTTAGAATTCCTGTAGTGAGCACATCCCATTTTCTCAAGATTGAAAATGACAGTATTCAGGCCACTATGCAAATTGAAGCAATTTCTCTCTATTTTCTTGATTAGCACCTATTTGGATGGAGCCTGTTGCAGACACACCCCTTCTCATGCCCCACTCCGCTGTGGGTCTATCGAGGGGGTCTCTCAGAGCTGTGTTCTCCCCATGATGGCAGGAGCACCCCACAGCCAGTGTGCAATAGGCTTTTGAATGGTCTAGCTACAGGCTGCCAGACACAAAAGAAAGCTGTGTTGTTCCAGAATCCTAACCGGTAAGATTTTCCCAAGCCTGCTTGAATCACAGGAACATCTGATTCAATATGGAAAATTGTACTATTGTTCACGCTTCCACAGAAACATGATATTTCAGGGGAATGCAGAGAAACAAATGAAAACCCTCAAGAGCAGCTACCAATTTTGCTAAATATTATACCAGACTTTGGGGATGCCAGGGATGGGAAAAGAAGTGACCTCAACCAATGAGTGGTCAGATGACTTTGTGTAATTTCAATAACAGTTGCAACTAAGAAAGGGAATGGGTGATTCTATCATCAACTAGTTCTCCCACTCTGACAAGACCAGTGTCTATTTCACATTTCTTCCAAAGAAATACTTTCAAGGAAGGTTAAGAGGATTCTATACAAACTATTATATTCACCATTTTCCCCCCACGTAAGGAAAAACCATCACTTAATCCTTAGCTTTAGTGTACATATTAGGTCAAGTCTGATTATACTGAAAAATAAGTACATTTTCACCCTCTTTTATGTAATATTCACCAAAAAAAAACCTAACCCACCTAACTTTGTTCACTGAGTGTGCAGTGAACTACTGCCCTCATGGTAGTCTGTGGCTTTGACTGGCAAAGCTTAAGGACTACGGTTACATAATGAATACAGAATCTCAAGATATTTTATTTCTGATTTAGAATTAAGCCATGAACTAGAGTCGAGAATGTATTTTATAATAAGTATATAAGTAAATATAAGACAAGCTCAAATGTTTAATATAGTATTCTTAAGCAGTTTATTCTGCCTTTTTAACATCTTTTGAATGTCAAAAATTCTTAGTATGTCTAAAAGCAAAAAATATATCCTCCAGGTATATTTGACCATTTCCTGCTCTTTGAACACCCCAAGCATTTCCACATCTAGGCCTTTATTTATCCTGCTCCCTCTGTGGTTTTCTTAAATTCTTCTGTAATAGGGATTTAGATAAAAATAAGTACTTATATTGCCTTAAACCTCTACAAAAATGTCTTTACCCAGTCAAAATAAAAGACCATGTTTGACTTCTATAAAATCATGATATAAGAAATACCAACTATATAAATATTTCTATCTATTCTGCTGAAAAACAATCAAAGGCATTATCTAATATACTACCAGTGTTCTTGGTATGGTGATCTAAGTAATAAAAACCTTGAAGAAAATCAGTGCTTGGAAAGAAGCATATTTTTCCAAATAAATGGCTATGTTCCTTTATTCTGACACTGAGAACAAGGCAATCAAACACAGGTTCTTTTTCACCTTGATTGTCCTGAAGATAAGCTAAATTTGTACCTCAAGTGCATGAAATAACTTCTCCCTGGTGCCTAATACATAATTTTTCTTTCTTCTGAGTTGTAACTTTTTACGTTTTTAATTACATTGTTAGTAAAAGTCACCTTAAATATACAGTTGGCAGAATAATATATTGAGACATTGTCCTACAAACTATTTCAGGTGAAATTATGAATCAATAGCACTGAGGCCTAGAGAAGTATTTATCACAGTAGAAAATCACAAGCACAGAAAATCTCCTAAAGATCTTGCCAAAGTTTAGCATCTGATTCAGGAGGTCTGGGGGAGCTGGAGGTTTCACTTTTCCAACAGGCTCCCAAGAAAGGTCTATCCTGCTGGTCCTCAGGCCACACTTTGAAAAGGGAGGGCTTTAACTACATTTTACTCATGTGTGAATGAAAAGTCAGTACAAGAGAAATAGTGACTCCAGTGGAACCCAAAGATACAGCAACTCCTAAACTGGTGAATCCCATGAGCTAGAGCAAATGGGGAACTCATATTGCTGTTTCTATCTTTAAAAAGCAAACCATCTTAAATGCAACATCTATTTTAATTTAATTTTTAGTGACCAATGTCCAGTTCACATTTTTCAAAGAAGTTGATTCTGTTTCATGTGTTAGATATACTACCAAATATATCTGAACAAAGTGTTGGTTAATGTATTTCAAAAATCCCTGTAATTTTGAATATTTTAAGAGGAAATATAAGATTGAATATTTGGGAAGCTGCCATTTAGCCAGATGATCACTATCACACTCCAGTGCTGTTTTGAGGCCTTTATATAGTTGCCTTGTTTTTCATACACACACACACACACACACACAAACACACACACACATTTGTATATATACATATATACGCTGCTTTTATTCTGAGTCTTCATTTTTATTATCTTTGGGAATTATCATTATGTAACTTGAGGAACTACCCTTTAGTGGGTAAATGTTCGAATCTGCATCATTTGAAGAAAATTCACTTGTTTTTTGATGTTGGTAAGGAAATATTTGAACATGTTAGCTTAAATTCTCTTTCATTCCAGTTTATTTCCTGTTAGGAGTATTCTTTCTCCTGGAAATGCACGTTGTATGAGACAATATTTAAATTACTTCATGTTTAAGGAAAACCTAGCTTTTCCAAAGTTGTTTAGATTTTATAGATTGCCATATCATCTATTGTTACATGAATGCCCTTCTGCAGAGTTTCAGAGATGAAGCGGGTAAAAATCTGTATTTTGGTTAATGGTAAAATTAACCAGTTATCTAATATATATAAAGAACTGGTTGAATCCCCACATACGTACAATATTCATTTTTTTTTTCCTAGATCAGAGGATTTAAAGCCAAAAATACTCGTTTTCTATTGCTGTTGTAACAAAATAAATTCAGTGGCTTAAATGACACACATTGTTAACTTATCATTCTGGAAATCAGAAATCCAAAACAGTTTTCACAGAGCTAACCAAAGTATCAGCAAGGCTATGCTCCTTCTGGAGACTCAAGGGGAAGTTCCTTGCCCTTTCAGCTTCAAGACAACTTCTTCATGCCTTGGTTCCTGGCCTCTCCAACCATCTTCAAAGCCAATGTTGTATTTCTGTGATTTTCTTTCATGTCATATCTTTCTCTGACTTTTCTGCTCCCTCACTTTTACGAACGCCTGTGATTACATTGGGTCCATCTGAATAATTCAGTAATCACCCTATTTTAAAGTCAACTCATTGTCCATCTCAATTCCTTTTTGCCATACAACACATTCACAGACTCTGGGCAACTTTGGATTCCCATTATTCTCCTCTCACACCAAGACAGTACTCATTTCCAGTTCCTTACTTGAATTTTTCTGAAGCACTTTAGTTCCTTTACAGACTTCCAAGGCTAGGGAAAGAAGCTGCTTGGGAATAACAATGTAAGTTTACTGACAGCAGCGGCTAGAGTTTCAGTTTAAAACATGAGCTCTGACTCTAAGATGACCCTCGAGCTTAAAGAGAGATAAGATAGAGCTGGGCTGGTCACTACCTCATCACTATCTGCTCCTGGATACATTTAACCTGAGATTCCCAGCCTACCTTCTGGTAAACTGATGCCATAGAACATGGAATGGGACTGTGGCCACTGGGAGGTATTCCCTGACTCTCTGCAATCCAAGTTAACTAGAAAGAAAAACCCTTCTCATTAAAATTTTAAGAAGCTAAAGCTTCTTCCAAAACTACTCTAATGAGCTTAGAATCGCCAAAAGATTAGAATCACAAAGCACCAATTATTACATTCTATATCATTTTTAATCATTAAAAAAGAACCCTGAAAACTCAAACTTTTTAAAAATTATTAAAAAGTTAATTAAAAAGTTGCTATAATAGTTTAATTTTTCCATGTTATTGCTAAGGATTGACAGGTTGGTTGTTTTAACACCTGTACACGCATAAGCTCTTAAGATTCTAAGTCTCGAATAATAATAACTGAAAAAAAAAAAAAAAACCTTTGCTTGAGCATTTTTTTTTTTTAATTTTTAAACACACTGCTGAGGGGAGCAGCGGGTGAGGCAGGAGAGGTCCGCCACACCATGTGGGTCACCTCCCTGGCCAGAGGCAGGGATCGAACCTGTGCTGCAGTGGCTGCGTTGGCCTCATAGTGCATTGCTTAACCCATTGCACCACCAGGGAGGTCCCTGCTTGAGTATTTTTATGAATATATTTTTAAAATTATTTTTCAAAGAAACTCCTGGTTAATGCTCATTATTATATTTCAATCAAGAGCTACCGTGAATAAAAAGTGAAGAATGGGCTGAATCCTCTCTATTCAATCTGATTCTAAATTAAAAAAAAAAAAAGTAAAAGTTTCAAATTCTGGTAGACAAACTTGTTTGTGGTGATTAATATTATTTAAAATCGGCAATTCCAATCATCAAGTTATATAAATATAAGCCATATGGCAGTTTAAAGAATCAAATTGCTACATTTCATGTTACGTAAAGGTTATGAAAAATGTACTGTTTCATGGGAGACTTGTTTTTAAACATGGTAAGCAAAGCGAACTGAGAATTCTGTAGTCATCTTTTCTGGGTAAACCAATACTACAGTTTCTACCCCTTTCACCTACTGACTCCCTTCTCTGCTCCCCTCAAGCTATCTAACACAAGGATGCCCCTGAGAACTGTTCATAGTTCCTGTGGCTCTGGCGGGGTCACCACCAACTATTTAGCTCAGTGCTGCTACTTGGCAACAACTGAAATAATGGGCCACCTCTAAGTGAGGTTTAACCCAGGAGTGTGATAAGGTAGTGAGCTCAAAGGAATTTTATTCACTTTGTTCTTGAAAGAATTTTGAAAATCTTCTCACTTTTTCAGTAACATCTAAACAGTTTTAACCTAAGTTTATCCCTTGAAAATGAGACATGATTTAAAACGTTCTGATTCATATTTATCAGAACCTCAGGGCTGCAGATTTTGCTCAATTCATGGCAAATGTTCATCATAAACATCACTGGCAGAACCAATTCTCATTGAGAAGCCAAGCAATTCAGTAAGACTTTGTGGCAACAATTTTTGACTTCGTTGTTCAATAAAATATGAAGGTAATCCTGTTGACAACTATGTCTGACTGCTAAAAGGAACAGGTAAATACAGCACAGAGCCTTGTCATGTGCTCCTCTCACATGAATGGGAAGAAAGGAAAATTGGCAGGCAACACCCACCATCAGTGACAGATCACTTTCAAAAAAAGAGAGAGAGAGAGAGAGATGGAAGACGAACATTTGAAAACTGAAACCCTTGAAACATTCTATGCCCTGGGAAATCTTCTGTGCCCAGGTTTTATTAACAGGAAAGGAACTTAAATTCTTCTCTGACAGCATCAAATATAGTAGAAATAACAAGATGGTATTTCTAAGCAAAACCCCTGTGAGTGTATTTCTTAAACCAGGCATCAACTTCTCCTGATCAAAATGGAAGATCAATTAGAGATTACAGTCTTGCTTTGTGCAGCCTAGCTGGTATATGATCTTGGACAGACAGGTCCTAGGAACTGTTTCTACATGTTCTCTAATCTTTAGAATGGGATGATCTGGTTTTAGTTCTCTGTCTCTATTTGATCACCTTTCAGTGTGTGTGACCTCATGAATGAATTAGTTTCACTCTGTAGTTCCTAACTTCTACCCTATATATCATCATGGTCCTCAGGCCTGATCTGAGTCTGGTCCTTTTAGTACCAGAAATGGACCAGTATTTTTAAAATGTAACCAAGAAACAATTTCAACTGCCAAGGGCCAAGGCCAACTGAGGAGTTGCTTGTGCAATGACTGAAAACGTTCACGTGGGTAGAAAAAGAATATAAAGTCTTATGGGATGCATTCTGAAAATCTCTCTCCCCAGTGGTTTCTGGGGAAACGGTTGGAAGTAAATTACTGACAATGGGTAAAAACAGACGCAAAGACTTTATTAGATGCTTTCTCTTCTTTACCAGGAAGATTTGGTCCTTTCAGAGGCAGTACCAACTAATTTGACAATACCCAGCTCCCTCCTGTTGCAACTTGATCCCACGGTGGACGGTCTGGAAAGCACCTTGTGGGTGAAGGTGAATGGGTCAGAGGTCGTTCTTGATCAAAGGTCGTCAGATCCTTTGGCTTACTTGAGAATCTTCCTGTGTTACCTCTAAGAAGCAGATTTCTGTTCCCTTCAAACAGCCCACCACCAGCTGCGCCCCATCTACACGCGTGTCCCAGCCACCAGGTACCACTGGGTAGTTCAGAAGATGCTACTACGGTGGCAGCCAGGCCTTTAGACGCAACCACTGGGGAAGAGGCGAGAAACCGGGTAGCAGCTGGAGGCGCGCACGCGCGCAGGTGATCCTGCGCCCACAAATACACACAGGCTGGGTGCAGGGTGGACGGGGGAGGGAAGAGGTCGGCCTTACCAGATCAATGAACGTCAGGAATTTCCAGCTCCCTCCGTAGGTCTGATGCGAGGGCATTTCGATGGCCTTGTAGTTGCACAGGATAGAGCAGTAGGACAGCAGGATGGCCACCCGCAGCACCTGACAGGGGACGAGCGCCATGTTCCCCCAAGGCCCGGCTGGCTAGGCGGCGAGGAGGGCGGGCCGGAGACGCGGGGCGCGCGAGGGCGGGCGCCGTGGGAACAGGGGCGCGGCCGGCGGGGGCGGGGAGGGGCGGGGCGGCGGCGGGCGCGCCCCGCGGGACCCGCGCGACCGCGAGCGCCGGGCGACCTGCGCGGGCGGGGCGGCGGCGTTGGCGGGCAGTCCCGGCGGCCCGGGCCGGGCGGCGTGGCGTCAGCTGTGTCGTCATCCTCGTCATTCTGCCCCGGCCTTCGCGGGGTCCGGGGGGACTCGGCCAGGGGCGTCCCAAGACGCCGGGGAGGGTGGGTGTTTGGCCTCCGCGTGCTCCTGGGGCTGGGAAAATGCGCGCAGAGCTGCGGAGCCGTGGCCTGTGGTTTTGGCCTGGGCCAGGCGAGTGGGCGCGAGACCCAGCGGGGGCGACGGCCAGACTGGAAACCTGCCCTGAAGGAGGTGACCCCAAGGTCGGCAGACTTTCCAGCCCAGGGAATTGTGGCAGAGCTCCTTGGGGTAGTGCTCTGACCTAGGGACTGGTACAGGCGTGAACCCGGGCGTAAACCTCAGACAGGTGGTCTCTGCGTGGTTTGCATTATTCTGGACCCCAGTGGATGTTTCTGTGGACCGCTGCTAATTAGTCTGAAACCCCCTTATAAATTCTAGTCCAGTGGACACACTGCCTTGCATTTGTTCACAAGGGAGGTTATGAATATCCTATCAATATGTAAGAAAGCAAGAGTTGAATTTTCAACAAGCAGTTTATAGATAAAAAAGATTTTAAGGATGGGAATGACAGATAACTTTCTGCTCCTAAGGTTGCATTCAGCTTAAAGTATGTCATTTTGAGTTGGGATGTAAAATCTGTGTGGGAAATTTGATACTCATTTTTTGAGGGTTAAACTGGTTTTGCCCTTTGGCTTATTTTTTTCTACACTACAATGCCAGGGTTGAATGAAGGAAAATAAATATAAACTGGATTCCCTTTAGCTTCCAGTAAATGTTGTCACACAAGTTGCATCAGTCTGTGGGCAGCAATTTTTTTTTTTTAAATCATGATCACATTTCATCCCACCAAGCTGCAGTGTCAAACCACATAGGTATTTCCTGTGTGTCCATTTAAAACAGGTGCCCTCTCCAAATAGTCTCTGAGTCAGAGAATGTGCAATGAGAGGGCAGGGGAAAACAGAGTGTTAGAGACAAAATGAAAGTGGTAACTCATGACTGCTTTCCTGAATTTCTCTATTTTTTATAATTATGAAAATAGACATTGATGTCACAAAAATGACAATAAGCCAAAATCCTACTTTAAAAAATTTATTGACAATTTGTTTAATCTTCATGTAGAATTTGGGCCAGTCTTTTAAAATTGTGTATCCATGCTATATGTCCAAAGGTTGCAAAATTTAAAAATTAATTGTCCTGATAACTTATCTATTATACTGGGGTCTTACTAAAGTCATATGAGTTGATTTATGTTTTGTTTTGTTTGCAGGGGAAGCAGACATTATTACTAAGAGACTGAGCTTGTCTTTGCCAATGATTTATTTAACATAGATTCACTGTCAGATAAATAATCTATAATAATAACATCTCAAGTCAGAAGCATACAGGCTAATATCTCTTTTCTAGTCAGTACAGAGAGAATATAATACAAACTAAGAATGGATTGCTTACAGTGTTTTTCCAGACAGAGGGAGATGAAAGAAACAAAGTCCAGCTTTCGTTGAGATTTACCTTTCATTGAGGTTTACCTTTCTACAAGCCGGTACTGGAGAGAGTCAGTCCTTTCAACTGATAGTTTAGTTCTCTCCCTGCAGGATTACAGAGTTACTGGGGGCAGCTGCCTAGACACCACATTGGCAGGCATGATAGTCTGCTCCGAAGGGACAGTTACAAGGCTTGAAATCCTACTTGCAACTAGTAGCCTTGCCCAGGCAAAAAACCACTGCACAGTTAGCACCACTCTCTGCAAAAGTGTCTCATCAAGACAGGAGCAAGTTCTCTAGATCTTCCTGAGACTGCTGCTATTTAAATCAGCAAATAGTAGCCTTGCCCAGACTGCACACTCTAAGTTCCCACACACTTTGAGTCTTCAAGTCAAAAATGTCAGTCACGTGATGGACTCTACTGCTGTTGCTATGGTGTCAGTGAAGTTCTTTCCTATGGATAAGCACTCTGTAGCACAGTAGTTTAGCTTACAGCATCCTGCATATGTCCATATGCTAAGAAAGTCCTAATAACCAACTTTATCACAATTTCATCCAAAAAAAGCTGAGTTCAAACCACAAACTGCTTTGTCTGAGGCATGCTTTCAAAACACATATTTGTTTTGGAATTAAACAACAGCACACCATGATGTACTATTCTCAAAGTTTGATATACCTTCTCTACCTTATATTTTAGAAAACCATTAATAGGACTCCCCATCCCTATCAGGACAAAATAAACTATTCATACAGGCATTTTTTTGTATCACTTTCTAAATAAATAACTATAGCACTCAAGAGTTTTGAATATATGCTAATGGGTTTACTTTGTTATTTTGTGATTTGCTAAACATGATAAACTTTGTACTTTCCTTCAAGAATAAAACATTTGGATAAACCTTGACTCAAGTATTTTATGAAAGTGTTAGTCCACAATTTTTGCAACTTCATTATAAGAATATATTAACATGTCCTGATGACTCCTTTTGCTTTTTAAATCCTATCTAATAGTCATGTTTTCAAGGTATTTTTTGTGAAAAAATATTAATCTACACTAGATTGTATTTTTTTAGTGTAAATAATGCAATGGGGTTATTGCTTTTAAAATTTCATCCAGTGAAAGGCAATCCCTTTTTAGTTAACTATAATATAATTCATTCTAAGTATTTACAGGATGATTTTACATTTCAATTAGAGAATAATGTTTTCGTTGTACAGATGATGTACCCGTGTGTCACTTTTTAATTTTTTATTTTACCACACAGTAAGTGAAGCAAAGGAAGAGTCTTGATTCAGTTGAGTCCTATGGAAGCATGTTTCCCAGTTGAGGATTTCAGAACCTTCTTTTGTTTTCTAAGTTACATTAAAATCCATTGATTGTTGAAATAGCTTTAACTCAGTCTTTATATGCTTGAGAACACTGTTCAAGTTCTTCTAAAAATTGACACAGACTTTTTATTTATCTTTGTTTAAAAATTAAGGGGAGAATTGTGTTTATCCATATCCTTTTGCTATGCCATATTTAAGCATTTCCTTTGGTTCTGGGCTTACATTTAGATTAGCACTTTTTAACCGTATTAATACATTTGGACAAATCACTTTTTCACCTTCACATTTGGATCCTTTGAGGGGCTTGGTCATAGAAAAAAATTCCGTGGGTATTATAGAAAAGATGCCTTTTGATTATTTATTTTTCTTCATTATAAGGGTACTACGTTCATGATATTGACATAGGAAAATTTAGGAAAAAAACTTTCACCACCCAGAGAAAATCCTGCAAACATTTTAGCCTCTACCTGCCAGTCTTTTTATAAAAAATTTATAATTTTTTTTTGCTTTAAATTTAAAGCTCTCTGTAAAAATCATGCTTCATAATTATATAGCATGACATAATATCATAAATTTTATGATAACATACATTTTACCTTTAATTTTCTGTTCTGGGATATTTAAGTTGTTTAATTATTATAAATATTCTGCATTTTGAATTGAAAATGGTCCTTTTTAAGTATTATTTGTAACTCAAACCAGTTAAGAATGCCCCTTCTATAGTTTGCATATATTTTGTATCACATGTCAAAGTGAGGTGAGGTGCCTCTTCTGCTTTAGAGGACTGTTGAGAAATGCTAAGATTTAAGTAGAAGAAACTGGAAAAATCATTTATGCCAACAATTAATGCTCATTACAGATTTTTAAAATTGCTTTAGTTATGAAACAATGTCAGTATATTTAATCAGCTAGATTTTTTTTTTCCCTCTTAACCGGAAGAGTTATTTTTTATAGCTCCAATAAGCAGCAGCTCCTGGGATCAGTGCTGATGTTATGGTTACAACAGTTTTCTCTGCTTAAAAATGGGCTGAATTTGTTCTAAAGAACTTTACTAAGTTATGAAATTTTGGACTGTCAAAGATTCTTTAGAGAGTCACTGGAAAGATTTTGAAACTGTAGTGTCAAGATAAGAGGCCGTGCAGGCCAGCTCTCATACAGAGGCAAAACCCCCTCCCACTCCCTCAATCTGTCATCTGCATTTGCCAAAGCTGCTCATCTTGCTTGAAGTCCTCTGTCTTCTGGTGCCTAAATCCAAACCCAGTACATCCAGAGGGACTTAGTGTAAGTCCACTTTGACAGTCCTTCTTCAAGATGTTGGGTGGACTCTTCCTACCCCAAACCATTCTGGGGGATGGCTTACTGTGGGTTCACATCCCAGATGTGCTCATTTTTCTTATTATTTCCTTCTCAAAACTGCTCCCTCTTCAGAAGTCCCAATCTCTGGAAACAGCACCAGTGAACTACATTAGAGGAGCCAGATGGCCTGGGGGTGCCAGTCTCTTAATGGTGCTAAAATCACTCTCTTTGTGTGACAATTTGAAGGTTATCCAACTTAACAGAATTCTCAGGGAGAGACTGTGTTGTTAGAAGAAACATTTTCATAAAGGACTTTGGTGGATGGGATGACTAGTGAGAGCGATCCCCTAAATATTCTAGAATAACAGTAAATTGTTCTAAATGTCTTCTCTGCCAGGGTAGTTGCAGAGCTTTGTTTTGGTGAGTGCAGTCTAAGAGTTTGGAGTAGAACTAAATTGCTCTATGCAGTAGAGAAGAAGCAGACATCACTGAGGGTGCCTCTCCCTCATTGCCTTCAGCCTCTAGTCCACATGAATGTTGAACAAATTGTAAAACTGTGCCAGAGATCTAAAACTGAGTTCCTGCATAGGCCAAACATGTATAATAATTAGCTCTAGCTAAATATGAGGTAGCAGGACCTGGTTGGCACTATACTTCCACTAGAATTATCTTCCTGAAACAAGAGGGCAGATTTTATCTCTCTCCTCAAATACAGTCAGTGACCTGTGGGAAATTTCATTGCCTTAGCACAGGTCTACACCTTCCAATTTATCTGACCTGAGTGCATTGTTTGAACTTCCATTACTGGGCCTTTAAACATAATTATGTATCCCATTATGATAAGAATACTCATCTCCTATCCCCAAAACAAAAACCTCAATATTTACTTTAATTCTTCCCTGCTCTTCAGGCTCTAGTGATTCATATTAGCTTCTCCATCTGTCAAAATTCTACTGATGAGTAGTCAGTCAGTCAGCTCAAGGACTAGCTTTGGCAGAACATCGCTCATAGTGCTGGTATTTGCCAATATTTACCAACTAGAAAACACTTTCACTGTGCCTTAAATAGCGGCATCTCCTGATGGGTTAGCCTGTGAACACCCCTGGCAGACCCCTGTTCCCCTCCAAGAATGAGATGCCCTTCACACTGAAGGAGCTCATCCATAGGAGAGGAGTCACAGAGCATGCCCTTCCTTTGTAAGGTGGAAAACATATTCTCCCATAGCTTGAGATTATGTGAAGCCTATAATGAAAGTATTCCCTTGGGACCCAGAATTCTTGCCCATAGAAGGCAGGATTTTGGGGAAACTGGTGATCTTTGTAGTAAAACAATATTACAGAAAACTGTGGTATGCAGAGATAGTGGGATAGGTTGATACTTCTTACCATATTAAGCAACTTTTTCCCTTGGTTAAGGGAGCTAAAATGTCTGCAGTACATTTATTGGCCCTCTGTGTGAGTTACCCTCAGAGCTAGTTAAAAGTCCATTTTAGAAACCAGTGTAATAAAGATCCAGCACAAAAGAGGAGTTAAATCAAATCAACCAAACACGATCATTTTGTTTTCAGGAAACGATTTGCCTTGAGAGATAGCAGCAAGTAGTCCCCGCCAAGAGCCAGGAGCCAGTTTGAATTATCTGTGAAGGCGGTCAACTAAGAGCTGAGAGAACTACCCTTTTCATCCTGAAGAAAGACACTGGGGTCTGAGCTCTGCCCCCCCCACCCCATTAGACATTTATCTGTATTATATTGCAATGTTACTGAAAATAAAATGATACAAAAATAAATTAGGTGTTATCATCTTATAATGTTTTTTTCTGTCTTGATAAAAGCATAATCTCTTTTTGGTCAATACATGAATGAAGATTCATACAAATTATTAACTGGGAATTTTTGGTATTCATCCATATTTTTAATTGCATCAAATATCTATTAAGTACCAGAAGCTTAGGTCTTTCCCCTCAATCTCTGAGCACTATATTTTCTATTTTCTTAGTTCTGAAATCTTTGGTGATAGCCTGATGGCTGAGACTTTAACCCCTGTGCCACCAGGGTGGTTCATTTCTGCAGTCTTTGGGTGTATTGTTTCCTTGTGTAACTATTTTAGTCAAACATTTACTTAATTTTTTCCTTATTGTTCCTATGTAAAACATATTCTCTTTAGTTTTATTTGTATTCCACAAGTGTTGGCGATTGATTTCCATTTTAAGTACACAGTGAGCAGAGGACAGGTTCTGTTATGATTTTTTAACTTGTTGCTATTTCTTTGGTGACATTTAACTTTTGGTAGGTGTTCAAGTTATGACTGAGAAATCTTCTCTTAAGAGTGGGATTCTATGCAAATATATTACAGCATGTCATTTTATTGAACTTTCAAATATTCAGATAAACCTAAAATTCAGAGTCCTCCCTAGTGGCCCAAGGGATTAAGCACCACACTATAAAGTATCTGCAGCCACTGCAGCATGAGTTTAACCCCCAGCCAGGAAGGGGACACATATGCGCAGCAGACCTCTCCTGTCTCCCCACACCTCCTCTCAGCAGTGTACCTCAGTCATTCTGCCTGTTCTGTTCCCCACTCTGTCTCTCTCACCTCCCCACATCTCTGGCTTATATCCTAGTTCTTGTATGCATAAATAAACAAATCTTTAAAATAAAAAGCCTAAAAAACAAAAACGTGTCTGTTTTGAAATTGAGCAGTGTTATCAGTTTCTACTCTTCATACCTTCTGTCACATATATGTGACAAAATACTGTATTAATTTTTCTATTTGATTGTTTCTTAATAATTTTCCTTTTATTTCTTCCTTTGTTTTGAAAATCATGATTTTGTCCTTCAAGTGTTTACATTTGAAATTTAACATATGTGTCTATCATTCTCTTTTTCCATGAAGTATAAAATGAAGCAATATCTCTGCTTGGTTTTCAACAACTCAAGGAACTTAGGCCCCTCAACTAAACTTTTTGAGTTTCCTCTATCCCTGTAACTAATTATTTTATTTCCACCTTGTTTTTTAACATAAAGATAATTCTATTACTCTGTAGTGAATGCTTTTATATTTGCTGATATATTTTTTTGACTCTTGTACAACATGCTCTTTCTTGCTTCATGTCACTTTTTTCAGTATTGATCCTTTTTGTTGAATTATAGTTTCAATAATGCTTTCAATAAGCAGCTGTTAAGAATAAATTATCTTGGTTTTTAAGTGTTTGGGAGAATCTATTTTGCAATAACTCTTAATTTTTCTAAGGAATTATATTGTAAATTGAAGCAAAACCTTTGGTATTTTAAAATTTTCTTTTAGAATTAATTAATGCCAGTGAAAATTCTGTTGTCAGTCTACTTGTCCTATCTTTTTTTAAAGATTTATTATTTTTATATGTGCATAGAAAAACTGGGGTGTGGCCCAGAAGTGTAGGTGGTGAGAGGATTCACCAGAGACAGAGTGGGGAGCAGAACAAGCATATCTACTGAACCACACTGTTGAGGGGAGTAGCAGGTGAGACTAGAGAAGTCTGCTGAGCTGTGTGTAGCTCTCTGGCCAGAAATTGAACTCATGTTGCAGTAGCTGTTAATAGCTTGATAGTGCTGAGACTTAACCCCTTGCACCACCAGGGAGGCTTTTGTCATACCTTATAGACAATCTGTAATTTCTCCTTGAGAGCTTGCGGGATTTTTCCTGCATAACATTATACATGATGTTATGCATATAAAGTGTGAATTAACTATTTAACACGCTTGTGTACTTTTAATACTTTTTCAGTTCTAGAAAGTTTTTTAAAAAGATTTATTTATGCATGCAAGAATGGGGGTACAGGCTAGAGGTATGGCGGGGGCAGGGGCAGGATTCACCAGAGACAGTGGAGAACAGAACAGGCAGATTGACCGAAATACACTGTGGGTGAGGCAGCAGAGGTTTGCTGCTCCATGTGGGTTGCCTCCCTGGCCAAGGATCAAACTCATGCTGCAGTGGCTGCACATACTTTATAGTGCAGTACTTAACCCCTTGCGCCACCAGGGAGGCCCTGATCCTGTTAGTTTTCTTAGAAACTTTAATCAAATGCTTGATAACAGTTAAATCCTATACTGTTTGACTGTTGTAGACTTCTAAAAAGCATAAATAATGCATTAAACCTAACAAATATATCACAAAACCATGGGCCAATATATCTGAGAGTACAAATAAAAAATATGTATTATCAAATACTGAATCTACCAATATATTAGGAGAGTAATGTAATATTTCTGATCAAATCCATTAAAAAATACAAAAACTGTTTAATGTTAGATATACGCTAATGTAATTATGGTAGATGCTCAAAGGCATTTTCTAATTTTCAACATTATCTCTAATTGAAATCCTTAGTGTACTAAGAAACAAACAATCTAAACTTGATAAAGAATATTTTTCAGATCCAGAATAAATATAATTCTTAATAATGAACTATCCAAAATCATCACTTTGAAGTCATAAAGAAGTCTTTCTACTAACACCATTATTGGACAATAAACAATATTCTAGAACTGCTGATAATTGAAAGCATGTAAGAGGAAAAAGTGAAGTATATAGATGTTAGGACAAAATGTGCAATCACTTGGCAAAAATTCTGTCATTTTCTGGAGCAACACCAAGAAAATTATTTGACATAATGGCAACAGAAAGTAAGTACAAAGGAGTAGTCAATTCAAAATTAATATACCAAAAATCAATAGCAATTTAGAAAATCAAACAGGAGAAAAGACTCATCAACAGTACAAATAAATATACCTACATATAAATCTAATAAGAAAGATGTAAGGCCTTTAATGAAATACAAAAACTGAACTGAAATGAATGAAGAAATGTAGCCATACTGGGGAAAGAGCATAAAGTAATAAATTATGAAGTTTTTTCAATTCAAAACATATGGTAATGTTTTAAGAAGTTTGAAAAATTAATTTTAAGTCTCACTTGGAAAGAATAAATGAATTAGAACAGCCAAGAAAAACAATAAAAAGATTAATAAAAGTCTTGTCCTGTGGTTTATTAGAGTATTTTATAAAAATATAATAATTAAAACATCCTGATATTAAACAATAAATCAATATACCTTGATATAAATAGAAATTATTACGTGCTGAAAATGATAATTCAAGTAAGTGGATTAAACGCATCATTCAGTAAATGGGCTATGAAATTTGGGTATTCATTTGGGAAGAAATGAACTCATATTTCTACAATCAAGCTCTGTCCTACAATATCTCCAGCTTTGTTAGCAGTTAAGCCATAACAAAATTAATAATGAACCAGGATGCCGTGTAAGTGCCTGATAATTAGCTTTCTTGGTTGTAATACAAGTGCCTGAGATTAAACTTTTGATTGCCCAGGCATCCACGTCAAAGGCTTCCATGTTGAATAAATACATACCTTCTACACAACTAAAGAGTCAGGGTGCCTCACCCACAAAGTTCCCTCTTTGGAAAGCTCTTGTTGACCGAGATAACTGACCTGACCACTCGCTTTTTCCTTCCCACACTTTCATTCTTGCTCTTGTTTCAAATTCACCAATAAAGAATAAATCCGCAATATCCTAGGCACCCCACTTTCTTCCTCCCCTGTACCTCTCCCTTCCTCTCTCTCTCTTAATTCCTATCCTCCCTAAGTTATGGCCACGCATACCATGTAGGTTACATGGCCTATGAGAATAACCCTTGTTGTCAAAACTCCTTTATGGTTGTTACAGTTACTGCTGAGATGTGTCTTGCTATCATAATAATAACTGAGAGGTTAGTCCAGCTGCAACATTGACTGTGGGGAGTTCTCACCAGAGTGTCACCAGGCTTCGCTAACTGAGAGCAACAGCATCTATAGGCTGAGACCCATCTGCAATACAGGAGAAACAGTTCCTCACTAAATACCATCAAAAAAAAAAAAAAAAAAACCAGAAAGAAAAAGACCAACAGAAGTGACTATGTGGACAAATATAAAAGGTTAATGATAAAGGGAGGTAAATTTAACAGCAATATTTTTTAAAATTCCCTCTTACAAACCTGAGCTAAAGGAAAACATAATTATAAAAAATATGCAAAAGATACAAATCACAAAAGAGCTACAGATGACCATTAAATACAGTTTTAAAAAGATACTCACTTCACTTCTACTGAAATAAAAGTAAACTTCCCTTAGACTGGCAAAGACTAAAAAGTCTTAAATATTTGCAATGTCAGAAGTGACAACAGGGAAATAAGAACTTTTATAGATTCTTGATTGGAGTATAAATTGAAAGGATATTTTTGGCCCTAGTAATTTCTCTTGTAGAAATTTTCCTGCAGAAAACTTGTCACAAATAGTCATGTATTTGTATATGTATTTTTATGTTTGTATGTATGATGTTGTTAACCTTGAGCAAAACCAGAAACCTAAAAGTAGTCCAAATATGAGAACTGGGTAAACAAATTATACCTCCATATAAAAAAGTGGAAATACTATGTCATTATTAGAACAAATGGGATGCTATGTCTATATGATAGAGACTAATGTCAAAAGTATGTTAAATTAAAAGAAAGGTTAAGACATGCACACATTATTATATTTTTATTTGTAATTCATTTAAATATATGTAAACAGTCCAAATATTAGGAGGATATATATTAAATCTGACCAGTATTTTTTTCTGAGTAATGGGATGGATATTTTCATTATTTTATTTTTGAATGATGTTTCCAAACAAATAAACTATGCTATTTATAATTTTTAAAAAAACAGAACAAAGAGAAATGAAAAGAAACATGATTTAGGGGTACAGTCTCACACCTTTTCAGAATCACCACACCACACTCACCACGAAAGCCCCTTGATCCTCTGATGAGGATCTGTGCCTTTAAACCATATACACTGTTGTAAACCAGTGTTACCTCGATAAAAAGAGAGCACACTGATAGAAACAAAGATGGTAAAAACAGTAACTCAAACTTCAGCTTGTGCTTAACTCTGACTTTAAAATGACTGAATGGTAGAAATCTGGAAAGGACAGCAGGCTAGTTCTAAACATCTAGGATTGGTCAGACGTCAGATGTTTACTTTGCCTTGTCTATTGGATTCTTTAAGATTGTCTGCTGTACTGACGGATAGTGAGTCCAAAGGGCTTTGCTATCATCAGGATGCCAGTGTGTGGCGCCAGAGAGTCACCAAGTCCCAAACCCAAGGAACGGTACAAAGGGGTAGGGTCCCACACCCCCACGAAAGGAGGAACCCATTCCTGTCAAGAGCAGTAAGGTGTCCTCGGAAGCCCTGCGTGATGAGAGCAGCTGTGCTTAGGGTGAAACACCTGATCCTGCAGCTCATGGGCAGAAGAGATGCTCTAAGGTGTGAAACTTACTTTTAATGTAGCAGAGTATTGACTTTTGGGCATCGAATGAATGTTATAACATAACTTAGGTGATCTAGTGAAACATAGACCACTGGTGGGAGAAGCAGAAATTCCTTAGGGAGTGAAGAAATTCCTCAAGAAAATTGCAGCGAATAGGCTGCAGAGTCAAAATAAAGAGAAGAATATACAAAAGAGCTTGCCTCTCCCTTCAAGTAGCCACATCTTAATAGCGTCACTTCAAGACTAACACGCTTAATGTTCTTACCGCTTCGTCGTTCTTTGGAGAAATAATTAAACTCCTGTTGATTAAAATTTCCGCATATATATGTATTTGTGAAATGAAGTTAAATGAGAGGGAAATCCAAACGGTGGTAAACTTATTTTATAAATTATTAACTAGCCGAAGTTTTCATTTACTTAAAAAAATTATGAGTTTTTCCTCAGCATTTCCTTTCAAACAGATAACAAAGGCCATAAAAGGATTCACAACATCCTGTTGGAACAATGGCTGATAAAGGCCAGGCAAATAGTTATTGGCACAAACTTGTTTTTCTGTTTAAAGGGGGGACATGTCGGGGTTTCCCTGGTGGCGCAGTGGGTTAAGCAACACACTATGAAGCAAATCGCAGCCACTGCAGCACGAGTTCGATCCCTGCTGCGGGTCAGGGAGGGGACCCACATGGTGCAGCAGACCTCTCCTGCCTTGCCCGCTGCTCCCCTCAGCAGTGTACTTCTGTTGATCTGACTGTCCTGCTCCCTGCTTTGTCTGTGGTGAATCCTCTCACACACACACACCTCTGGCCTGTACCCCAGTGCTTGTCTGCATACATAAATAAATAAATCTTTAAAAAAAATAAAGGGGGGACTTGTCAAGAGTAAGTCTAAAAATAAGGTAATTTTTATGGGGGGCGGAGGGGACAGGGGACTCCCTGATGGCTCAGGGGTTAAAGTCTCAGCGCTATCAAGTTATTGCCATTTACTGTCTGAGTTCAATTCCCAGCCAGGGAGCTAACTCAATGTGGAGCAGCAAACCTCTCCTGACTACCCCAACCCCGCTGCTCCCCTCAGCAGGGTATTTCAGTAGATCTGCCTATTCTGCTCCCCACTCTGTCTCTGGGGTCTTTGGTGAATCCTCTCACACCCTGCCTCTAGCCTACACCCCAGTTCTTGTATGCATACATAAATAAAAATAAATCTTTAAAAAATATTTTTTTTAATAGAGTGAAGGCAACATGGCAGTAGATTACACATTTGATTAAGGTGTTGACTGCTGGGTTTAGGCTCACTTCTACTCTGTACTAAGACATGGAATCATGTCTAGCCAAACCTGAACCTTGATTTTTTTATCAAAAGACCAGGTTGTGTTTGATGATCTCTAAGATACAACAATGCTAATATTTTTGTTGAATATAATGAATATATTTGAATATAATGGTAGATTTTCCAACAAAACACTACTAGGCAGACACACACACACACACATTAAGGACTTAGATTCTATTAAAATGAAAAATAAAGAAATGGGAGTTGGGAGAAGGAAGGAGGAAGAAAGAAAGGAGATTAGGAAAGAAGTGAGGGCGAAAACTAAATCCAGAATAATTTCAAGTTTAATATAAAACTAAGTCTTTCCAACAAAATTAAATTGATTCTTTTTTTAAAATAAAACTGTTTTTATTTTGTTTTGTTTCATTAAATATTTTTAGGATACTATTTTTAAAACATGCTACTTCCAAATGAATAAAAAGCAGTTTTTCAAATTAATGTTATTATATATGTTTGAAGTCATAATATACAGTATATACATTTCTTTGTTCTTGAAACAATACAAAGAGTAGTACATAGGCAAATGGGACAGTTATTGTGTATGAGATACACAAAATATATTCATAAATGTCACTTTACATAGAACACATTCTGACTTAATAGCAAAATACCCAGTCAGGTAAATTAGAAATGATATATTCTTTTGAACAGGGAAAAGAATTTATAAGAGAAAGAAAAGGACCGTTTAAATTTTTTTAGCTAATTTCCTCGGATCAGAGAGGCCATGTTAAGTCTCTCAAAGGCCCTTGGTCCCTGCAAGTCTCTCTACTGCCTCCCTGGCCTTTTAATTCTCTGAACCTGCTAAGCACTTTTACACCCTGGTGTTTTTGCAGATGTTGGTGTTTGTCTGGAATACCTTCTGCTCTTCACAGTCATTCTTCAAATATCATCTTAAATATTACTAATTATGTGATTACCTCATAAATTATATTAATATGATTTAAGATACTATATATATTAGAATATTAGTGAAGCCTTTTCTTGTTAGCATATATGAATATGCTCCATCATTATTTTATATTACTAAAACCTATTTATTTCCTTCAAAGCATTTATTCAACTTGGAAACATATATTTGTTTATTTATTGCTTATCTTTGCAATTAAATTCTGGGATCCAAGAGAACAGGGACAATGTTTATTTTATTTACTAGTGGATTGTCTGCATAGTAGGCATTCAATAAATGTGGTTTTTTTGTAAAAAAAAAAATTTTTTTTAGCTAAACTTTCATTTTTCAATAGTTCTAGTTTTATAAACATTTCAAAGACCATGCAGAGGATTGTTGTATATACCCTGGATCCTGGTTCTCCTACTATTAACATCCTATATTTTATGATATATTTGTAACAAATTGCACAGTCAAATTTACTACAATCCCTGCTTGATTTGGATGGCCTTCATTTTTGCCCTATGACCTTGACCTGTCCGTCCTAGGACCCTGCCCAGATACCACATTACTTGTAGTCTCAAGTCTCCTGGTTGATCTGCAGTCATCACCAATCCCCCCACAGCCAGGCCTCCTGACTTCCCATTTACTCCAGTCTGAGTCAGGTGATATTTAAATTGCTCTACTTCCCCAGGCAAAAGTCTTTCCTCCCGTCCAGTCTTCATTAAGTTGGCCCCATAATAAAAGCTCCTGCTGAGAGAGCAAATCAGCCCTGAAGTACCCTGTGCTCTGTTGGTCTCTGTCTGGCAACTGATCTTCTGAGACTGAGACCTATTTGCTTTTAACTTGCTCTAAGATAAAGCGTCTGTGCTGCACTCTGACTTCTGCACTCACGAGGAGAGGAGTCCCAGCTTCCCTGTGGTGCCCTGTTTGAGAAAGGTGGGGTCCTGTCTCCATCTGTGCTCTGTGCCCAGATGCTGAGTGTGGGTTTCTGCTTTAACCCGAGATTCAAGATCTTTGTGAAATAACCGATCTGTTGCCCTCGGTGACCCAGAAGCTTGTTTTTTTTCCAGGCAGATCTGCCAGATAGTGGAATCCTGCCCCTGAAACCCGGTCTGCCAGGCTCAGCCTTCTCCGGACGGGCTGCTAGGTTCCCGGTGGCTAGGAGCACACATGCATGGAGCTACTCCTGCGGTGTCTTGGATCTCTGCTCTCTGTCTAGTCCTCCAGCACTGTTGCCGAGCACCGCCCCGATGAAGGTAGAGGTAGCCAAGCCCCCCTCTGCTCCTGGCGCAAAGAATGGAGTAGGAGAAAGACAAAACTTGCAAGCTGATTGAAGGTTTCGGGGATACAGCAGGGAGGACAGGGAGAGAGGTCAAAACAGGGGAGGGAGGAGCCAAGGAACTTGGGTCACGGTGATATGGTGAAAGACTACACCTGGGGGGCGGGGGGGAGTCAAAAATTGTACAAATATTAACAAGGATGTGAGAAAATAAAGAAATAAATTTAATTAAAAAAAAAAAAAAGGAATGGACTCAGTTAACGTGCTGAGTCAGTGCCGGGGAGGCTGAGCCCAGGTTGCAAACTCTAGGGTGGGGTCAGTTTCCAAGGGGGCAGAGGGGCTCTCCTGTCAGGTGTGGCTCCTGCTACGCCCGGTCCCACTGGGATCACAGGCCACAGTCTTCTCGTGAAATGCTCTTCCCTGAAACGCAGTTTTTGAATGAAAGAAAAAGTCAGGAGGATTTGGAACCTGTTTCCTTACTTTAGCGAGATGCACATTAAGGTCTACACTACATTTCATGATTTTACTAACCGCAATTACAACAGTGACGTTCCCTCGTTGAAGGTTATAGACATCATGATTGGTGCATTTGCTCCATGCTTTTATTGGACATGAAATCGATTAATAAAAATTTGAAAATATCTGTCAATACTAAAACCACTGGCTATGTCAATATAAAATTCTATCCATTTAAGGATCCTTTTTCTAGCAAAAAATGTCTATTTAATTAACAGGTATTTTTGTGCCCAATTCCCAAATCATAAAGTATCAGCTACTATAAAACTTAATTCCTGTAATTTTTTCATAGGACAGGCTGTCTTGATAAACACAACCTAGAAGGTGTTTTTCCATATATTTTAATTTATGATTAATGTCTAATTATTTGTAAATTTATTCTCTACTTGTAATTATTGATACCTTTGTAATTAAATACTCTACAGTCTAGACAGGCTATACTTATTGGTGTTAAATAATAGATAAATGATCAATGTGCCATTTGCTGTGAATGTGATTGATGGGTTCCCCATTGCACTACTTGTCTGTCTCATTTTAGCTCTGAGTCACCAGCCTATGCCGTTGTGCAATAACTATGCACAATGAACGGACTCCTCATGTATCTTAAACATTCCTTTTCTTTGTCATTTTGTGAAAATGCCGTTAAAAATGGAAGGGGACAAAATGGAGATTCATATTAGGGCTTGTGGGTGCTCTAGTACTGCTTTGCTATATGAAGCTTCATTTTCAGAGGCAGAAGCTCTGGGCTGTTGAGTGGGAGGTGTGAGGGAAGAGAAACTTGAATAGAAGTGGCTTTTCATTGCAGGGTTCCCTGAAGTCATGCAAAGTAAGAGAGAGAGCTGCTCTTCTTTTTGTGGAGCCCCAGGCTCTGTAGAGGGTGACTGACTGCCAGGCTAAGGCTGAAGACTTTGGGTAGACTTTAGGAAAGGCCAAAGGCCTTTTGCTTAAATAACTATGCAGCATCCATACTCATACAATATTAAAAGAAATCTAGTATATGCAAGAGAATACCCTCACTTTGTTTCTTTTAGGAACAGGACAAAAAATAGATTTAAATGGAAAATATATAATATGTAACTTTTTTATATATTTAATTGCAATAAAAACTAGATTAAAATTGGTAAAAATTTATCCATTATTATAATATGTAAAGTTAACAAACCCAATGTCCAGATCTTGCTCTCTAATACTGTTTTCTAATAAAAAGAACCAGATTCCTGGGAGAAATGCCTGATTCCAGGACTAGAGAAGGAAATGTACATGATGAACCTAGAGATCTTGAAGAGTCACAAAAGAAAGGATTACTCAGATAAATTAAAATAACAAAGATCAAGGTATACCAAAGGGACAGAGAAGCCAATGGTAAGAGTTGCTATTGGACAAAGCTGGAACAATTTGAGCAAGAAAATAATATTGTGGAATTGAATTATAACCCAAAGTATATAACAAACATCCATGAGTTCACACTGAGATAAACAAATGAATAACCGGTACAGAAAAATTCCAATTAGCTTTTATTTGTACCCTCAAGGAAGTGGAGAAAAATGTCTACCCTAAATATGGGCTGTGCCTAGTGACTTCCTTCCATAGTGTACAATAATGTGAGAGGGAAAAGAGAAATCTTAACTTCAGTTCAGCCAAATGACCAAGCTCAACATTATAAGTCATGTTTATTGCAGGTATCTCTACATGATGCCATGAAAACGGTATTTGTGTTCTTGTTCCTCCAAATTCATTACTCCTGTCTAGCCAGGAGGAAAAACTCATACAAGCATAAACTAAGGAAGATGCTACAAAATACCTGCTAGTAATTCTCAAAACTGTCAAGGTCATTTAAAACAAAGGAAGGCTGAGGAACAGCCACAGTGTAGAGGACACTAAGGAGGCATGAAAACTAAATGACATCCTGAATGGGATTCTCGAATAGGAAGAGAACAACAGATAAAAAAAAATCTAAGGACATCTGAATAAAGTATGGACTTTAATAAACAATGATATACCAACAACATTGACTGATTAGTTATGATATGTTTACTAACGGTAGGTGTCCACAGTTGGAGAAACTGGGCGTAGGGTTTACGGGAACCCCCATAATAATTTTGTGATTTTCCTATATATCTAAATGTATTCTAAAATAAGAAGCTTATTTAAAAATAGAACTTTTAGTGTTAAAAAAATTAAAATGATTTAAAAAATGCTCTCTACCAAAGTAGAAAAAATCCTCATTCTATCATGAAATGCCAAGCTTCAAGTACAGTGTGAAAAACAAGAAAAGTGATAGGCAGAGGGAGGCTTGTCCATTTCAACCTCCTTCATAATCTCCGTTCCCATTCTTCTCCACTCATTACCTTCTCCTTTCAGCCACTCTAATAACTAATACACAAAACTCACTAAATTCCTATTGAATGAATGAAGAATTTGACTATAATGGAGAATTCATGATCTGGAAAACAGAAATTAGAGCTAAGCATCAGAAAGGCAGGGTCTATGTTTGCCTCTTCTCTGTGCCAACTCAGTGAGCTTTGATGACTCTGCAGATAACTGACCTCTGATTTTCTTTCTTTACAAAATAGGGGAGATGGTTGGGGAGAGAAAATAAGATGTGAAATGTTTGTAAGCACTTAAGATTTTATAGTGACTTAAGTAATGAATCATACAGGCTGAGCAAGAAGGAGTGTAAGTGCAAGCAAAAACATATTATACGTTTTTTTAAAAGACCTCATTCATAGAACTCTGAAAATCCAAGATGCAGACTAAAAATTACTCATACAACTATTTGAAACAAGATGAATCATGATAGCAAAGCGTTAGGGGAAATTGAGAAAAAATAAGGATAAAAGTAACATGTACTCATACAATGTAATATTAGGCAACCATTTGTGTCAATTTTTAAAAAATATAGGATGGCATAGGAAAAGACAAGTGAAATAATATTAAAAGAAAAGATAATATAAAATTGTGTATATAATATGAACAACAAATGTATTACAAATACTTAGCTAGGAAAATGGGCAAAGGGTACAATAGGGCAGAAAAAAATAGTGGTAAGGAGACACATTTGAAAAAAATTCTTTTTAAATATAAGCATATTTGTAATGAATAACAAATCCATAACTGAAAAATATGTAACAATTTCTTTTGTTAGTTTTTAGAAATTCTTTCAATTTGCAATGACTAAATGCATTTAAACTACTATGTCTAGAAATTTAAGCTTTATCTGTGAATCTTTTGTTGTGCTTGAAAATATTTTTAAGATTAAAAATACCAGAGTACAGGCTACTGTACAAAGGCCAACGGACACTCTAACATTGTTGGTGAAAATACTTTTGGTTTAAGTATTCTGTGAGAATTTTAGCATTATATTTGTAAAAGCTTCACATAAGCTTACAATATGTTGTAAACCCTGAGGATGACTATCCCAAAAATTGAAGGCCTGTTCCTGCCTTTCCCTACTGTAGACTCTAGAAGACTAAATTATAACCCCCTACTCTGACTCTTTGGTGGTTAGAAGTGTGGAATGAATACCATGTAGCTACAAGAACCTGAGGGGGGCTGCCTGAATAAATGGTGACATTTCACAAGGAGAAAGCTTTGTTGCTTTTTCCCTGCCTTTGACTAGCATTGCCAAAACATGCTTGGGAGTACAGCAGCCATTTTGCAACCCACAGGATGCAAGCCAAATGCTAAATCTGGCAAAGTTGCAAATCAAAATTAGGCTCCCTAAAGACATTAAGCACTATATCAGGGTGACCCTGACTCCTAACTTTTTTTGTGTGACCTGGAAAATAATCTTAAAAACTATTGAATCAGATTTACCTGTCAACCCGTAGTCAAGTCAGTCCCAGTAAGTACAGCAAAAAGATAGGGAAGCAGTATTTAAAAAACTTGGGACCAGCTTTCCAGAGACTATATAGCAATATGAGATAAAAAAGAACTGAGGGCCTCCCTGGTGGCGCAGTGGGTTGAGCAACGCACTATGAACAAACAGCAGCCACAGCACCACGAGTTCGATCCCTGTCTCTGACCAGAGAGGGGACCCACATGGCGCAGCAGACCTCGCCTGCTGCTCCCTTCAGCAGTGTGCTTCAGTCAGTCTGCCTGTTCTGCTCCCCGCTCTGTCTCTGGTGAATCCTCTCACCGCCCTGGACTCTGGCCTGTACCCCAGATCTTGTATGTATAAATAATAATACTTAAAAAAAAGATATCTAAATAAAGAATTGAAATTTTACTACATGTCTATATCACCGATATATTTTTTTAACCTTTATTCTAAAAGGAAAATATCGATGTGCATTCAAATGCATGAATATTAGTTAGGTCACTTTTAGTAATGTAAGAAAAACCTCCTTAATGTCCCCACAATATGTTATTGACATAGGTATTATACAATATCTGTGTAAATTTTGTTAAAATCTTTCAGTAGAATACTTAGTCATTAAAACTTTTTCTGTGTATAATTTCACAGGAAAAGTTTTCTAATAAGTACATTAAGGAGTTTTTCAAAGAAGTAGGAATCATCTGATGTTTTAACATTACAATTATAGTTACTAATATAAAACCATTAGATTATGAGTAAATATCAATGTAAAATATCTAATGCATTGATATTTAGTAAATATTAATATAAGCTATATGTCATTTAAATAATTATAAAATATAAATGTAACTATCCAATACACAAACAACATTAAACTATGTAAAACAAGAAATAAGTGTAGAGAAAGGGAAACTCTTGGGCACTGTTGTTCAGAATGTAAATTAGTGCAACCGCTATGAAAGACAGAATGGCAATTGCCATTCTGAACTATTACATTGTCTACAATTACACTTTTGAATAGTCAGCTGAAGAAAGTGAAAATACTAAATCAAAAAGATCTCTGAATCCCCCTTTATTGCAGCATTATTTACAATATCCAAGGCCTGGATATTGCTATCTATTGGTGGATGAATGGATATTTACATGTATCTATATCAAATATATGTGATATACAGATATCAAAAAATACTATTCAGTCATAAAAAGAAGATAATCTTGCCATTTGTGATAACATGGATGAAATGTGAGGGCATTATCCTAAGTAAAATAAGTGAGACAGAGAAGACAAATACTGTATTATTTTTCCTATATGTAGAATCCAAAACCACCAAACTTGTATATACAGAGGACAGATTGGTGGTGGCCAGAAGTTGGGACTGGCGGGGTAGGTGAAGTGTATAAATGGTACAAACTTCTAGTTAAAAAATGAACATGGGGATTAATGTACAGCATGGTGACTACAATAAACAATACTATATTGCATTCTTGAAAATTGCGAAGAAAGTGATCTAGATCTTAAAGTTCTCATCACAATAATTAAAAAATCATAAATACATGTGGTGATGGATATAACCAGACTTTCTGTGGTCATCATTTTGCAATATACACATATATTCCATCATTGTCTTTGTACACATGAAGACAGTATGATATGTCCATGACAGCCAATAAAAAATGCAAAGTCTATTGATATGGGCAGAAAAATCTAGGGATTTTACTAGCTAAAGTTATACTACTGATTGTCACAGTGATCTCTATTATTTACATTTAAATATTTTATACTATATTTTTCACTTACAGTTCACATTTTTTCCATTACATTTTACTGTTTTCAAAGAAGTGTATACTGTTACCGAATTGTTTTTTCAACCAGAAAAGAATAAATATTATTTGAAAATTTTTAAAACTCTTGCTTAGAACTAGGTTCTGATACTGATAGTCAATTGGTATACGATTACTTTTAAATAGTTTGCATAGTTTTACTCCTAATTAAATTGTCCCTTAGCTAGAAAACTAATCTGTTTTGTGTTTTAAAGTCCAGAAAGCTAGAATTTTTCAGAACTAGGGAACTAATCCTTACATGTCTTAGTTCATCTTTCCTACATGTTCTGTGGTGTAGAAGGGCAGAAGTGTTCCATTTTATTTTTTTCACTGCATGGAACTTTATTTTTTATTGATCTACCATTAATCACAGTTTCAGGAGTACACCATCTCAGGCTTGGAAAATGGACATTGGAGTTCTACATTTGTATTATTAATATCTTCAGATTTGTTTGCACACTATCTCTTCAGTCTTTGGGAATTAAACTTTCCTATATGTGAAAGGACACCTTCTGTTATTCAGTCATGATACATTCTGGGGAAATGATGTGTCCAGTGACACCATACCCTGGCAAAGGGAGGAGCTGGAGCGCTTTCCTTTCATTTTAACACATATTACCTCACTCATCTCCACAACCTCTTGAAAGGCAGATAAGCAACAGATGTTACCGTTACAAACAATCAACAGATGAAGCAGTGGAATAAACAGGCTAGTGGGATGAGGGTAAGTGGATTTTTCAGACCACGTGGGAGGAGAGGCTTTTAAGCCAAGGATGAATTCAGGGTTACAGTATCAGGTAAAAATGTACTTGCTCAACATTCCAGAGGGGGAACTCCTCCACTGCCTGACTCGCAGGGCTATTCAAGGCCAACTTTTAGGGTGGAATGTAAGACTGCAGCTCACATGACTGCATTTATGAGGTAGAAAATGAATGCCATGCGGAGAGATACCCAGGCAGAGACCCCCACCAATGCACCCTCACCCCCCTGATAGATTTCTTAGGTTTTCCTACCAAAAAAGGAGTTACCATCAGTACACTTCAGGGACTTGGAAATTTCTCTATCCTGGCTATCTAAGTTAACTGCAATGTGACCAGATTAGTGATAGAAAAGATTCCACTAATTTACTTTAAATAAATAGATAAAGTAAATCAAGAAAAAACAGACTAGAGAAAAGGTATGGAGTTGTAGAAACGAATGCAATGTACCCATGGAAAAAACATCAAGTCTCCTTGTCTCCTCTCTCTCTCTCTGTTTCTCCTCCCTTGCCCAGATCTAAGTGGGACACAACACCACTAAACATTTTCCTTATTTTCTCAGGGTTTTTTCATTTTTGTAAAAGTCTGGATTTTCACCTAAGTAGCTTCAGGATGTAGGTCACTCTTCAAGTATTGCATTCCAGTAATATGCTAATCTTGTTAGAAAGACATGGAGTTTGAAGACTGACTAAAAATTCAGAGAATTGATAGCAATTTCTTTAGAATTATAAATGAATTTCCCCCTTTTCACAGGAATTCCAATGAATATGACTTTTAGTGTCTTGATGCCATTTCTCAGTGCAGAAGAGACTGAAGTTACCCTCCTGGATTCCCTCACACACAGAGGTTGTTAAATTCAGCCTGAGCTCAGCCAAGTCTTTTGGGGGAGTTACTCCCTAATTAACAAGTCACTCAGGGCATCAGGCAGCCCACTCACTACATATCTAAGTTTAGTTCTTCTCTCTGCTCTCGGAGCCCAGAATTTTGGATGACTCAAATAAATATTACCTCAGTGCTTTCACTTAACACCATTGCTGAGGTATTCTGTGTAGCACCAGCAAGACCTCAAATGGCTCTTTAGCCCCATAATCATTTTCCCCCATAATCACTATGCAACCCCGGGGTCAGTTGGATACTATATAAAACACTGAGATGTATTTCAGTTGGTAAAACTAAATGCTATCAACAATTATTATTTTAAAGCCAGCCACTTGATGAAAATACAAACTTCAACATGTCTCTTATCATCTTTCTACTATGATATACGATTCATACCGTTACCTAGACTGATACTTTAGGGTTGGCTTAAAGTGGTGGAAATTGACTTCTCATTTTCATTAATAATACATACTACTATTCCCTAATAAAAGAAACCAGAGCAATACTATTCCCTGATAATGGCTAATAATACCAATGACTTTGTAGACTGTGAAAAAAATGGGCTGTGGACAACAAAATGATAATAAATATAGAATATTTTATGGCACCAGAAAATAAGGAGATGCTTAAAAAATGACATGAATATGCCAAAAAGGTTACAGGACTAAATTTGAAGGGAATCACAATGGTAATATCCCAATGATCAAAATGGAATAAAACACAAATAAATGAATAATGATAATGGATTAAAATCCATAGACTTAAGTGATAAACCATGTATTTATAGTGATCTAGATCATAAAAGCAATAAATAAATGGGGAGGATAGATAGCTCTTCCTCACAATAGAACTCTGACTAAAATACAGAGAAGGGAGGGTGAAAACAGAAAATCACCATGAACAACACAGCAATAATTGTTTCAGGTGAGAATTACCAACAAATTCTAAAATCACTGGTGAAAATATTGTGAGAAATAGCATGTAATCTCAGGGTATCTCTATATAAGTTGCATATTTATTATAATAGGAAAAACAGTAACTTTACAATTATGAAGCTTGGAAGATAACACTGCAACCAAATAATATAAATTAACACCACCAGTAATGAGAGAACTCAACAGTATGTGTCTCTCAGTAGACTGCACTGAGGAGAACACGTGATTTTTGCCCAAAAGGAATTTAATCATGAGAAATTTAACTGATTAGAATCATGAAAAAATGTCAAATAACTCTAGATTTATGTATATTTCAAAAAATAACTGACCAGCACTCTTCAAAAGTGACAAGGACATTAAAGGTTAAAAAAGGATTGCTGGATAATTCCAGATGAAAGGAGGTTGAGGATAAGTGGCAACTAAATGCAATATGACCATGGATTGGATACAGGACAAGAAATCTGTTATGTAGAGAAACCAAACAAATGTGTGATCTAAACAACAGAAAAATAATTTTTAGACTATAAAACCAAATTAGAAGTTCCCAGAAGGGAAAGGAGAAGGGAGTGGGCAAATGGGGGTAAAAGGGGTCAATTGTACAGTGAAGGGTAGAATTTGACTTTTGGTGGTAGACTTAAGGCAATACATACAGATGTTGATGGATTCATATACATTTGGGAGTTTCTATTTTCCTATCTTTCTTCCCAAATCCAGCCTCTCAGAAAACACAGGTTCAAAAGGATTTCACCTTTCGCCAATTTGCCCAAAGGCCAACAGAGTGGCAGAAGGATTGAATTAGAACCGTTTCCCCTCTTACTTTTAGCTCCCTTGGATGGCAGAGAGAAATTAAGTTGGCATACCTGGATCTAGCTCAGCACATCAGGCAGGAGAGTATAAGAGTGAGCCCCAGGTCATTTGTCAATTAGATGAACAAAAGTAGGAGAACATAAACACCAGAATGTGAGGCAAGATGAGACCCCCTAAATCTGAAAAAAAAAAAAAAAAAAAAAAATCTAAGATCTAAACAGACAGGTGATGAAAATAGAAAATAGATATGAGACACCAATAACCAGAAGAGCTGGTGAACAGAGCTCTTAAGCATGAATCTCTTCTATACACCCTCTTATTCAATCATTTACTCAATAACCAGGCGCTGTTGCAGGCACAGGAAACACAATGGAACTGAGGCACATGCTTTTCACATTTTAGCAATAGCAGGTAACCAATAAGCAGGTAAACAAATAACAAATATGAATTTTCAAATAAAAATAAATGCTGTGAAGAAAGAAAATTCATTAAGACAGCCAGAGAAAGTCATTGTGAGAAATAAAATTTGACGTGAGTCATGAAGACTGAATGAAGTAAGAGGGGTCTCACTGGTGGTGCAAAGGGTTGCAGCACAAGTTCGATCCCCGCCAGGGAGGTGACCCACATGGTGCAACAGACCTTTCCTGCCTCACCCACTGCTCCTCTCAGTGTATTTCAGTCAATCTGCCTCTTCTGTTCCCTGCTCCTCTGTGGTGAATCCTCTCACCTCCCCCACACCTCTGGCCTGTACCCCCGTACTTGTATGAATAAATAAATCAGTCCTGAAAAAGGAAGATTGAAGTAAGAGACTTTCAAATAGAGGCAACAGCAAGTGCAAAAAAAAAAAATTTAAAACAAAGTGTTAAAGGAAAACAAATAAGACCAGTGTAGCTAGAGAAGGGTGGGGGGACGGGGGGTGAGATGTTATTAGTGAGATTGGCAGGGCCTAGCTTGCAGAAGACTTTGTGTTCCTGGAAAGGCATTTGTGTTTTATTCCAAGGGCAATGGAAACCACAATCTAATGGGAAATATGTAAGGATTCTTAGTTTACAAACATCTTACAATTTGAGTTGAATATCTGCTTGAAGTGGGGAATGGAGTGACTGAATGCTAATGAGTCTATCTAACCAAAGTAAATCATAAATGATAATTACTAATAGTCCTACCTCTTTTGCTCCAGAAAGCATTTAGTCTCAACAGAATCTTTTAATCCTTGTATCAGAACAAAGGACCAGAACCTGAGAATGTCATCTTTTAAAAAATTTTATTGTTGTCCTGTTTTTTATTTTTCTTATTGAGGTATAACTGACACATAACATATTAGTTTCAGGGGTACAACATAAGGAGTCAATATTTGTATATATTACAAGATTAGCATTGCAATAAATCTACTTAACATCTATTACCAAAAACAGTGTAATTTTTTCTCACAATAGGAATATTAGATTTATTCTTTTAGCAACTTTCAAATATGCAATACAGTACTATTAACTATAATCACTTTTCTGTCCATTACAGGCCAAACTTATTTATTTTGTAATTGGAAATTTATACTATTTGACTCCCTGAATCCATTTCACCCCACTTCCCTACCTCCTGCTTCTGGCAACCACCAATCTGTTCTCTGTATCTATGAACTTGGTGATGTGTTTTTATTTTAGATTTCACACATAAGTGAGATCATATGATATTTGTCTTCCTCTGTCTGACTTATTTTACTTAGCACGATACCCTCGGGGTCCATCCATGTTGTCACAAATGGAGTGATTTCATTCTTTTTATGGCTGACTGATATTTCATTGTATGTGTGTACATATCACATGTGTGTGTATAATATTGAAATAAAAATGAATAGAGATAATATATACAGAGAGAGAGAGAGGAAGAGAGAGAGAGATGAGAGATAAATACATATAACACATTTCTTTATCCAAGAATGCCATTTTGTAGTGATGGTATTTGCCATTGCTAATGAAATCGCTGTTTCAGGATAATATTAACTTATAAATTAATATTGGCAAAGAAATATTCAATACATATTTCTTAAATGTAAATGGATGCATAAAAGTAGCTTGCTAGCCTTGGAAGAAGAAGGAATGACACTTTATTCTACCTAGATTGTCAGAATATCACATGGAAGTTAGGACAATGTGTCTTAGACATGTGACCACATGCAGCTTCTCTCTCTCTTTCTCTTTCTCCCACCCCCCACCCCGTTGATCCCCCATTATTCCCAAAATAAAAGTTTATATATAGCTGAAGTACCAACCTGCGCTGGTCATATTTTCGACTTCTGGAAGGAAGAAATCTCAAAGGCAAATATGTCAAGCAGAATTATTTTGCTGTCACTTTAAAAATGCTGTTTCAAATTAGTCAGATTTCAATAGCTTCATTTTTCTCTTCAATTTGTAATTACCATTAGGAGTCTATCAACAACAAAAATTTTCGACAATTATGCTACCGAGTGCTGTGTTTAAAAAAAAACACACAATTACAGATGGCAAAACTACTTTGCAAATCTCTTCTATAAAACTAAAATAATTCGTGGAGTTGGTTTGTTGGTCAGACAAAAAATTAAAGCAAAGGAGTTTGGAGTTTGTCTCTTATTTAGTACTGGTCAGCTGCACACAAGAAAACTGGCAGGATAGACTGTAGTACTTTCCACTGGATGAGGGATGCCAAGCACAGACAATTTGTTTCCAGAATAACCTTGAAAATGTTCCTTTAACTTTCAGTAGATATGGTTTTGCTGGAAAGCTTTTGGCCTCCAGTCATGGGTCTTCCATTTAAATAACTTTCTTACTGTTTTCTTTTAGATTACAGCCTTTATAATGGAGAGATGTAAATCTGGGTTTCTATCCCAGGTCAGCTTGTGGGAGTCAGTCATTTGTAGCTCTACATCAGATTCATTCAAAAAAGGATCTATAGATCTACATTAGATTCCATAAAGGACCCAACTCAACAGAAAGAATAATATGGACTACATAATCTAGAACTCCCATTTAAAAATATCACTGTCCATATCTCTTAACAATTTTATTCTAGAAGCTCATGGTTCCTCTAGATCCAAAAAAGGGAAATGGACAAAACAAATAGCATGAGAGAAAAATATATAGTAGGCTGGGATATCTGGGTCATAGAGGATCATAGTTAAACAATACTTTGTCAAAAGCTCTGTGTGTGCATACATGGGCTGGCACACACTTCAATTCATGCATCTATTAACTGACCGTCATAAAGTGGAGTTGGTGTCATGAGAATATCATTCAGTATTTACCCAGCTAGGGCTTCATAGAACCATCTTGCAGTAATGTCATTTTCTGTAGGTAATGTTTTAACAAATCCATGACTGACAGATTGGATGCTTACAATTTTAACAGTATTTGTCTTTAAATGAAACATTTAAACATTATATATGTGCCAATCTACACTTTGGATTTAATCATTTCAATGGGCATGATGAACTTATTGCACTCTTAGCAATGAGCATTATAATCTTTGTGTTGTTATATGTCTTTTATAGGAAATGCTTCCAAGCACTTTTATTTTTGTGTCCTGTGAGGGTTCCATTTCACTTGGAGGTTTCCAGTAATACTATAAAACAATCTTACATGAGTACCAAAGTATGATTTCTTTAAAAAAAAAACAAACAAACCAACAAACTGAAGTTGGTACAGGAAAAATAAGTCAGCGTTTAATGGATGGAACAGAGTAGAAGCATCTGACTGAACAGTGGGAAACTTTGTACTGTTTTGAATGCCTCACTCATACCATCTGTCATGCATTTCCCACGAAATAAACACTTTTTAGAAATGTTTTGTCCAGGGAAGAGATCTTTTACATTTTATTGATTTATTTTTTCTGCGGGAATTTAATTGTGTTTAAGAAAATTGTGAAGGAGATACTCTTCTACAAACAGTGAGCAGTTCTTTGATTTGGAAGTGTATATGAGATATGGATGCATTTTATGATGGACAGATCAAATGGGATATGTGGGGGGTGGCCTGGAAAGAGGGGAAGTGTTGCCAACAGCGAACACTGAGTTTCCTGCCGTTTCATTTCCTAAAATCAGAGTTGCTGAGAAAGGTTTGGCCAACAGAAGGAACTGGGGGGAGGGAGAGGAAAGATGACTCTTCTCTAGGGGGGTCGCCTTCGTAAAATGTTTGAACTGTCGCCACAACCCAGACATATTTTTTGCCAGAGGAAACATGGCATTCTCGTTGTTATTTACAATGTTCATACTAGGTCTCAGTTGATCATACAAATCTCTCCCCGTTATTCTGCATGTAAAAATTAAGTTTCCTTAAATAGTGATTATTATTTCCTTAGCAGCCCAGTCATTCTCTTTCATTGTGCTCTGGCACATTTGACATTGACCCTAAGTGGCTTGTTATAATGTTTTTAACATCACATTGTAAGGAACTTTTTCTATTGAATACTTTTTAGCTACAATTTTCCTTCTCTTTCTTTTGTCCTACAAATACCATTTTCCCCAAATCAAGGAGATGAATGTTGTGATGTTAAGTTCTGCTACAGTCTGAATTTTAACGTTGCTATGTGTTTTGGACACATGATTGAAACTCCTGTTTCTTCAACTGCAAAAAGTCAATGGTGACGTGCGCATCTCAGGACAGTGGTGAAGGTTAATGAAATATTGTATTTAGAGAATCTGGATCATATTAGGAAACACAAGTGCATTCCCTCCCCACACCTATTTCCTCTGCTCTGTTAGTCATTATTCCCATTACTATATCTGTCTTTCCTGTGAAGTCTCACTCATCAGCTTCTCCTTTTTGTCTGTGTTCATGGCACCATCTTTGTCCTTCTTGTGACTGGGTGACAAGCCAGAGGCACTGTGTGCTGAGAATATGAGTTCCCCCACCTATAATGCTATGCTCAGGACAATTCTAAAAGTCTAAAATTCTCATTTTGTAGAGCAATAAAAAGTAGTAAGAGTTCTAAAACTACCAGAGTAATTCTTTCTTCTGTCTTCCTTTCTAAATTTATATTTCATTTACATACTTCAGTGTTTTCTGACGTTCAGTCATATTTTATTGTTTTCTTCCTTTTTACTCCTGCCCCCATATCTCTCTTTGTAATTGTGTATTCCTGTGCTTTGTATTAACATTGTTTCCTTTCTTTTGTGTATCATACAATTGTGTATTCATCTGGGTTTAACAATTATTTCTTCCAGTTAAATTCAGTTATCCTATACTGGCATTATTCAAATTATGGTGTCTCTTCATCTAAAAATCATTTGTAACCACTTTTTTCCTCTTCTTTTTTTCCCAGACACTAAAGAGACCCAAAACTCCACCTATTTTCCATTTTATTTATTATGATGTTGTATTAGTCAGGGTTCTCCAAAGAAACACACCCAACAAGATACATATGTGCATGTACATGGAGATTTGTTACAGAAATTGATTCATGTGACAGTTATGATGGCTGATAAATCCCATAATCTTCCATGTGCAGATCAGTAGTCTATTATGGGAAATCCAGTAGTATAATTCAGTCTGAATCTAAGGTGAAAAAACCAGCAGCTCCCATGTTTCAAGGACAGGAACACATCGCTATCCCAGCTCAAAAAGAGAGAGGGAATTTGCTTTTCTTTGTTATTTTTATTCCATTCCAGCTTCCTGTAGATTAATTGATGCCCATCCATCTTGGTGAAGACCAAGTTTTTTACTCAGTTTATGAGTATACAGTCAAATGGTAATCTCTTCCAGAAATATCCTCACAGACATACCAAGTGATGATATTTTATAAGTTAACTGGGCATCCTTAACCTAATCAAGCTGACACATCAAATTGGCCATTGCTTGGTGCCCACATACGTCTCCTTAAACCAAACTTCAAATAAACACTATAGCAAGGTCATAATTCTGCCTCACATGATGCAGCCATCCTGACTAAAACAGAAAGTGTGCCAGGATGCTATGATCTGAATGTTTGTGTGCCTCTGTCCCAACCCAGAACCAAATTAATGAACCACTAGCCCGCAGAGGTGTGGGAGTGGTAGGTGGAATCTTGGGAGATGATTAGTCATGAGGGTTGATGCTTCACAACTGGGATCAGTGCTCTTATGAAAGAGGCCTGAGTGAGCTTCCTAGTCCTACTGCTGTGTGAGGTAATGAGAAGTCTGGGACTGGAAGAGAACCCTCATCTAACCGTGCTTGTCTTTTACTTCCAGCCACTTGGAACTATAAGCAATTAACTTTTGCAGGTTAAAGCTACTCAGCATATAGTATTGTTATCACAGTCTGACCAGAGTGAAAAGAGGTCTTCATCTTGGAAGCACCTGTAGATAGTTCCAGTCTTTTCCCTTCCTCGTTTACCTTATAACAGTAGCTATAATTAAATGATATAATGTCACTTCAATTTTTGCTGCATGCTTCCTAGTAGTCTGTTTGCTAAACTTAGTACTGAAACCAAGTTTCAAGTCTTCCCACCCAGCAGGCTCTGAAATCCACTTAGTCTTTCTTTTTCTCTGTGAGATTTCCACATAGGCTTCTAGGTATGGAAAAAGAAACGAATAATGGATGCATTGCTTTGAATTCTCCTTGGAAGGTTAAGTCAGTGGTAAAGGGTGGAAGGGCACCAATGGACCTACCAATCTAAGTACTCAGTAGCTTTTTTCAAAATCAGAGAATTATTTGGGCTATTTAAAACCATAAAGACAGCCAACTACTACTTCATATAAGCAAGATAAATAACTCCTGACCAAGAAATAATAAATTAGTTTTCTAGCGCCTCTTCTTAACAGGACCAAAGCCAAGTATTTGAAGCACTTATTTCTCACCAATTCCTTTCATGAGTACCATCCAGTAGCCTCCATGCTATGTGCTGTGTTTATTATAAGGCTAATGATTTGGTCACCACGTTCCTAATAGATGCAAAACTTACACTGACATTTTGTTTGGTTTAGCAGGATCCCTGCAGATGCTGCAGTAGAGCCAGATTTACTGGTCCATTTTCAAGCAGCGTGCCCAGGGATTGAGATGCTTGTCTCTCACTTCTCTTATAGATCTGCTCACTTCACAGTTTCTCTAAAATCCTTTCCTTTTAGTATGTCCAGAGCCACCAGTCGATGTCTTTTTCATGTAGTGTTTCCAGTGTTGAAGCCAGGTTGGCCTCCCTGCATTAGTCTTGCATGACTCTACCCTGCCTGTCACAGCAAAGGGATATCCACAAGAACAGGCAGGCCTTGCAGTCCTTTACCTTTTGCTCCAAGATTCCCATTTTCTTCAGGATGTCAGGATGTAGGCACAGCTGAGGACCTGCACTTAGTGCCGAAAGAATTTGCACTTCATTGTCACTGTGTTTCTCCTTCTCCTTTTTCAAGAGAATCTTCCTACCTGAAATATTCTGCTACCCACCTCCTATCCTGCTTCCCAATCTCATTTTATGGAAATCCTAATTATCCTTTAAAAAATATCCAGACTAAATACTCCATGAAGTTTTCCCAGTGTTCTTTTTTACAATTTTTTTATTTATATATATTTGACATCAATTGTAATCCCCATGTATTCCCCATCACCATATCACCAGTGCACCATCACCCAGTCCCCTGTGTTCCCATCTGCCCTCGACCCTCTCCCTCCCCCCTCCCCACCAAGTGTCCCCAGTTTGTCCTTGTCTTTTCATTTTTGGTTTTTGTGTCTTTATTGTTATTGTTATTATTATTGTTGTTGTTCTTATTCCTTTCCTTGATCCTTATTTGGTTCCCTTATATTCCTCCTAGGGGAGAAACCATCTGGTATTTTTCTTTTGCCTTCTGACTTACTTCGCTTGAGCATCATCCCTTCCAGTTCCATCCCAGTATTCTCTTAAATATGACTTCTTTTTGCTATGACTAATAGTTGTTACCTGATAAATACAAAGCTGGGACCTGCCAGGGGAGCTAACACTTTATCTCATACTAAAATTATTTCCTCATTTGTTTCAAGGGACTCCATCAATTATAATGTTCTCATTTTATCATCTACAAGTCTTATTTCATGTTCTTCTCATATGTTAATCAGGACATATTGTCATACTTTTGAAAAAATATGCAGAGTGATATATTGGGTCAGTTAACATCTGAGGAATGGTGGTGAGAGCAAAATGTCAATTAAATAGATAAATATATTAAAATAATATAATACTTTATTTCCTTTTAATCCATACTCCAAACCATACCCAGAGCAATCTTGCACCTGCCCACGTTACCTACTGAAGCTTTTAAAATCTGAGCCCTTGAAAGGACTTGCCATGATCTGGTGCTGAACTGCCTTTGTAGCTTCTAGTCCATGCCACTGATCTCCTCCCACTGAACTTCTTGTTGTTCTCTAAAGGGACTTGCCTCTCTGGGTCTTTCTAAATACTGTTGTCTCTGTAGGACAAAATCTTCTTGCTTCTCTTTCTCTCATTTCCCTGGAAATTCCAAATTGTCCTTTGGAACTCAGCTTAGAAATCATTTGTTTTTTGGATGTTCCTTCTGACTACCAGGATGAGGATGGGTGCCCTTCCAAGATTCTCCTCTAGCTACCAGGTGCATCCAGCATGGTCTATGCTGTTACTGTCCACTAACCAGCATGGATCTCTCACTAGATTAACTTTGGGATCACAAGACTGTGTCTTTCTGTACATCAGTCATATCCCAGGATAGCCTAAATCAAAAATGTTATAATTTCAATGATTAAGTAGATATGTATCTTTTCTAATATATATCATATATGAGCATGTGTGAGAATATCTTGCCTTATAATATTTCTTATTCAAGATGTAAACTGATGTAAGTATACTACCGTATTACATAATTACAGTATAATATTTCTACTATCATCTATTAATCTACCTTCATCTGTCTACCTATCACCTATCTATTATTTTATATATAAAACATAACAGGTCTAATGAATGACAGTTGGATACTCCTGACCTGCAAACTCAAAATGTATCATAGATCAAATATTTTGAAAGGTCACCTAACTTATATACTGTCATATAATTTCTGTTCTTGACTTTTGATCTGCATAAAATGTCTTCATGATTCCTTTCTAACTTCCTTCTTCAGAATTATTTTTAATTCTACTCTCCTCCAGATATAGTTCCTTACTCTAAAGAAAGGGTGAATTATTCTTTGGGTACAGGGCATCTACTTTGTACATTATCCTATGCAAATCTTGCTTTTAAATTTGTTTTATGAATTAAAATAAAATGGACTATGAAAGTAATCTTTTACATTATTCATTCTGCCTTTTATTCTTGTCATTGTTTTGTCATTATTTTTCATATACAAACTTTCTGAAGTTCATTGAAAGGTGTTAGAAATCAGTTACTTCCTTATTATTGGGAAAAGCATGGAAACTAAAACATGGCTACCTCAGTTTATCCTGTATTGTTGATGTTTTCTGTGAGTCTATGAAGAAAGTTTTCAACACCAGCAGATGTAAACTAAAATAAAAGTAACACATAGTATTCAACATACAAATAATGATTCATTTATTGGCAATTTTCCATCTTCTAGCCCATTAACTTAGAAAGTTGAAGATGTCAAATGTCTTCATTCCTCATTTTTAAAATACTGGGTGATACCTGTAAGAAACGGTGTGACAAATTATTCGGTGCTCAGCCCTAGCATGTAAACCTTGGAACTCAGCTGGAACATAGCCCATGTGCTAAAGACGCCATGGCCAGCTTACTATTTTGTTCATCACGAACCAACAGTAGTCACCATTGCTGACCCCTTCTACTTGCTTCTCTGGCTTCTTGTTTTTGCTTCATTTACAGACTCATGATAGGTCTCTTGCCTTCTGCTTTAACAAACTATAAAGGACAGTAAGATTATTTGATTTCTTTTACTGAACTAAGGATCCTTCTCTGAAGAGTTATTCTGGGACTTGTTGCCTCCATGGTTCTGTTTCTAAAGGAATTGATATTGTTATCTTTTTCCTTATAATCTTTGTGGAAATGAAAATAATGAGATAATTGAATTTTTGCCAATGTCACTATTCTGCATTGAAAAGCACACCATTTTTTAGCCTGTCCTACTCACAGGAATGATGTTCTTTAGGGTTTTGCTGAGACTGAAAAACTATGATCCTCTAGGTTGTCTTCAACTCTGTCATGTCCTCTTTTTAAAATAACCATTTTGTAATACTATATTATGTTTCCCAAATAAAAGTCATGAATACCATCAACTACCTACAACATTTCAAGAAATTAATGTCATGTGCAAACTACTAAATAAATGAGAAATAAGAGGAAAGTAAATCATAACAGGTTAGTATGGATTTTACTATGCAAATGCTTAGGAAAGAGCATTCTAGAAGGTGATCACACCTTTACACCAAACCAACTTGTGACACTACAAAGGCAGATGGTTAGAGGTGTGTTTTATTTGACAACTCAAATAGCATATGTAAGTGATGCTACCATCAGAATGTGATATTCAAAAAATATGTAGTAAGGTCCAAACAAAACAAAATACAGTCTTCACCTTGGGAAATGGAGATTGGCTGTATAAAATGGAATTATATCTAGGCTCAGACAATAAAAGGCTCAGGTTTTAAACTTATACAAATATGTAAAGGGACATTAAAAAGTAATATAAATGCAAGATAATTCTTTATTACCTGGAATGTCTTACCTATTGTAGGATATCTGGTATTCCTGGGCTCTGCTTACAGATCTAGTCAAACCCAATAGTTTCTTCATCTTTGTGACAAACCAAAAAAGTCTCTGCTCCAATTTATAAAATGCCACCAAAAAATGGTAACATCTCAATAATCTCATTGAGAACCACAGCAGTCAGTTACCCCTCTGCTAGGGAATATAGAAAGAATATAGGGAGAAAGAAGTGACAGCAGTGACAGGTCTATGAACTGACATTTATTATATACCTATTTTATTGGGACATCTGGGAAGGAAAATTTTACATATTTTTAAACTTCATCTTCAAAACTGACCCTTAAGGTAGACAACCTAGAGAGAGTAAGTAACTTACTGAGCGTTATACAGTTAGGGAGTAATGAGCTGAGTCGAGCTTGATTCCATAGCTGGTAGCTTTCTTGGCTCTCTATCTGTACAGAAAACTTAGAAATGTTCAATATCACACACTCAGCAGGAGAGGCCCCTTCATGGAAATTTCAAGGGGGTTCCCAGCTGAGCCATGCCAGCTGCATGAAAGCCCCAACCAAGCAGAAACTGTCAATCAAACTATTCCCAGGCTCCATCTGAGCTGGTCCTGTCCACCGCTGTGGAGCAGAGGCTAAAACTTGGCCCTGGACCCAGCGCTGGAACAATGCCACTCTCTGTGGGATTTTTCTTTTTTTTCTTTAAAAAAAAAAACAAAACTCCAACTTCATTGCTTTCTCCTTATAATAGAAATAATAGATGCTCATTGTAAAATGTTCCTACAATGTAGAAATGTATAAGACAGGAAGTGAAAATTCTGTAATCCCAGCCCTCAAACATATTTGTTGTTAATCATTTGGTATACATCTTTTAGGATATTTTTTTCTCCAAGTATGTAAAAATAATAATTTTAAATGAGATTACACTATACATACTATTTCCAACTTACTGTTTTCATTTGAGTATGCATTATGAATTTCTTTTTTATCAATATACTGACTGTCCTTATCCCTTTTTTAATGGTTTAATGAAATTGTGTGCCTGCTCTTACACTGAGCCCATAAGAAAATGTCACTTCTGGAAACAAGCCACTAAAAAAGTTATTTTAAAAATATTTCTTCCATCACAAACAATGTTATCATGGACTTATATCTTTGTGCAAAGGTAAAAATACTTCCATAGGATAAATTCCTACAAGTATTATTGTCCAGTTGCCTTCTAAAAAACTCTACCAATGTGGCATTATGCTTATGGTACTTGAAAATCTCAAACTCTAGTTGTTAATAATTCTTTTTTTTTAATCTATTGATTTTGAGAAAACAATGTGTGATCCTTATTTTTAGAATAGAGAATATGTATGAAAAGTGAATAATCTCTTGAAATCATACCCTTCAAAGATTTACATGGAAGTAGTTTATTGCACGTCCGCAGTGTGTTGATTAGGGCACATACAAAGAATAATGGTGTGAACTGTGAATATGACTTATTGGGACAAAGATGTCACTATCAGTTTAGTCAGGGTTACCCAAAGAAATAGACCAAAAAGAGACAGGTAGGTAGGTAGGTAGGTAAGTAGGTAGGTAGGTAGGTAGTTGGGTAGGTAGGATGGATGGATGGAAAGACATACAGGTGGACAGACAGACTATTATCTGGTTATTCTTTGGCCCCATGCCCCTGGAACGATCATGCTGGACAAGGTGATACACAAAATTAACTATCACAGTACTGCATTGCTTTTTATGGCTGAGTAATGTGCCATTGTATGGATACATTTGTTTATTTACTAATCAAGAAGTAGATATTGAGTTTGTTTCTTTTTGGCTATTATCAATAATTTTCTTGAAAAGTGTACACTTTTTTAAAATAAATATATGTTTTCCAATCTTATGGGTATGTAACTATGAGTGGAATTGTTGGGTTATATGGCCATCCTATATTTAAGTTTTTGAGGAACTGCCAAACTATTTTCCACAGTGGCAGCACCAGCTATATATGAGGATTCAATTTCTTTATAACCTCATGAACACTTTTTTAAAATTACTATTGTCATAGTTTGTCTAATGTGTATGGTATGACGTGATATATCATTGTGGTTTTGATTTGCATTTTTCTAGTGACTAATGATTAGGAGCATTTAATCACTTATAATGCTTCAAAATATTCCATTGTATGTGTGTGCCTGGCTTATTTATTATCTTTCTTTATTTAAGATTTTCACCATGAATAGACATGCAGGATTTTCCAAAATCTTTTTGCCATTATAGGCAATTTTGCAATATATCTGTTTACTTTGTTCAGTAAAGAAAGTTCTTTAGTATAAAATCCTAGGATTAAGATTGCTTGTGAAAAGGCATGGTCATTTTACATTTAGACACATATTGTCAAACAGTCTTCCTGAATAGCTATGCTTACTTTCTGGTAGGGTCTGTTTATCCCAGGCTGGTTAACAATGTCGCAACTTAGCAACTTTGAACCAAAGTGTGCAGGAATGTTATATTTCTTTAAAATGAACTCTAAAGTTAGTCTTAGCAGTCTTTCCTGTTGAAATAGATAACTCTAATTGGAGATGTCTCCAAAACTTGTCCCCCACCCTAAGCTTCAAGGTCTTGCAAAATCTCAGCAAATTCTTAAAACCATTCCAATGCAGCAGACACCTCCCTTTGGCTTTCTGTCCACAGGGTGGATACAGAGATACTCATTCTCCAAGGCCTGAAGGTCCCTTGGTGTCTGATGTCATACTTGGAAATCTTTAAAAAGCTGGAAACCAAAATCAAGTGTCCAGAATTCCCAGGGTGCTTCCCTCAGGGCACTCAAGTCCTGCTGTCTCATGGTCCTTGCAACTTTTGCTTCCTTCCTTTTCCCTGTATCCCCCATCCCTATCTCTTTCTTTATCTCTAACTCTCTTTCCACCTTCTCCCCGCCTCTCTGTGGAAAATGACCTCATCCTGTCAATAAGTCCAGCTGTACACAACTGACAAGAAAAGTCAAGCAGATTTTTAACGTGTCAAATCTGGAAAATTCTACAAGGTCGAGGGTCCAGCATACTTACGAAGGGAACAAGATGAATTAGTTGCTATATTTATTCTGCTTCCTTATGTTTGTTCATTTCTTTAATCTCTGTCAATCTGATATACAAGATATGTTATTTTTCCTTTGCCATTTTTCTATGGAGCTGTTTAATGTTTTTCTTATTGATTAGAAATCTTTAAAGTTTGTTGAAACTAATAGGTAGTACATTAGATACTATTTTGTTTTAATTTCTATGTCTTATTAGGGGAGTTGGTCAACTCTTCCAGTGCTTTTTATTCATTTAAAAGTCTATTCTGTGAATTGTTTTTTCCATTTGCTTTTCACATTTCCTAATGAGGATTTGACTTCTTATTGATGTGTAGCTCTCCTTATAACAAAGATATTCAACCTTTTAAATTATCACAAATATTTTCCTGTAGTTTGTCATTTGCTGGCCAAGATATCAGTTTCCAGTATTGTGTAATTAACAGTCAATATTTTCCTAATCATTTTTGGGTTTTTTATCTGATTTTCATAAAGCTTTTCCACACCAAGAAATATTCTCTATTTTAGTGCCCCCATGCTTTATTCGTTATAGTCTTTACTTGACTATTTAAACCATCTGGATTGTGTGTCTGTATGTATTGGTTGGATGAGAAAAATTGTAAATTTTTTCCTGTTTTGGCTGTCAACTTTCCCTCAAATGATTGGTTAATTCATCAATTAATTGCTGTTTTGAATTGTTACCTTTTCTCCATTACATTTTCTAATTATTATTGCTAAGGTCTATAATTAATTTGCTATGTTTCCCTTATTTCTAAGCATCTTATTGTAAACCACCCTGTTATTTTTCTTGGTTTTCTATGTATAAGGGTAGTAGCATTATCGTAGAGAGACAGTTTTTGTCTTCATAAAAATTTGAATGGGCTTTATATATTTTGGTTATATTTAGTGCTTGTTAGGAATAGAGTAGATACACGTGTGTTCATTTTATTGGAAAACTAGAACATCTTGAACAATATGAATTAATAAAGACACATGTTTCTGCTAATCCTCTTCCTTCCTTTTAAAAGAAACATGGCTCTTAGTAAATGCACATGTAAAATGTTTAAGGGATTCCTTAAGTTTCCCTCCTAAAACATTTCTAACTATACCCCACAAAAATATAAAATAGTGTCAATTTTCTACACCCATGTTTAAAAGGATCATAATATATTATAACTCACATAGGCTTCTTCATTGCAGACTAAATCAGATCATTCTAACAGTAGTTCCTCATATTTCTCTCCCAGTGTTGCTTTCCCTGTGTACCAGCTACAGACTCAGATTCTTTGCTATGCTGCTGACATGTTCTCTACTCAGGTGACATTATAACTGAGGCTCAATATTGGCTCACCTGCCCATTCCTTCCCTTTCTTTGATGAGCTAATTCACCTCTGCTTGTAGGAAATGGTATTGACTTGGCTAGTCAGAGATTGGCCAGCTGGAGAAGAGTATATCAAACTTTGGCTTCCCCAGGGACCGAGGGTGGAACTAAGTCAAAGCCCATAATTTGAATCATAGAAGATGCAAACAAAAGGGAAAGCAAATGCAAACATGTTTTAAAACCCAACACAGTTAAAACCCAAATCACTTCTAAGATTATCAACCTCATTCTGACTTGGTACTTAGTATAACAATCTTTGTGTCATAGCTGATTTAAAGGCTTAAATTAAAAGGAGTACCAAGTGAAAATATTCCTATGATTGTCCATACATTTATTGAAGTTCTATTTAATTATGAACAGTAGAATAGCACTGTCTGAAATAATGACTTAGATATACTTGAAACTTATTTATTTCCCAAGTAAAAGTAAAAGGTGAAAAATCTAAGGCTGGTATAGTGACTTTGCCCCATGAAGTCTTCAGAGACCCAGGTTACTTACAGACTTCTGTATGACTATGCTAAGAGTAGCCTTTTTATTCAAGAAGCAAGATGAAGCTTCAATGATCACATCATCCTTTAAAGAGTGTGTCAGGGCCTCCCTGGTGGTGCAAGGGGTTGAGTACTACACTGTGGTGCTTCCGCAGCCACTGCAGTACAAGTACAATCCCCAGCCAGGGAGGTGACCCACATGGTGTAGCAGACCTCTCCTTTCTCACCCACTGCTCCCCTCGGCAGTGTATTTCAATCAACCTGCCTGTTCTACTCCCCACTCTATCTCTGGTGAATCCTCTTACTCTCTCTGCCTCTCCTAGATCTTGTATGCATAAATGAAATTTTTTTAAATAATTAATTTAACAATAACAACAAAAAGAGTGTGTCAAAAGGGAAGAAGAAGGTGCAAAAAATTTGTGAGAATTACCTCTGATAGAGTTTTTGGACAGTGGCATAGAACACTTTCATTTAAATCCCGTTAATCGGAACTCAGTCATGTAGGCACACCAAGTTGTAAGGGAGACTGAAAATATAAGCTCTGTTCTGGGCGGTTGTGTGTTTAGATAGATGTCCTGTGGAAGAAAGTAAAAACAGTTATCAAGCGATCATAGCAACTGTTGCACAAGGGTCTACTAACTAGATAATGAGGTAATCCTCACAGTTTAGCAGAGAAGACAGATATCTGAATGAACAAATGAAATAAATTCATACATTATGGCTATGCTTGGGAAGAGCAATTCAATAGGGGGCTGAGCTACAAAGGAAGAGTTCATCAATTCTCCTGGGAAAGGAGTAAGTGGGGAGTTTAATAAATAAATGTTTCAACCGAGTCTTGAAAAGTTAGATTTCTGTCAGGTACTCTATAAGGAAGCACACTGATGTTGTAGGCACAACTTACATACAGAGGAGTAAAATATGAGGGTGCCTCAAAAATATAGATGATAGATACAAGGAAAGTATAGTGCAGCAAAAATTGAATCTGGAAAAGTGTTCAAGGACCAGAAAATGGACAGTCACATACCCTCTACTTAGGAACTAGGGCATTCCTCTCTAGGAAGCAGAGACCATATCTGAATTATATAATTACAAGATCTTATCTGATCATTATTATGAAGACTAGTTACAAAGAGGTATAACCAGGTGAAAGCCAGAAGGAAGAGAAAGTATTGAGGAAGCTCTTAGAGTTCTGGCTTGGATATCTGACTGACTGGGGTATCAGTGAGGATTCTTAGAGAAAAAGAATCAGTAGGATAGTGAGTGCTCACCTCTTGAAATATGTAGGGCAAGCCAGGAGTCTAGGAACTCTCAGACTGGAGCTAATGCTGCTATTTTGAGGTCAAATTTCTTCTTCATACTAGCTTCAGTTTTACTCCTAAGGTTTTGCAACTGACTGGGTGAAATTCTATCAAATTATAAAAATTTATATCCTTTACTTGAAGTTGATAGACTGTAAATAGTAACCACAGCTACAATATATAAAACTTAGTGTTTAATTGAATAACTAGGTACCTACTATAGACTACATAAGTCGACTTATAAAACTGACCACCTTGGATGGTCATACTATTCACTGGGTAGAAGCAAATTTGATGACTAATGAGAAAAAACTGTGTTTTTAGTTTGGCACATGTTGAGAATGAGGAGCCTACAAGACATTGAAGAAACTGAGATATTGTAGAGTATTTAAGAATATAGTCTGTATGAGAACAATTGGAAGTTCAGACCAAAGAACAAAAATATAGATGGTGAGTATATGAAAAGTAGTTGCTAATGTTCACCCATGTAAATGACTTAAGTAGATATACCAGGATTTAAGGCAACAGGGAGTGGTGAGAACCATGGCAACTGTACAGTAAATGTCCAATGTCTATAGGTTAACTTCTCTTTAGTTCCAGCTCAAAATTGTTATGCATAAATGTTGGTCTAGTACTATCAGTTCTTTCTACTTTCTCAAAATAACCTGTAAAATCCAGGTGAATAGGTGAAAATTTAGGTATCAAACACTTTAAATTAGTATGAACTACTACTAGCCCAAATGGAATCCATCTGTGAACTATATTTACTTTGGTGAGATTCCACTTTGAGGACTTTGAAGAAGAGTGAGGCTAGAAGATAATGATGGAAAATTAATAAGAGAATGTGTCGATTCTGAAATATAAGGACTAAAATGAGGCTTTAATATTGCAATGAAAAGTAATTATTGAATGAATCTATAAGTTGTTTTAATATGATAGAGGCAAAAATTTGATCATACATGTTGAAGAATTTAAGTCTATTCTTTTAAGACCTGCTGAAAGTATTTTTTCAAATAAGCAGGTTAGTATGTCCCTTATTTTTATCTTTTGAGAACACAGTATATATTTCTTGCTCCTTTCATGGCTCTATGATCAAATGGAGGGGCCATGTGGTTCTATAGTGCTAGAAATCCTTGGTCTCCCTGTTTCCTGGAACTTCAAGGGGTACAAGCAAAAAAAAACAAATAAAACATAAATGCAACTTATTTCTCCCAATAAATTATACATAAGTTTATCAAAGAAATTAACAGCAATAATACATTGCAACAATTTGTGAACACTGTCCTAAAAAGAATCACTGAAACTTTACATATTTAGCAAAAAAGGTAAAGTTTATGCAAAGTATCTATTCTTCCCCAGACTCTCTGAGACTGCCAAAGAATAAGTTAATCAAGGCCAAGGAACTTGGCATTTTTAGCATCTGAACTTGTCAGTTAACAATTCAGGTTTTAAAGTGTTGTACCTATATTTTGTTTATGATGTTAAGTGAAAAATTATCCAATGGGTTACTTTTGTTATTGTCCACAAATGAGGAAGCAGTGCTGCTTTGTATGTATGGGTGGGGGAAAGGAAGGCAGACACATGAATGAGATTTTACTTCCTCATGGGTTTGTGCCAATCAGCAGGACCCTGCAAGTGGCTTTCATGCTCTTTGAACAAAGCTGCATTCTTGGTGCTAAGCTTGAGATGGCAGCCAGAAGTGACTGTTAATCCCTAAGCAGCAACTCTTCTTAGGAAGCAAGTGTAGAGTCTTTAGGGAGAAGCTTCATATATAAGTTCAAAAAGGGATAAAGAAAAATCTGTTGCCCTCAGATCTACACATCCCACAGCCTCAGGCTCCTTTTGGTCTCAAGGATTCACTAATTATAAATGAATATGGCTTAATATGCTTAAAATGCAAATTCCCAGAATGGAAACCCACAGTGACTTACACCTCAGACTTAATAGTTGTGTATACCACTCTGAACCAGCGGGTTTGAAAGAATGTGAGTTTGTTGGAAAGGAAAGCTGTTGGGGCCTGGGGGGAGGTTTTTGATCACTGTGAACCTGGAAAACCTTTGAGAGGCAGGAAAGATGTCAGCTGAAGAGCCAGTTTGAAGACACCAGAGTACTGGAATTAGGGTCAGAGAGGGTCAGGGTAGAGATAAGCAGAGGATGAGGAGAAAATATAAACTGAGGAATAGAGGTGATGTGGTGGATAACAAAGACGAGTTTTCTTTACATCCTATTGTTGCTTGACTCTTTGTGGTTGGCTGGTGAAGTGCTTTTCTAGGTGGCAATTTAGTAGGCAGCTGCCAAGGCTGGGTGGAGGATGCTTAGGGTGGGGAGGGGAGGGACTGAACCCACCCAGAGATGCCTGCCTGAAGTGAAATGAGGAAGGATCTAATTAAAATGTTTCAAATTAATTAAGAAACCATGGTAGCTGAGAGATGAATCATCCCACTACTGCCACAGAAATGTCTTCTAACACCATCAGGTACTGGAAAGAAATTTCCTCAAATGTGATTTCTTGATTTGGTGAAACTTAAATCAAAACTTTGTACAAATGTATATGTTTACATATATACATATATTTAAAATAAGTAATAAAATGTCCTTAAAATAGCAAATACAATTTAATAATACTATTACTCTTAATTGTTAATAACTTGACTTGAACTTGCCAAAGGTTATACTCGGTATAACATTAGTTGAGTTAGCACTTGGATTTTGAATATATTTGTCATAATTTGTATTCCATTGTAGAAGTTAAAAAATTGTTGCTTAGTTCATTTTGATATCTTATATTCACCAGAAATTTATAATGCTTTTGGTTTTTTTTTTTTTGAACAGTAAAAACTTTGAAAGAACATTTAATATTTTAATTTTCACTTATCCCCTGAGATAAATATTAGTATTTTTATTTTCAGTTAAAAGAATGACGGCTCAGAAAGGCTAATGAGTTTGCCTACTACCAGGTACAATGTTAACTTTGAACCAAAAATGTGGGCACCAAGGCCTTCCTGGTGGTGTAGCCAGGGAGGAGACCCACATGGTGCAGCAGACCTCTCCTGCCTCACCCGCTGCTCCCCTCAGCAGTGTGTTCTGCCTGTTCTGTTCCCTGCTCTGTCTCTGGTGAACCCTCTCCCCTTCCGTGACTCTGGCCTGTACCCCAGCTCTTGTATGCATAAATAAATAAATTTTTTAAAAATGTGGGCACCAGAGTCATGTTTCAGGAGCATTCTCAACACTGCAAATAGGGAGTTCAACTTTCTTTTCTACTCTGTTTGTGACCTGGTGTTGAGGACAATCAGGAAGAACAGACAGTTAGTAGATATCTTATTAAAGTCAACACGCTATAGGAGGTCACAGAGCTTAATTAAAATTTTAACTATTAACCTTTAAAAGAGGTTAAAGTAGAACACTGGACTCTAATGATATGGCAACTCATCTGTTTTTGTAGTATTCATAACTGAGTCTAAGTAAATCCAGTGTTCATGTTTGTTATAAAGGAAGAAAACTGTATCGTTCGTTCTCTTATAGTTCTCTGTTTTGTACTGAAGATGAAGTAAAATCCAATGAAGGAGAGAATGTGTCTACATCAATAAATATGGAAGAACTATGTATCAGACATGAAAACCTGAGAAGTCCTATGATATTCCTACATTGTTATTTCTCTTAAGCTTCCCAGTGTATGCTAAATTTTTGCAAAAAGCCAGGAGGTTTAGAAACCACACAGAGGAACATTCCTTGGAAAGGGGAACTCTTCAATGGTCTAAGATTACAGATCCTTGAATTGGAATGGTATGCAGTTGAGTTTTCCATTAACGGTTCCAGGAAAAAATGGGATTTTTTTTCCCATTAAGAATACTGTTATTTAGTTATTTTGAAGTATACAGTACATACATCTTTTTTTCTAAAACCACTAGATTTCATAAGAGACACACATTTGCGTATTTAGACCTTTTCTGTTGTTTTTAGATCAGATGTGAGACTCAACTGTAGAAAGAAATCAAGTACAGAAGCAGAGACATAGAGACATCTGTCATATGGCATATAAAGTACTTACATTTACTATCTACTTCTTGAAAATGACTCAGCATTCATGTTTATGATAATAAAATGTTATACAACAGCTGCCAGAAAATACTGAGAAGACTGAACTTTTCTAGATACTGTGCAGTGGTTATACTATCCTGACAAAACTTTTTCTTAAGACTTGATAGCAAGAAAAAAGGACTTTAAACATTGCAAGAATCTTAACACAATGCAATTTAATTCAAGCACTGCTATTTTAAGTCAATTTTCCTTTCTGTTTTGCCCTACTTACTATGAAACAAGCTATAATAAGTTGCTTAAGCTCTTTAAACTTGTTTATGATCTTATAAAAGAGAAAAATAGTAACAGTACAACCAAAAGCAAGGGCTTTCTGTTGTAAATGAGATACTGAACTCAAGATGACAAAAGGAAAGAAAAAGAGTAACTGGACTCTCCTAGTTGAGAAATCCCAGAGTGAGGTGTGTGTAACAGTGTAGTTGGATCTTCATTTAAATAATGTCATTAGAACTCAATCACTATTATAGACTGAATGCTCATGTTCTCCCAAATTTACACGCTGAAACCTAGTCAATGGTATTTTGTTATAGCAGCCCAAACAGTCTAAGACAGTCTCTGTCTGAGCCTAGGCTGTGTTTTCTTCAACTCTGAGACAGACTTTTCTCAATGAGACAAGATGGCTTCCAACAATTTCAGTTTCTGCCCAATTAGCATCAAAAAGAGAAAGCCTGTTTCTCCACTTACAATAGTTTGATTGTTGATAGGTAATGACTTTAATTAGCATGACTAGAATGTTTTGTTTCTAAAAACTTCTTGTAATTAGCTAGAAGTGAAATTTGATTGACCCCATGTAGGTCAGTTACCTACCCAATAAGTTATAGGCAGAATCAATTCTACTTAAAGGTGAGCAGTAGTTGTTCCCCATAAAAAAATCTGGGTTTTGTTATGATAAAAAAAGAGCATGTGTTAGGCTGGTCATAATAATCAAACAAGAATACACATATGTGAAATATTCTGTAAACATAGAGTATAAGTCATTCTTATTGAAAAAGATTGCTTACTTTTTCCATAATGACATTAGAGATTTTGTAACATGGAACATCTGAGTTACACATTTCTTGAAGGTGTCTGTTTTGGTTTGCAAAATTGTCTTCTGTAGTTATGGTGGCAAATCCTCATAAAGTTAATTGCAGAAGAAAAGAACCACTAAGTATTATCTTCAGCATAAGAGTTCTTAGTATCATACAATTACTCTGAGCCAAAGTTTTATGACCTTATTTTTATATTATTCTTTAATTTGTGTATTTCTTTCTACTCTTATAACTACTCTTTTAGTTCAAACCATCTTCATCTCTTACCTAACTTACAGAAATAGTATCACTACTTGTTCTTATCTTGGTCATGTCCCTTTTTCTAAATATACTTTACTGCCAGATTAATCTTTCTAAGATGTCAGTCTGATTATGTCCACCTCACACTTAAAAACATTTCCATGTTGCCATATTACTCTTAGGATAGTCCATATTCCACTGCATAAATTATAAAACTCTTTATGATTGGTCCTGTTTCCTTCTCTGATTTATCCCTTGCCATTTCCCCCAACACTTATAACCCAAATAGTTATTATCATGAATAATTCTTCTGTATTTGATCCTTCAAGATTGTATTTTTGTTAAATTCACAGTTACCAAGACATTGAAAATATATCATTTCTGCTTACTTGGTGATCTTTAATTTCTTCCCCTAGCCAAGTTTATAACATGTGTGGGGTCCAAAGAAAAAGGCCTTATAACTAAATGTCTGTGTATTAAAAGTTATCAAACCTGGGCCTTGCTGGTGGCTCAAGGAGTTAAGTACTGCACTATAAGGCATCTGTAGCCACTGTATCACAACTTTGATCCCTGGCCAGGGAGGGGACCCACATGGTGCAGCAGACCTTTCCTGCCTGGACTGCTGCTCCCCTCAGTGGTATAATTTGGTTGATCTGCCTGTTCTTTCCCTATTCCATCTCTGGTGAATTCTCTTGCTCCCATAACTCTGGCCTCTACCCCAGCTCTTGAATGCACAAATAAATAAATCTTTTTTTTTAAGAAAATTATCACAGTCACTAAATATGGTAAGACTAAACTGAAAGGTCAGGTTTGAATTTTGAATTCTCAGATTCTTTGGCTATACTGAAGTGTATCAGCAGTGTCAGGAGAGATAACCACAATCAATGGAACAAAACAGAGTCCAGAAATAGACCAACACAAAGGTAAACAAGCAGATCTTTGATAAAGGGACAGATATGATTTAGTAGAGAAAACAATCTTTTTCATAACTGTTGTTGGAACCATTAGACATCCATTTGCCAAAAACGAAAATGAACTTGGACTCACTTCTTGTTTCTTATTAAAAAGTTAACTCAAAATGGACCATAGATCCAAATGTAAAATCCAAAGAAATTATATTCTTGGAATAAAACATGAGCAGATATCTTTATGACCTTAAACTGGGCAAGGCTATAACACCACAAATATTATCCATGAGAGAAAAAAATGAATATTGGAATTTATCAAAATAGAATAAAACATAAGTGATAGGTTGGAAGAAAATATTTGTAAATCCTATATCTAACAAAGATGTCTATATATAATATTTCAAGAACTCTCAAACACAACTATGAGTTATAAACAACTTAATTTTTGAAGATGGACAGAGTTTTTTAATTTTCACATACCAAAGAAGATATGTGGATAGTTAATAAGAATATGAAAAAACACTCAACATCATTAGTCTTGCAAGTTAGAATTGCAAGTTAAAACCAAAGTTGGATCTCCTACAAACCTAATATTAACAATAGTTAATATTAAAGGACTAACCATACCAATTGTTGGTGGAATGGAAACTCCCTTAAAATGCTAATGAGGGTGTAAAATAGTTGGAAAACATCTTGACATTTCTTAAGAAGTTAAATATACACCAAATACATGAACCAGAGAAATAACCAAGAGAAATATAATCACATGTAATCATTCAAAAACATGAATGTCTATATAAATTTTATTTGTAATTATCATAAACTGCCAACAATTTAAATGTCCATCAATAAGTGAATGGAACAAAGTGGAGTACAATCAGCAATAAAACATAATAAACTATTGATATATGCAACAGCACAAAACAACAGTCAAAATGCTTCATAACTTGCTAATATTCTACATTTTCTAAGGTTTGATGCTACAACTGAATATGTACTTCTTCCCTTCTCACAGTTCACACATTGAAGCCCTAATTCCCAAAAAGATGGTGTTTGGAGAAGGAGCCTTTGGGAGGTAATTAGGTCATGAGCCCTTATGAATGGGATTAGTGCACTAATAAAAGGACACACTAGAGGTGACTACTCTCAACCACCCAAGGCTACAGTATGAATGCATACTTATACAGCCAGGAAGAATTTGAGTAAGGAACTGAATTAGGCAATACTTTGATTCTGGACTTCTCAGTCTCTGAAACTGTGAGAATAAATATCTGTTGGTTAAGTCTCCCAGTTATAGTATTTTTGTTACAGCAGCTTTAACTAAGATAGATTAATAGTGTCATCACAGGAACGTATGCCTAATATATTGTAATGCAGTCTAGACCAAAAGATGACAAACTTTTATATTAGGGTCACATAGTAAATATTTAGGGTTTTGCAGGTCAGATGGTTTCTGTCACACTATTCAGTTCTGATTATGCATAAATGGATAGGTGTGGCAGTGTTAAAAAATAAAAAAAAATTTTTTTTTTTTTTTTTTTTTTTTTTTACAAAAATAGCCAGTGGGTGTGTATGGCCCATGAGAATAGTGTGTCCTACACTGGCTTAGGTTTTTAGAACTGATGTGAGTTTTCCAACCTTCTCCTGGCTTGATGTGTTGCATCTGAGTTCCATTGGTCATTTGCTAAGCCCAATGAAAGCTCATTCACTGAGGATGACATCAATTAATCTCAGACATCATTATGGAGCCAAAATTTCTGAGTATCTGAGGCTAGATGGTGATAGAAATCAGGAAATGGTTGCTCTGGATACAAGGGTTGATGGGGCAGGCAGCAGTCATAAGAAAGGGACAAAGGAACTTTCTGGTATATGGAACTAATGTTCTCCCTCTTGTTTTAGGTGCTGGTTATGTGGCAAAACTCTTTATGGTAAGTGTACTTCAATTTTTAAAAAATACCAACAAGAAGGGCCTCCCTGGTGGTGCCAGAGTTTAGATCAGTACTATAAAGCTATCCATAGCCACTGTAGCACCTCCCCAGCCAAGGAAGTGACCCACATAGCGCAGCAGATCGTCTCTTGTCTTGCCCACTGCTCCCCTCAGCAGTGTATTTCAGTCGATCTGCCTGTTCCGTTCCCCACTCTGTCCCTGGTGAATCCTCACATCTCCCCCCAACACATCTTTGGCCTGTATCCCATTTCTTGTATGCATAAATGAATAAATCTTAAAAAAAAAATACCAACAAGAAAGCTTCTTTCTTGAGTCTCAGAGTAACAACTTGGTTTGCCCATGTGGAGCTGCTCAACCTTGCAATGGGGTGAATTGCAATCCAATGGTTCTAAAATATATTTTAAAGATGTCAAAGAGAAATAAATACAAAGAAGATATGAAAAGGTAATTTAAAAGGTTGGTAAATCATAAATAATTCATTTTAATTGCAATTTGGATAAGAGCTTTAGAATTTTTCATTTGGAAAATCTGAGAAAGCAATGTCTTCTGATTTGGACATATAGAGAAAGTACTTCTTTTATCACCTCTGAAATAACTAAATAAGTAATGAGAAGAAATCCAGGGGGAAATGAATGGCATATAAAAAACATTGAGTGATAGTATCAATAGAAATTACTTTGACACCAAGTAGTAAAATATAATAAAAATATTTTTCAGATAATGCTAACATTAATGATTCATTAATGGGAAAAGATAACTTATGAATAAAAGTACTTTGATATTTTGATACTCTAATTAATAAAGAGGAGTCACATGAACTTATTGGAAAAGCATTAAAATTTCAAATTGCGTACAAAATACTAACATTGATAGAGAAAAAAAATCACAATATACTATTAGAACAAGGACACCAGTGACAAGATGGTTTATAAGTATTGTCAATTGAAAGAATATTTTAAATTATTCATACATAAGAAAATTCACAATGTCCTCAAATCTTATAGCTCTTGCAGGTTGTTTATGAAAGAAACTTGATTAAGTTTATTTTGTACTTGAGAACAATCCTAAAAATGTACTTAAAATTATGAATGAGTTGTGAATCAGAAAGAAAACAAGTTTCTGTCAACCACTCTAGAGAAATGACTGAATCATTATATTCTCCTTATGGCAATGATATAACAAATTTCATGTCATGTGATGAACAGTATACAGTTAAGATTTTGAAAAGGTAGAATTACAGATGTGAATCTAGCATTTAATTAATAAAAATATAGTGTTTTTTTCATTTTTTGATATTTACATAATTTGCCTGAATTTTAGGGTTTTAATCTGTTGGGATTTCTCTCTACAATAAATATTTGCTTCAATTTTAAATTTGCATTTGTAACTTTGTCTTCTTTTACCTGTTACGTAGCTCCAAATTTACATTATTGTAAGATCCCATCACACTTGGACCCATCTCTGCCCCTGTTTAAGATTGTGCCTTGTCCAAGATCAGGAGCTGTAATATTTTTGTATTTTTGGCACTGTGGTTGGCAAAATGTAGGAGCTGATCAATTTGTTGTTGCTCTTATTTTCTATTGCGAATCTATGTGCAGTTACATGGAATGGGGCAAGTAGTCTGATAGTTTAGTGTAACATAAAGTATGTGGTGATGAAGGAAGCTGGGTGAACACATCAGATCACAGTCCAAAGTCTCCCTAGGAATCCTCTTACTGCTTAGACTCTGGCCTGGCAGTATTAATTTTCTATAAGGTTTATCCAATCCAGCTCTCCTGCAAATTCAGCCTCTCTTGAATCCGATACTACTCAGTAAATTAAAATTGAATACAGGATTCCTTATATTGCTCTTCTGTAACGTTCTCATAAGGACATAAACTCAATGCCCTTTTGTTTTGTTTTGTTTTTAAAAATGTATTTGTTTATGGATACAAGCACTGGGGTACAGGCCAGAGGTGTGGCGGGGGGTGAGAGGATTCACCACAGACAGAGCGGGGAGCAGAACAGGCAGATCAACAGAAGTACACTGGTGAGGGGAGCAGCGGGCACAGCAGGAGAGGTCTGTTGCACCAAGTGGGTCCCCTCCCTGGCTGGCAGCAGAGCTCGAACTCGTGCTGTAGTGGCTGAGGTTTGCTTCATAGTGTGTCACTTAACCCACTGCGCCACCAGGGAGGCCCTCAATGCCCTTTTGGTTTCACATTATTTTGGAGAAAAAGCAAAAATGGGCAAGTCAGATTTCAGCCTTTGCTGTGAAGGCAGGTATATCCTGAATCATCCAGTTACCTGCTTCTGCATCGCAAATACCAATGAAAATAGTTCTATAACATGATTCAGATGATAAGGCACCGTTAATTCCCAGTTTGTGTGGTGAACTGAAGTTTTTATTTTTCACAACAGAAACAGAAATGGTAGAATCACCCAACTATAGGTTTGCTTAAGAAGCTGTCTTGTGAGGCAGTACCACATTATCCCATCCCAACAGATGTGATCCTATTTTTAAAGACTTCTGGGAAAGGGAGATTCCTTAACCTCCCCTAGCAACCCGAGCCGATGTTTAACAACACTCTACCAGGGATGCTGGTTCTTCGAGCCTGGCTTGAGTATTTTTCATGTTTCCATGTGTTGGTGTTTTTCCTTCTTTCCATTTCTTTTTTTAGGATATTATTTTATCCCCTCTCTGCCTAAACCTTGTTTCATTAATTTTCCTTTCTGCAAGTAAAAATGGAATTTAAAATTACCCAAAATAATAGCAGAACATGGGGAGATATTAGTTTAGATGCCATATATAATTGGGATGGAAATGAGTGTTAGCTTAAATAGTACACGGCTCATTTCACTTTCTGTCCTTAGGTGCGTCTGTTAGTCATTTGTGAACTTGAACGAATTGAGGATGTGCATCATTGTATTGAAACACATTATATTTTGATCACTTAAAGCATTGAAGGATTTTAATAATTTTGTTTTAGCCTTTTGTCTCTTTGGTCTGCTATCCAAATTTTCCTATTTTTCTTAAGGTCATGAGCTCTGAGCTTGATGTGAAAGTGGAACAGAGGTCTCAGTAGTGCTGCATATCTTGGACAGGACACATTCTATTCATTTACAGTGTTTGCCTCTGAATCCATCAATACACCAGTCTAGTTGGCCAATAATGGTTAAACACCCAGCTGTCCAAATCTCATAGGTGAAGTGTGATTTGACAGGTGCCAGGAAAATAGTATGGTTTTGAAATAGTTCTCATTATCAGGTACCTAACTACTTGAAATTCTGCTGTTAGTGACTCACTAACAGAATTGAGTCTGTTTTCTATGGGTCATTTAAAGGAGAGGAACTTCCTAGAATTATAGGGCTCTAATCAATTCACTCCAAGAAATCAGAACTGGTTAGCAGCACAAGGTACATAGCTGATGGTTGGAGTGGAGAGAAGCAGGCAGAAGGCAACTACCCACCCTGACTGGCCGTAAATTAGGTTCATACCAACTGCCCAGGCATGTGTATTTATAGCTTTTTCTTTTCTTTTTTTTTAAAGATTTATTTTTATTTATACATTCAAGAGCTGGGGTACAGGCCAGAGTCCAGGGTGGTGAGAGGACTCACCAGAGACAGAGCAGGGAGCAGAACAGGCAGATGGATTGAAACACACTGCTGAGGGGAGTAGTGGGCGAGGCAGGAGAGGTCTGTCTGGCCATGTGGGTCCCCTCCCTGGCCAGCAGCAGGGATCGAACTCGTGCTGCAGTGGCTGCGGCTTGCTTCACAGTGTGTTGCTTAACCCACTGCGCCACCAGGGAGGCCCTATAGCTTTTTCGTTTACCCTCATATGTAGGTCCTGTTAGTATAGTCAGCCAAAAAGGAAATAGTTACCAAGAGCAGTTCTTAGCAGTCCTGGGCATGGGTTAGACTCCTCACCCTCGACTCAAATAAATCTCTGTTTGTGTAGTTGCTGGTTGAGTAAAGACATATAGATTATTTGAAATCTCTCATTCCCAGCCTCCTTATTGACAAAAGCAAAGTTACTATTAACTCTCTTTTGGATACATGTGTAGCGGAAGTGTTTCAGTCATTATTAAGGTGAACTCAAGTTTTGTCCAGATGTGGCAATTCTAAACTGCCAAATCTAGTAAGATAGGACTTCTCTCCTCTGGACTCCTGTCTTGTTTTTTGCCTTTCATCTAGTTGTTTTCCTAATTATCACCCCTCTATAAGTTTTCTTGACAAACATATCAAGAACATCACTCTTCCAATCTGTACCACTGTTAGTAGTTTAATGTTTGAAGAACACCCCATCTGTGGATGTGGTTCTGTGTATTAACTCTGTCCTTTCTAACATATTGCAAATATCATAAAAAATTCATCTCGACTTTTCTAGAACCTAGAACAATAGGAAGAACAATAAAAAATGACAATTCCATGTGACTTCACTGACTTAGAACTCCAAAACATACATATATATGTATGTATGTCTCAGCTTCATTCTCAAATTATTTAACCTGGGGATGAAAGATGAAAAATTATTGTCATAAAAACTGTAGGAATTGTATTCTCCAGGACCAAGATTCAAGATAAAAACAACTTTTTTAGTGGCAATTTCTTTGTAGCACAAACTGAAAATGAATCTCCCTGAAACTAGAGGAAACCTCTGCAGAGCCCAGGCTGCATCAACATGGTTCATTGGGTTCCTAGCCTCCTCCCGGCGCCTGCCAATCAAGATGCTTAAGAGAGTGCCCTCCTGGCAGACAAGCTCTGACTGCTTGCAAGGAGGCAGACATCAGCAGAGCATTTCAGAGGTCAGACACCAGATGGGAACACTCCATTTCAACTATTAGAAGTTTGATCAGAAAGCTAAAGGTGAAGGTCTTCTCACATTTGTCAAATGATGTAATTATTCAATCAGGACAAAGTAGTTAACATCTGAAGTATAATTTTGTTTGCGATTTACAGCACATTGGTTCATTTGGCTGGACTAGCTCATTTGTGTGTGACATTTTACAAAAAGCTTAGCAAGAAGCAGGAAATGACCTATGCAAATCACAGCTGACTAAACCAAAATTTTTTTAATGTACCAATGGAAAACTAGCATATTTGAGTTAACCTGATGAAACTCAATACTTAGTGTGTTACTTACAATCATGTGAAACAGGAAAATGTTCAGGTAAATTGATTGGGCTTTGACATGGGAGGGCTACAATATGGGCCATAACTTTTAGAATGAAAGTGCTCACAAAAAGTGTAGCCACGCTTCCAGAAAGAGAGATGTTCACACATGAGTCATTTCATCTTTGTAAAACAATGACACCCAAATGGGTGGAGGAGGGAGCAAGGGCATTTTCATTGGGAAGTATTGCTGTCTTTTTTTTTTGTTTGTTTTTTGGCAGGATTGTAACTTTCTTTAATATTTTTACAGAACTGATTATTACATGTATAATAAAAACTTAAAGTTTATTTTAAAAAAAACTCATTGTACTTGCACTCCCATTTTTATTGAAGCTCCATTTACTGTAGATAACTATAGAAACAACCTTACGAAGTCCCTTGTTAAACTCTCAGTTTATGAATGAGGATACTTATGTCTAAAGATGGATGCCTTGCTTAGAATCACATAAAAAAGTTACCAGCTGAGCCATGAACACATATACAAATGAACAGCATCTATTAAGTGCTTACTGTATGCTGCTTAACCCTTACAATAACACTATGCAATAAATAGTATTCATGTAACTATAATAATAACATTATGAAGTAAATACTGTTGTCTCAATTTTTCAGGAAAATTAGGATCTTAGAGATGTAATCACCTGCAGGTAAATAAGGGTGTTAGGATTTGAAGCCCTGCCTTCTCTAGATATATTATCAGTATCTGACTGCCTCACAGCTAGGACCATGTTCCTTCGTGTATGCTTTCCCCTGCACCTGGTGGCTACATGTTAATCTCTGGCTTTGCTCATCTCATGAAGGAAGCAGTCATGGAATCCTGGAATGATTAAGATATAAGTCAAAATAAATAACAGTCCCTTTCTCAGTTCTGAAATTCATTAACCAGTAAGAGTCTTTCCATTTGTTTTATATTAACTTAAATCTTGACAATAACAAAAAAAAGTCAAGTATATATCTTTATACTTTCCAATAGCCAGATATTTAAAGCCATGCAAATTATATTCATTTTTGCTTTCATTTAGGGTTTTGGAGGGTATTTCCCAAAGATTACAATTATATTTATATAAATGCAATAATCCTAGAGATATGGTCTCTTACTGGGAACTTAAATTCAAAAGCAGTTATCTTGATGTTGTTTTCTTCCTCCAATTTTACCCTGAACATGGAATTTAATATTTACTACCGTATATATTTTACTGCTTTATAAAAAAAATAACATCATGGTTTTATTTAATAGAAGGTGAATTTTAAATGCAAAATTGGCTTGTTTTTAACATATATGTCAGTTTATATATATTTGGATGAATTAGTATCATAAAGAATGTTTTTTAAGAACAGAAATGAACATGTCATATACTGTACACATATACCAAATATTTTATATAATCACTGATTTCTTCAAGTTACATATACATGAAACTGTGGGTGCTTTAAACTGCCTAGTCGTTTGACACATTTGTTGTGTAAAGGGAAAAAATTGAAAAATTAGGCTTTCAAGAGCGAGCATATTTGGCAGTTGCATCATTAACTGGAAGATGTGATTTGAACTTGTTAAGTATCTGCTAATAGAAAGGTCCCCTTTATATTCAGAAGGCTATTATTTTTACTCCGATAATACAATGAATGTTCTAAGACAAGTTGGGGGTGGTAACCAAGGGCTTCATTTATCTGAAATTAGAAGTGCCCATAATGGGTTGGCAGGGCTGTGGGCAGTATTGTGTGCTTCCCAGTTCTCTCTAATTACCCATAGAAAAAAATGTGAAGAATAGCACCCACATTATCTAAATTCTCTTTAGGATTTGCTACCTTAAAAACTATTTTCCTTCTGTTATGTTCAATATGTATAATTATGCTTTCAGAAAGGCCTGGGCTTAGGAATTCTTCCCTTGCTGACCTGCCATCCAATTGCAAGTCACATCCAGCAGCAACTACTTATTTATTGGAGGGTGTTTCTGAGAAAAGTTTTTTTTTAATTAATTAATACAATATAGAAGGTTTTAAAAACTGACCAATGTCTATCCCTGACTTTTTCAATCATAAAGGAATGTTCCTCTGGCTCCTGGCTGCCTGTCTTAATCATCTCTTGAGACTGTCTGAGCAACTCCCCACCTCCATGGCTAGCCACACTGACCTTTCAGTTCCTCCTGGCACTGAGTTTCTTCCTGTCTTAGGGATTTTGCACTTTCAGTTCCTTCTTGGTGGGGGACTGTTTCCCTACTCTTTATAGGTCAGTTCTCAGCCCAAATGTCAACTCTGTAGATATACTATCCCTATTCAACATTGCTCCACTCTACCTACTTACTATTTATTAATTACCTTGTTTTATGCTTTATCCTATTTTTTATGATTGGAAATTGTCTTGTCTTCATTTACTTGCCGCCAACTCTCCAAACAGAATGTAAGTCCCATGCATTCTTGAGTCCTCAGCTGCCCTATTTAACCCTGTATCTCTAACAGTCAAATAGTTCCCAGCAGGTGAGCATACAACATATTATTTTTGGGATGGATGGGTAGATGGATGGATGGATGCATGGGTAAATGGATGGAGAGAAAGAAATAGAAAAATGTCTTACTGAAAAGCTAATATATGTAGGTAGAAATTAGAATACTGATTAACCTAAAGGTATATTACTAGGAAGGCTCACAAGGAAGCCTTTTAGAGTGTTAAAAACATATTCCATTTTGATCAAAGTGTGGTCACCCAAACGCACATGTATATGCAAAGATTAATCTAGTAGAATACTTACAGTTTATTTACTTTGTATACCTAATTTAAGAAGATGCTAACAGTTGGGAAAATCCATCAAAGACTGACCTCTAAACATGTTTGGTAAGCTTGGTTCTACTAGTGCCTGGATCAGGCATTCCTAAACACCTGGTACAAAATCTTTGATTGCTGGAAAATAATTGTTGCCTTAAAGGGCAGATGTAAAAACAACAACAGGTTGCTATTTTAATATGGATCTTTCTTTATTGTGTCTCTACTTATCATGATATAAGATTATATAGATAAAAGAGTTTTATGCTTTTCAGTGGTCATGGATGGCTCATACACAGAAATCAGGAGAAGATAGGAAGGTAGATGTGAAATGCTTTAAAACTCAGAGGATTTACTCAGCACAGTATGCAATTGGCTGCTAGTTGAGGATTCCACAGTCATGGTCAGGAGAACTGATTAAAAACAATCATAGATAAATCTGGGTTCTCTAAGGAGGACATGGAGTGTATCAGTTTGTTGGGACAGAAGGTTTTGACATATTGATCTGTCTATGCAAGAATATCAATGGGAAATTATGAATAAATAGTTCCTGCATGAAAACTTTAAAAAAAAAAACCCAAAACTTTCAAATGCCTTTATCCGCCAATGAAATGAAAACCAATGAGGATGGTCTCATCTATATAAGAGGACTCTTTAAATCATTGACTCTTAACCCTACTGAGTATAAAATATTTAAAAATAGATTTGCTGGAAATCCTTCTCAACAGATCCTGGATTTCCTCCTTCTCTTCTACCAAATGAATTACTATGACACAGAGTTCTGTCTGTGGTTTGGGCTCTGATGAACACAGATGGTGGCATGGCATCATCTTGTTACAGGGTAACCCTGAAATAAGCAATCTAAGAGGTCAGTCATTGTGTTATTCCCAGTAACTGGTGAGCCCACGCTGCTGTATACCTACGTAATTTTGGAATCTCCTTCCTTGATGAGGTCTTTCTCCTCTGAATCTAAGGTAATACCCACTATCAGAACATTCTAACTTTGATACATTGCTTTTAATATCCTACGTCGTTTTTCATAAAATTTGTAGCAATGACTGCATAAACTCTGCACTGTTAATGTTTTTGTTTTTCACTCTTAACTCAGAGTTCAATGTTATATAAAAGAGGATCAAATCTACCAGAGATCTGATCAACAGACTGAGAGTAGTCACTTAGATACCAACAAAAGACTTCATTAGCTAACTTTTAAGAAAAACACACCCCCTCCTCCAAATGTTTTTCAGGTTGGTATTGAGAAATAACTCTTCTTGTTTCTAAGAATATATCAAACTGTTATGGCATAGATTTAAAGCAAAAGATGTATCCCCTCCTCCCTACCCATTATTTATCCCAACTACATTCATTTCTTTAAAACTAGAAATCAATGTCTTGCCCTAAGAAATAACTTCAAGAGCTTGGGACGAATGGCAAACTCCTTGATAAGGAATAGCCCCTATTTTTTTCTTTTCTGCTTACGTCTCTTCCGGTCCCACCCCCACTTTTTTTTTTTTTTTTTTTATGAAATTGCTGCATTGTCAGGCATTCAAATTTTGGAATCTCTGGTTAGAGGGTCTCCCTTGTTGTTTGAGTGAATAAGCAGAGGTCCATAAGGAGGAGGCCAATCTCCTACTAACTCAAGGCTACAGCTGGGACTTCTACTCTAGGTGAAGGGATCAATCTACCCTTTTCCTGACTAAAAAGCCTTGCTCATCATGGCACCCTCTCCATAGTCCCTGAGCAGAGATGTTTCCAATGGGTGCCAAAAATATGGTCTTGCTTTGCTTCTCTTTCACTTCAGCTTATCATATTTTTTTCCTTCCAGTATATATCCTATACCAAGATGACTAGTATATCCCATGACGATCCTGTTCCAGGTTGTCTCTTGAACAGGATTGTTTGTTTGTCTCTGTATCACCCTCTTCTAACCTCCCTACATCATCCCTGTTCACTGCTTTATCAAGATAAATCAGTTTAAGTCCTAAGCTAGCTGTCACTCTGGAAAAGTAATCTAATAAATTAATCTATCATAAGAAGGTAATGACTTTTTAAGAGCTTAGGCTATTAAGAACTCAATACTTGTATTTGATTTGTAATGAAAGATTTCTGTAGATGCTAAGTTTTAACCGAAGCCTTGACTATTTATTTAGTAGAGGAAATTCAGCTATAACCCATTTTGGAGTGATGGGAGAGTGATGGAAGAGCATATAAAGTGTGTGTGTGTGGGGGTGGTTAGCATAATGTTCTTAAATTGTAATGATGTTCACAAGTTTATAGTCTCGAGTCTAATGGGACATTTTGATCATCAATTATCTAAGAAAGAGACCGATTCCTTCTATTTCCTAATCTGATTTTTGTTCCTCATTCTTTAAAAAGGATCTCTGTGAGAAACCATTGAACTCATCTTCCTTCTGATAAAGACCTGCTGTGGTATCCCGGGAGTATTCTCTAGAATGGAAAAAGCAACTGTCACTGGCAGCTTGGGCATCTAAAACGTGCAGTTTCCTTCCATAAGCTGGGCAGGGACTTAGACCAAGCCAGAAAATCATCCAAGTTTGTTCATATCTTGTTCATCCCTTTCAACTTACTTCCCTAGACCACCCTCCCCAATTCTTCTTGCCCCTGCACATTCCTAATTCTCTCCACCCTTCTCATTCCCAGGACTTATACATTCACTGGAAACTTTTCTTTCCTAATAAATTGTTTGCACAGATGAAATCTGGTTAAATTTAAAGCCAGAAGAATATCTCTGAAGATAAAATGATCCAGTTTCTTGTAAGGGATCCTGTGAATCCTGAGAAGTGTGATGAACAAGGCAGCAGAGAGAAGGGAGCTGTCAGGTGGTCAGTCAATTCCTTAATCCTAGAGGTAAAACAGTGGTACCTTAATTGGTACCATAAGACCTCAATGTGGAGGTCTAATTCCCAGCCCTAACTGTTAGGGGGGAAAGATCCTCCTGAATGGATTACATAAATAGATGCAATAATAAATACTTCGACCCCCATTCCAGACCAACAATATCCAAGAACTACAAATCCCATAAGGTCATTATCGAAGAGCAGATCACTGGGACCTGAGAGTGGAGTTAAACAGCCAGGCTGAGTATAAAAGCAGACATGTGGGCCTTGGGGGTCCCTTTTTACCTTGGGAGCCAGGTCTCAATGCGCCCTTGGGTTCCAGCTCCGAGGAACTGGTAGGACATTTACTGATCTGTATCCCTCTCTCCTTGTATTATTCACTATGCTATTTTCCCTTCTCTTGTAAATAAAACACTTTATTAACCTTTGTTGTGTGTACCTGCAGTTAGGGCATTATAAGTGCCTTTCGAGTGAGTGGTGAGGACCCAGTCAAGCAAACCCATTTTATATTAGGGTTGCCCTATAACATAACCTTGAGGAATCTGATTTAATAAGTTTGGGAGTATAGCCCAGACTTTTAAATAATCATTTCAAATGGTGGCCTTAGGAGTCTACCTAGAGAATCCCTAGCATATGGGTGAACTGTGGTGGCTGGCTCTAAGCATTCTTCCCACCACACAAATCATGGCACTGTTTAATTGTGATCCACATAGCAATTAAAGCAGATGAGTAGGAAGCAGAAGAACCATCAGAAAATCAGTTCTAAATCCTCACACTTTACTAAGACCCAAAGCTATATTTCATTTATTCATCAGAATCTCACAGCAGAACCCCCTTAGTGTTTTATTTGTAGTACTGTAAATTTATCAGAGAGAATGGCATACCAGTTAATTTATTTTGCACAGTTTTGTGGAGGGATTTACTATAGGGATCTTTATGGAATTTACAGACACAAGGTATCAGGCTTATCTTCTTGACCAACTCTATAGATTAAAAAATAGAGAAACCAAAGGATATAGTAGACACCCCCTCCGTCCCAACTCTTCTTTCTTTTAGGATTTCTATTTCCCTCTTCCAGGTCCAAGTTCGACTAATCAGATCCCCACTTAAGTCCAGGGATTTGTTCAGGTGCAAGGACATGACTAAAGCTCTTTTTTTATTGGGGTTGGTAAAACTGGAGAATGAGTATCTGGGGCTATCATCATCACCCTGCAGAATGAAGCAGATTGATGATAAAGGCTGAGAGAGGAAGCATATCATCATTTGTGCCTCAGGGTCTTGCTAAGCTGGAATTGAGTCCTTGACTTCCAATTGTGTGAGTCAATGAAGGCCCTTTCATTCTTAAACAACTTTGAGTTGAGGATTTCAACTTGCATCTGAAAGAGTCCCAATTAGCAAAATGGACATGCCAGGTTCTAGAAGCTCTACAGTGTCTCCTGGTAAGGAATGCTGCAGACTAGGTCATCAGCCTCCATGCTTTGTGGCAGTTAGCAGCTCTTGAGTTTTAAAATACACAAGTACCAACTGCATAATATGTTGACATGCAGATCCCTGAGTCCACAAAGATTCAGATTCGGTGGGACAGGGTGACAAAGGCCATAAACTTACCCTTTATCAAATTTTTTCCTTAATGAGATGGACTGGGAAGCTGTCTGTTCACCAGCAGACACTCTGTTCAGTTGTGCTGTTCCCCATGAGGTTCACAGACACGACAGACCGGCTCTGGTTTTAGAGATTTGTCTTAGCTGTCCCTGCTATCTCACAAGCTTTTTGCTTCACATAATCCCACTGCTAAATCATTACTTTCAAGTCTTGGCAGAAATCTCATTTTTAAGAAGTCCTCTTTTGATATCCCCATTTAATATAGCACTATGATGCAAATCTATTACAGGGCAGGGAGAGGGGCACCCCAGAACTCTCAAACCTGCCCTCTCTAAATGGGTTCTGCTATCCTCCCTATTAAGACAAACATATAAGGCCTTTAATGTAAAGGAATTTAATACAATTAAGGAACAATACAGAAAAGACAAAGAATATAGTTACTAAGTTAAGTATCTAAAGTTACGTATCTCCTTGAGGGTAAAAGTCCAGCCAAATAGGACTGACCCAAAGCAAGGCCCAAAAGCCTGCCACAAATCTAAAAGACTTTTTAGTGGAGATACATAAAAAAGGGTCAAAAATTTTAAACAAATCTGGGAGAAAGTAAAAATAAAATAAAAGCTACCATTATTATTTTTTTTAAAGATTGATTTATTTATGCATTCAAGAGCTGGGGTACAAGTCAGAGTCACAGGAGGTGAGAGGATTCACCAGAGACAGAGTGGGGAGTAGAACAGGCAGATGTACTGAAACACACTGCAGAGGGGAGCAGCTGGCAAGACAGAGAGGTCTGCTGGGCCATGTGGGTCAGCTCCCTGATTGGAGATCAAACTTGTGCTGTTGTGCTGTAGATGCTTCACAGTGCTGTGCTCAACCCGCTGCACCACCAGGGAGGCCCAAAAAGCTGACATTATTAAGCTCCCCACAGGTCCAGTCTAAGACTAAAAAGCAAGCACAATTTCTTTACATGTCCCTCTGCTCTGCATGCCTCCTCCAGATCTCCTTGCTGCTTTTTATCCTACTTCCTTCTTTCTCCCTTCTTTCTGTCTTCTGTCTTTTCTCCAGCATCTTCTTATTTTTGCTCCGCTCCACCCCACTTAGGGTGGGACAAGGATTCTAGAACTTCCCCCTTTCCTAGGGACCACCCTGTTACACATCCACTTCTTTATCTTATTTTATGTTATTCTTCCATACCTCTTTTTACCTTCCACAGTTCTGTACATCATTTTTTATGTTCCTTTTCCTACATTCTTTACCCCCCCCCCCCGCCTCCGGGGGGCGCGCACACACACACACACACACACACAAGTGTAAGCGCCAGGAAAGCAGGGATCTTGGATTTGTAAAGATACATTCCAAAGTATCTTTAGCACTGTGTAGGTACCAGATAAATAATTTTTGAATTAAAGGTTTTCCATTCAAAGTCACTTTCTGAAAGTAATCTGAGGAAATGCCATGTTGTCACGTACACATTATTATATTTTTACTTTCTTAATAATTCATAGTCCAGATCACCAGATTTTCCTTTTCTTTGAAACTGAGAAGTGACAAGAAAGACCATTAATGCAAAGAAAATTCTGCCTTGTCGCTGATGCTTCCTGTGGGTACTCAGGCTGGGGTAGCTGTACCCCACTCAATCTTGGTTTCAGAGTTTCTTAAAACTGAACACAAAATTTACTAACGCTGCATTTTGTTTTCAGAGATAGCCTGGGAAGGGGAATTTTCCCTGTTAATCTATTGCTGTTACCATATAAACCTTTACATGAAAGCAGCTGGACAGATACTTGGTAAATACGGATATTGTTTGGGACAGAGACCAAAAAAAATGCTTGTTGCAAGAAAAATTCACTTGAAGGGGAGAAGCCTTGGAGACCTTCCAACAGAGGGTCCCACACAGCGGTTGACTGACCATGGGAAGAGGTAGCCATTGATGGGGTGAGGAGGGATTTATTTTTGGGTTCTTTGAATGGTCCCATGTAGGTCAGACTCTGGAACGAGGGCAGAATTTGATTTGCTCTGAAGCTGCAGGGCTCACCTCTGCCAACTCTCAGCAAGGAGGTGCACATTTCCAGGCCAGCAACAGGGATGCATTCACTCAAAGATAGTGACTCCTTGTGGGGAGGGCAACCAGTCACCTAGTTTACTCATCTTCACAAATATTTTTGCCTCCGCTTCAAATCAATTCAGTTATCTTCTTAGAGCTTGATGGTTTTGGAGCAAGGTAACAAGAATCCAAGTTTGGCTAAAGACTTTTTAGGGGTCTTCTCCGGTGGTGGGAAAGATGGTTAAAATGCATGAATATTTGCTTTAAAAAAAAACATTTTAACTTTTCAATTATCTGAGTACCCTGATATTCACATTAAACCACTTAATCTAGTCTTTTAAAAAGTCATTGCAGATTTCTAGTGCTCTTAGTTCTGGTGAAGCAAAAATGCTGCCTGCTCCTTTCCTTGCTCAGTTTCTGGGAGCTTGGGCAGCTGCTGTTGTGTGTGCTGAAGGGAAATTGGGTTCTTAAAGAAACTGCTTAATCTTCTCTATTAAGCAATTAAATAAAATGGGCTCTAAGAGCCGGTAGCAGGTGGGGTTGGAAGTGAAAAAACATTGTGAAGATCACGTTTTGCGTTTTAAATGGCTGCTGAAAAATGCAAAGGCATACATTTAAGAGAAAATGATGATGGGGAGTTTTTATTAAGTGCTTTAAGTTAAGTCAAGAAAGGCTGAATATTAAAGAACTTTATACAAAGAAAAGAGAAGCTGCTGAAGTGGAAGTAAGCCCTGAATTTAAATGGCACCAACCTCAATGGACATAGTGAAACTTATTCCAAATCGTTTGAATTTTTGCCCTCTGGGGGTGGGGGGGTATACTGATACCAAAATTTAAAACTGCTTTATTTTGCAGAGTCGCCCTTCGAGGCATTGTCGCCATTGCTTGAGGGCCTCAGAAACACACATATTGTAGGTGGAAATGAAAAACAAAACAAAACAAAAACGAAACCAACAGCGCTATTCTCGTAGTCTTGAAAGGGGCTGTGCTCTTTTTGTGTGTGTGTGTATTCCTTTTTAATGAAAAGGGAAGGGAATATTTGATATGTCTTGACATTTGGTGCCTTTCCGCGAAATCTGAAATTCGAGACCCAAAACATTCCGCAGTTGCCAGTGAAATACCTGCCTTAAAAGCAGAACCACAGTGAATGTCTTTGGCCCGGAATTCCAGAGACTAATTTCCACCCCTCCCACGGAGTCACCTGCTCAGGGGGAACCCCGGCCAGAAAGCCGGGTCGCGCCAGGTCAAATCATTCTCTTCTCTTGTTTACTCCGCCCCGGGCAGGGCGGCGGCGCGGCCAGGGGGTGGGGAGGACCGCTCCGGCCGCGGCTCCCGGGGCGCTAGGCTCGGCCACGCTAGGCGCGGCCGCTCCTGTGCCCCAGGGGGACAGCGCGCGGTCCCCACCCCGCCGGGAGCCCACCGAAGGAGGCGCTCGGGGCGCCAGTCCGTCCTGGCAGCCGGTCGCCGCTCTCCGGCCGCCGCCGCCTCCTCCAGGAACCTCCCCCGAGGGTGCACACAAGTCCACACACGCAGGGTAACGGCCCGAGGGAGCCCGGGTGTCCCCCGGGTGTCGCCGGGTCTAGGAGGAAGCCCGAGCCCGGCCCCCTCTCGCCAGGGATTCCCCGCCCCTCTGCTCCGCTGCTTGAGATTTCACTCCCGTCCCTTTCGAGGATGGGGGAGCGCACAGGCTGACGGCGGCCGGACGCCCCGGTCTCTGCACTGCCCACCAGGAAACCCACAGCTGCTCCCCGCGCTGCTGTCCAAGCCGATTTGAATAACCCGGCGAGGGCGGGCCGCGTTGCCAGAGCTGGGTGCGCCAGGGGCGCCCTGGTGAGTGACGCCAGGGAAGGCAATTGGGGCATTTTGAGCTCTTGAAAAGTTCGTGCTTCCACTGGGGCATGAAAAGTGCTAGTGAAACACTTTGCAGAGCTCTCCAAACGCAGCCAGAAACTGCAGTCTGATTTTTTTTCTTGACCGATAACATAACCGTGAGTAGAGGTGGGGGCGAGGGAGAGGAAAGGGATCTGAGGTGCACGGACCAAATCATAATGACCCTCCTAATTACATAATTCCGTTTGTCACGAAGGCAGGCCACGATTATCTGGGAAATGGGGAAGACTGGGGTGGGGGTAAGGGGTGTGCAGGAGGTTTCCACATCCCTAAAGGAAATTCTCAGGCTCTTAGAGACGCCCAAGTTGTTGTTATTGTTTTTGCATGACAAGTACAGATCGGCTCTCCAGGGAGTTCCCGGATCCCCGAGAGCTGGGACGCGGTCCGGTTCTGCCCGCACCGAGCGGTCGCGGCCGGGCCGACCCTACCCGCGCGGCCGCCTCCCGCCTGGGTCGACCCGCGCGCCGCACTTCCCTCTCTCGCTCGCCGGTTCCAGACTGGTTTTTCTGGTTCAGCCTCCCTCCCTGGGACGCGCTGGGGGATCCGATGACGTCGCTGGCTGAGTCTCTCCCTCTTCCTCCCTCCCCCCGCCCGCCCTCGCCGCGCTCTCCTCCTAGTAACTTCTGTTCGGGGAGGCGCTGCCAGGAATAACCCGGTGCGTCCACAGACCAGGAGGGGAGGCGGCCGCTGCGGCTCCCGCACGCAGACGGCTGCGGCCCGGGCCTCGCGGCTACCTCCCGAGCCCCGCGGCCCCGGCCGGGACTCCTTCTCCTTATAGTGTCAGAAAAATAAATAAAGGAAAGAGGAGCCGGGGCTGGCGGTCGGGATCTCTTCCCTCCCTCCGCTCCAGCCCTCCCTCTGTCCTTAAGGAAATGCTACCAGACACCCCCCACCAGACACGCTCAGCCTTGGCGAGGAGCGGCCGCCGCCGCAGCGAGAACAAGGGCACCAGGGGGGTTTCCTCCCCCTCCTCCTCTCCCTCCTCTTTCTCTCCGTCCTCCTCCTCCTTCTCCGCGGTGACTTTCCAGGTGAGCGGCCGCCGCTGCTGCGAGGATCCCCCTAGCCCGCTCGGGCTCGGGCTGCCGCGTCGCGCCCTCCTGCTGCCCCTGTCACCCGGCCGCGACCGGGAGCTGACAGCCGCCCGAGGGGCTCGCGGCCCGGAGGCGGGAGGCCGGCGGGAGGCGGGCTGGAGGTGAGGGGGTGGAGAGGAGGCAAGCGGGGCGCCGCCGAGCGCTGGCTCGCCCCCCGGGAGGAGGGTCTCCACCAAACATCTTCGGGGACCGTGGCACAAGTCTGCCAAGTTGTGTCCTGGACGGCGGAGCTCCCAGACGCTCGGAGCAACTTGAAGGGTCTCTGGGCTCCTGGCCCGGGCTAACGATATTTCTGCGCGTCTGGACTTCGGGGTGCCGGGTGCAGCCTTGGGGTGCATGTAGGGCGCGCCGACCATTGGGGCGAGCAGAGCGGCGGGAAGCTAGGTTCCTCGGCTGGGTAAGTGGCCTCGGCTCTGTGTTTTTCCTCCTGCTTTAGCATGAAGCGCTTGTTTCACTTTTTACCCAAATCGCTGCCGCCGGACACCGTCGTCTCTCCCGGGCGCGCCCCCTGCCCCTGCCGGGTTTCCTGAGGGTGAGGGTCAGAGGGGGCGGGGATGGGGAGACCTCGGGAGGGGGGTCCGGCGCTTGGGGAAATTCGGGGAATACCCTGGCCGAGGATCTATGCAGATGAGGGGAGGCTGCTTTGCGTAATGTCCTGGGGGGAGGGGGCCGCGCGGGAGCGCTGGAGGCTGGAATGTGCCTGGTTACTAATGAGGGACGTGCACCGGCGCGCACCGCCCGGCCACCGCAGCGGCTGCCGCGGCCGCCGACCGCCCGTCGTCAGGTAGCGGGGGAGGGGACCGCGGGTCGCGGCCGGGAGCGGGCGGGAGGCGGGAGGGCCGGGCCGCCGGCCTGCGGCCGAGCGAGCGCAGCGGACGAAGGCTCTGGCTCCAGGCATTTCAGTGACTCCTTTCTCCCCTCGAGCAAGGAAGGAAGCAAGGAAGGAAGGAAGGGAGAAGGAAGGAAGCAAGGAAGGAGGGGACTGTCTCGATGGAAGGTTCAGGCGGAGGCGCCCTCGCCTTGCGGGTTCCCCGGCCGCAGAGCGGCTCCCGGCGCGGCTGGCTGGCCGGGGGCGCTCGGAGACGGGTGGGGGTGTTTTCATGCGTGTTGGTCTGTGCGTCTGCCTGGGGACTGGGAAGGGACATGTGTGTTTGGGCTGTGCACTGTGGGGAGCTGGGTCTGCGCCTTTATGTCTGTTCCCTGAAGTGGGTGGAACGTTGGCCCGTTCCGGGAATGTTCCATGACGTGGTGCAGCCACAGGAAGGGGGTTAACGAGGGGCTCTCTGCCGCGGCGGCTCTGCCCGCTGCTATCAAAGCAGATGTGCAGCTGCCGCTCCTCCTCCTCTCTCACCTCCCTTTACCCCTCCCCCTGCCTTTCCATTCTGTGCGTCTGGTAGGGGTGAGACAGGAAAACGCGGCTCTGTGTGTGCGTTGAGGGTGGGGGGGTTGATGTGTGTGGTGTCTGTCGTATTTGGTGGGGGAGACTCCAGATCGGCTGTGCCACCCCAGCTGTTATCACAGATCCGTGCGCTTTATACGCATGTGCCTCCCGCGTTCCGTCCCTCTTACATAACACATCCAGTGCAGCAGAGGACGCGAGAAAATGCGACCCTAACCCCTCAAGCCCAAACTGGGTGAGGGGATAGAAGGTCAGGAAGTGTCCCTTGGTGTTGTCCTTCAGGGACGTGGCTCCCAGATGGGAAAAGGAGGAGGAGAAGGAGGGTTTTCTTCAAGTGGCTCCTCCCCCCTCTGACTTGAAAGCATCTAACTAAAAAGGACTGCAGGAACTAGTCCTTTCTAATGGGAAAGCTTTTACACGCTGCGCCAAGGGAAAGTGGGTACTTTAACCCCGGGGAGTGCAGAGGAGAGTGGGTCCTTAATAAAGACCCTCGGAGGAGACGCGGAATAATGTGCTGGAGTACGGGAGGAGGGGGGATGACTTTTGAGAGAACCGGGGACCAGAGGAATCCCCTGATAATAGGTTTCACTGAAGACCTTAGGACACCTGTAATGGCTTAGAATTCATACAGGAAGCTGAGTGTGCAACTGACATTGCAAAAGTCTTATTCTTTGCACAGTTACTTAGGCCTAAAATGAACCTTAAAAAGGCTTGTTTCCGGTACTTTCCTTATAATGGAAAATTTGAACTGATTTCTTTCCTCCTTTTTTTTGGTCATTTTAAAAATAACTCGGTTTACCTCCAAATAAATATTGGCACTCTCACCCACCCTCAAAGGCCAGACCTTGATAATTCACAAGAGCACTATGTTTTTCTAGCATGCTTAGAGCCCCAGTCAAGGGCTATTGATTTTTCTCTTCTGTACAGTTTTTTTCTTTAGTAGTGCATATTCAAGCCTAGAAATTACTTGAAATATTAATAAGATCTATTTTAATTAAATTTGCAATGCTCTCTCCTCCTACAAAAAGGCCATTTAACTGTATTGCAAACATTTTTTTCCCTTGCTATAGTAATGTTTGGTGAAATTTGTCCTTGAGCAAACCACATTATTTAAAATATTTTCACATGAGTTCTGTGTTCATAGATATATATTATGCCATTTACATTATATTACATGTATGTTAGAATTTGCAAATGTCTGGTTGGTCACCTTTTGAGAGTCCCAAAGCAAAATTTTAACCGAGTAGATTGTGTATGAGTAGATTAGACTTGATTTTAAGGTTATAAGCCAAATAGTTTATTTATCAAGACAGAAATGCCCTCCATTTCACTGAGGTGGATATCCTTTTCATTATTAAGAGAAAATTACTGCAGAGCATGCAGATGTCTTGGTACCAAGGAGAACTAAGCATTTTTATTTTGAGGTGCAAGAGATTTACCAACATCCTTTTAATTATAGTGTGTTTGAAGTGGCACAACCCTGTTTGACCTCTAGGTTTGAAATATGCAGTATATTTCTTATGTACAGAAAAGTGTTGTGTTTCATTGGTGAATTTTTTGAAAATTGTTTGGGTTTCTTGCTCTGATTATACATCAGGTATAAAACAAAATTTGCTTTGGCATCTGGATTTCTGAGTGTTGAAAATATTTTATTGGTTGGCCACATTACAGACTGAAGACTGCTTATATCTATACCAGGATATATATGATTAAATTATGTGAAATTGATTTGGAGGCAACTTTGGGAATGGCATTACGTTAATGAGATCAAAAATTGAAAACTGGACTGATTTTTAACTGTTGAGATCCTTGTGGACGTTTTTGGAAGTATTCCTTTTAAACAGCTTAAAACATTTTTTTGCATTTCTATTAAACACAGAATGTGAAAAAGAATTTATGTATATATTATCACACAATGAAATCACACAATTTGACTACACTGAAAGATTAGGCATCAGAATCTTTTGATTGATCAAGATCCTTTTAGATGAGATGTGTTTACCAATGCTCTTGTTACTATGATAACAAAACAGAGAACAACGTGCATGCAGCCTTTCCTCATGGAATACTGGTACATGTATCTGCTTGAGCTCTTGGCACTTTGTCACTATTCTGAAAACCAAGTTGAACCTTATGTTGATTAATTTACAGTGAAGAATATTTTAAGATTTTGCCCATTTTTAAAAAAGCAGGGTTCATTTCAACAGCAGCAACAGCAAGTAACAAGTACTCTGTGCTGATTTTAGCTTTTCGAGTTAGTGATAATTAGCTGTAGTTAATCTGAAGCTTCAACATAGAAAGTAGTCTTGAAGATCTACAGAGACTATCACTTGGTATGAATGAAAAGTGTAATGCATTAAGATGTGAAATGACTTAGTATCTAAGGTGGTAATTATTACGATAAGTGGAAAATGGCAAAGATCAATTGGATGGATGGCTGTGGTTTGAGCAGGCCGTTAATCACCTAACTCTACTAAAATTGAACACTTCATAATTTGGTTCGTAGTCAGCATCAGCAGAACTCTCTTTTGGTCTAAGCAATAGTTCTATAGGTGGGGAAATGGCTCACAATTTAAATCTCCATCTGAATATTGCAAAGATATATTTGTAGTTAATGAATTTATACATGATTTTACAGTGAACCCATACTTTGGCTGACACTATGCAAGTGTTGCAGCTTTTAAAGGGATAACTGTAAAAGGGAGCAGAGGAAGTTTGCTAACTCTTCTCAAGGAACCTCAGGTCTCATAAGGAACGTCAAGCCATCTGGCTGGTGTGTGTTTGCTATAACTACACGGGGAGAGCTTTCATTAGTCTTGAGTAAAACTTGAATATTCCAGTGAGACTTTTTGGTGCTTGAAGCTGTGGATGAACACAGAAGAGTGAAGGGAGATGGGAAAACTTTCTGAAAATCAGACTGTGTATAATTGAAGGAAATTATAAAAAGTGATAGAATTTTATATGTGTTCCTGGTGTTTGATCACAACCAGAAGCAATGTTTCCTATATGCATTTTATGACAATGCTAACATCAAGGAGGTTGTAAACCAGTATTTGAAGCTAAGAGATTTCTGTACTTCATCTCTTTTTGTTACATGACTTTTAAGTCTTCATGCTTAAAAGGATAGCTCAGCTTACCCGGTCCATTCGGTCTTTGGCTTCTCTGAGGTGGGTCATGGAGACATGGAGACGTACATAGGACTGTGCATATTATCTTCAAGACTGCACTTGATTAGAATTATAACTGCCTCATAATTTGGGTCACTATGTCCTGGGCTGAATATGTCTTATAATCTTAACATAGAGAGCCATTACTTATCATCTGAGGGGTTATTTCTCATATGTGGTCTATTCTACAAGTGTTCATAATTTTAGATTTCTTATCAGCTTAACATTTGATGTCTATTTAGACATATCGGAAGAAACTGCTTTGTAGATAAGAGATGAAAATGATGTTGATGTGCCTGAAGGTGATTCTGGGCAAAAAGCCCATGAGACTTGACCTACTACTTCTGGGTCACGAGATGGTTGGATGTAAGATCAGCATGTACTCAGGACCAGTGTTTTTGATGTGTCACTCACATATAGCCCTTTCTTCAGAGGACTATGACTGGTGCCCCAGTCATTGATGATTAATGTAATTTATTCATCTATTCATTCTACAAGTATTTACAGTGTGTCAGGCTTTGTGTTAGATACTGAGGTATGATGAGGATTCAAACCAGTTATGCCAATGCAGTCAACTGGATAGACAGTAATCATAAGATTAACCAATATATGTATGTAATGCCACGTTAGCTATTGTTGCAATAGAGGAAATGTAAAGAAATGTTTAATAGGGAGTGTACTACTCCTATCAAAGCATGAGGAGAAGACCTCTTTGCATAGATATTTGAACTGAGAATGAAGGATAAATAAGATAAGACCCAACAGAAAAAAGAAGGTGGAGAGAGGAGAGTGTTGTACAGACAGGATATGCAAATGCACTGAAGTTGGAGAATGCACCTTGCTTTGAGGAACTGAAACCCTAGCAGTGGGGCAGAAGGTCAGACAAGAGAGGTGATACAAAGTGAGGCCAGACCCTGTGGTCAAGTTGACCACATGAATGACTGTCTAACTTGGCATAAATGGGGACTGCCCTTGGCAAACTAGGACATATGCATGACCCTGTTGCTGGCCATGTAGGAGACTGATCATTAGAGAGTGAACTTAGGGGGTAGAGCCTCAAAGTTGCAGAAGGTGTAGCTATAACACATGTCACTTTGCAATGTTTCCACATCAATGGTCTCTGACCCCTTGGAAATTTGTTATAACTCTGTGTGTTATGACTCAGTTTGAGGGGCTCAGTTGTAGATTATCTACTATTATTTGCAGATAATTTTTAAAAAGAGCAAATAGTTGAAGTTTTAAGAAATAATTCTTTGGGCCTCCAGTTAAATGGACTAACCAGCATCATTGATTCAATTAGTAAATAATACCAGTTCAGAAATCTTTACAAGGTCCCTGTGTGAAGTAACCCCATTGATCCTTGGAGTCCCTCATGAGCTGGATCTTTTTGCTTCTAAATAGCCAGAGAAACATTCAATTTCTCAGATAATTTCCCTACATGATTGCAAATATCAGGGTCTTTGGAGAAATTTTCATCTGATTTTTACTTGCCTTATGTTTAGGAGTCAGTGTGCCATATACCAAAAAGTGTCAAGGAAAGTAACAAGCAAAGATGGGGGGTGGGGGAGTGGAGAGGTGGGGGGATTAACATTTTTTATATAATCTTTGACTCATATTCCATTTGTCAGCAGTATCATTTAATTAATTTGCTCCCTGTTTGATGATTTCTATGTTGTAAAAATTCAATTTAGGTAGCACATGAGTGAGATTATATAGGAGTTTCAAGTTTGGGCTCTGCAGTCAGACTGGGGTTAGAGTGAGTAACTGAGACAGAAGGATGTTGATCTTTGACTTCAGAATTTTCTATCGAGAGAAAACATAGGACCTATAGTACACTTGATGAAAACATAGAGTATAAATGGAGACATGGCTTTCTACAACTGGGAAGATTGGAAGGCGTTTATGGAAAGAAGTGATTTTTGGTTGGGGAACTTGAAGGTTAATTTCAGAAAATAAAGAGGGAAGGGGACAGTTAGCATGATTCTACCTGAAGCTGGGCCTGGGGGACACAGTTATACTAGGGGACATAAGGAGCCTTGGGTCCAGATTGTGTGGGGCTGTGACTTTCTCCTGAGAAAACTGGATTTTACTTTAGGAGTGTGTTTTAAGACTGGGGATCATATGGAAGGGTATCTTGTGGCAAGGAGGCAGTTAAATTTCTACAATGCCCAAAAGAGAAGTAATGAAGTTTGAGGCTACTGTTCACAATATGAAATTCTTTCCTCCTGTACATGAATGTCTTAAAAAATAATAAATGATGAAAATAATTAATATTTCAGTAGATATGGCTGTATGGCAGATTATCAACTTGAACTACATTTTAAGTACAGTACTGAATTATATTTTAACTTACTATAGAACTTTTAACTCTAAAAAATACTCATACATTTTGGTAGTGAAAGTAGACCAGCAAATGCCAGCTTATGAAAATGGTCATACTTAAAGTTACAGGATATTTCTATTTTTCAGGGTATATATTTAAGGCATGGGGAGAGGAGTCCTTTCATGGTGCGTTAGAATATAGCTTTTGATTGTGTACTCAGTTGTACCTTACTCATGAGAATATTGAATTGTGCTGTGCGGGGTATTTGAAAGGCAGAGTCTTTTTGACAAAGATTTATTTGGTGGTTTCATTTTCTCTGAAAAGGAAAGCAGGAGATGAGTGAAGCTCTTATTATTTGCATTGTGGCAGGTTCACTTGATTTCAGAAGGCCAAATAAAAGATGGGACTTTTGAAACTAGACAGTAGGAAACTGTAGACACACTTACACTGGTATTTGCCGGGGGATCTGCAGGCATGCATATGTGTGCACACATGTTTACAGATGCAGGCCATAGAAATCCCTATATGTTCAGTGAGAGAGAAAATGCCATACTAAAATACAGCATGAATTCTCATACGGATAGTTGCAGAAAGTATTTTTTTAAAATGGAGATTATGTGTAATTCCATATAAAGAAGAATATAGGAAAGGTAATTTAAATGGTAAGTAGCTTTGTTCACTAAAATGCTAGATTCATTTGAAATAGTGTTTTATTTCTTTTGGAAGCCAGACAACTAGTTTAATAGTGTACATATGAAACACTAATTTGGCTTGTTAATTGGATGCAATTAAGCTGAGGTTATTTTATACTGCTTAATTGTCTGAAAATTACATGCATTGCCATTCCTGTGTAATGGGAGGCAAAAATTAGGGGCCTAGTAAGGGAGGTGAAGGTACCTAAGGTCTGGTTATGTCTTTGCAATTCATGTCTTTATGCTTAAAAAAAAAAAAGCAGAAAAAAAAAAGCAACTACATAGAAACAAGTCCTTTAAAGTCTCTGGACTTCATTTGGAAATGGAAAGGATTGAAACAGATGGCCTCTAAAGCCTCTTCCAACTCATATTCTATCAGTTTATAAATTCTACTTTGTAGTGATAGAGAATGCAGTGTCATTATATTCTGTAATTATGGTATTACCAGGATCAACCAAACACTTAAGAAAATCAGCACAGTGCCAATTTAGCAAATCCGTTAGGAGGAAGGAAATTTAGGCTTCGAGAGCACTCACTCTGTGCCCAGCTACATACCAGGCACTCTCAGTAGCAAGCAAGAGCAGATTGGGTATCGCTGCAGGAAACTGAGACTCAGAAAGGTTAAATGGTTTCTGCAGTGACACTCTTGCAGTAGTGGTGAAGCAGGATTTGAACTAAAGACGATTTGACTCCAAATACATTTGGTCTTTTTACAATTCCATGCAGCACCAGTGGTTGTTTTCATCTCAGATTTACTTCAAAAATGGAAAAAATAAAACCCAAAAAACAAATTGCCAACCATTTTTATCACTTAGCACAGTGTTCCCCCCTATTGGTTTATCCACAATTAGCAGTGTGTCCAGGGGTAATATAGGTTGGTATGAATTCAGACAGAACAGGGTGAATTCCAACTACACTATGAGCTGGGGGGACTTAAGAAAGTCACCTACCTTACAAAATGAGGATAATCACACTGGTTGAAGGGTCATTGTGTGTTTGTTTTTTTATTTATTTTATTTTATGAGGCTGTGTGTACTGAACCTTAATGAGCACATAGTAAATGTTTAATACCTGGTAGTGATGATGATTATTAAGAAGGGATTAGACCAAAAGAAAAACACAGAGGAACTTCAATTGCTGTGACAGTAAAATATTACTTACACATTTTCAAATGGCCTATTAAACTTTTGATTGAATTGGTTTCAGAGATGAATGCACATGTTTTCAACAGTTAAACAGATGGAAATAGCAACTAAAGTTAGGGGTATTTCTCATTTAGCTCACCCAGTGCTACACTAGTGAAGTGAACTAAATTTAAATTCTCTAGTTCTTTGTGGAGCATTGTCCTGGATTTTTGTTTTGTTTTTCGGTCTAAATACAGCCTTTGGGGCCTGAATTACCCAACTTGAGCTTCTTTGTAAATCCCAATAGCTGGAGAACCAGTGTTTGCTCCTGGGACCTGGGGTTTGCTAAGGAGATAGAACTGGAGTGCTGATGGGGCTACTGATTTTTACACAAATGTGTTAATTCAACAAAGATTTTAAAGTACCTGCGCTATAAAAAATGCTTTTCTAGAGAGTGGGGGTATTCATGAGAGAACAAAATAGTTAAAAACAAATCTGTTTTTAAAGTGTTTATATTCTAGCGGACTAATTTAACAATATCTTATGGCAAATTCAGTCACTGGACAACTTTCCAGTGTTTTTAGAACCCTCTCCTTTAGTATTGGGTCTATCAACCCAAATATCAGTGAAAGAAATGAGGGACTTAGTAATCACTAATGAAAATATGCCACAATATGTATACATACACCTGTTTCATAAGAAGGTAGTTTTTAAAGAAGTACTGTTTTTACATAACTAAATATTGGTATTATGGTGTTAATTTTTAAAAAAGTTGAAAATTTCTTTATAGTTCAGCATTCTAACCTTTCATATTATTGTCATATATACTAAAGGGGAATGGTGTCATCAGAGCTAATGACGATAAATCCTGGCTAGTCTTGCCCCAATAGCCACAGTCCATCAATCTCCTTCCTATCATGTTTCTTCAGTTTTTTAAAGTATTGAAAAAGGTACCTGACCATCCACCCAGCAATCACAGACAGATCTGTGAATCACAGTTGGGTCCTGCTGCCCTCTGCCCTTCCCACTTGATTTTATAGCAAGTGGACAGATGGAGCCATCTTGAGTTAATTTTCCCTCTGTTGCTGGAGAGGGATGTTTATAGTTGCACTGGGATTTCCTGTGGAGGACACTTTTGTTCGGCCATATGTGTTCAGACTGTTGTGATAAGGAAGGCTGTGTGGAGGTGGTCCTGGCTCATAAGTATGGTGTTTGAGGAAAAGTTGTTTCTTGGTCAACCTGCTTGTATAAACGGCATGGAGGGAGTACATTCAGGACCTTTAATGACATTTCATTACAATGTTCATGAGAAAAAACAATCCATGTTCCCAAGGTGGTCACTCTACGTAGAGTTGGCACCTTCTCCTGACATATATGTGGGTTTTCTCTGGGTCTTCAGCTTCTTCCCAATCCCCGAACGGCAGGTTCATTGTGTGTCTGCATTGTCAGAGTGAATGTGGGGATGGGTGTGTGCACCACGAGGGCAAGGGCATCCTGTCCAGGGTGCATCCCATCATGAGCCCTAAGCTACAGGAAGGGCTCTGTTCACCCAAGACCCTAAACTGGAGTAAGTGTGTCGGAGAAGGAATGAATACATGCAAATTACTGTTGAATATTGCAAGTGTTTGGAGTCTTTATTTGGAAGTTTGGTGATGCTTTGTGACCAGAAATATGCTGTAGCACTTAACTCTTGTGCCTATCAATTAGCCTATGGTAAAACTGGCCACTTACTACATTGTTTTGCTTAGGGTTGCAGTTTCCAAGAACCGATCAGTGAAGATTTAGCATATTCCTTTTCTCTGTTACTCATTCTTGCTCTATGGAGGCATTAAATGAAGGCAGGAAGGCTAGGGGCTGAGTCTTTTCCTCTCAATTGAAGCTAGTGATGAAATCCTCTGTCTTTGGAACTCTGGGGGGGGTCCTATGGGACAGTTCTGTTGGCGGCTCTAACGCTCCAGACAGGTCACAGGAAGTTCAGCTGCCAGTTTTCCATGGAACAATGATCAAACTATCATTTTTTCCCCTTTTCCTATGCTTGCATTTTGAATAATCCTTACTTCTTGAGGCATGGGAAAAAGCAGGATTTGAAACTTTCAATTTACTTTCTTATAGTAGCCATGTGTCAAAGTTTAGAATGGAAGAAATGTAGACTTTGGAGGAAAGATGAATATTTCAATTATCTTTTCTGCCCTTGTTTTGAGGATGTATTCATTAGCACCTACATTGAAGCTTCAAAAGATACTAGAAGAGTCAATGGTAAATCCTGACCCCACTAGATTATTGCTAGCCTCATTACTGATTTTTGCAATGATTCAGGCCAGGTGGCTGTACCTCAGCTATATGTCATTATTTCTCCATTTGTAAAAGTGAAGCATTGTTTATAACATTGTCCTGCCCTTTGGAACAGAGCAGGGTAGCATAAGAGAACTGGAGTGACTACTTTTAGGAAGCGAAGCAACACTAAGTTTTGAGAATAATTCAGATGTTGAAAAATGGGATACACAGCAATACATTTGTGACAAGGATTAGAAGAGTGTTCTTGAGGTAATTGACTGCTATTGATGTAATTTATTACAGGCAAGGTAACCTTTTCAAAAACATAATGGTCAGCAGCTACACAGTTTGTTGAAATATCTCCAATGATTTAAATTTTGTGGGGGTCACTCATGGTCATATATCACAAAACTTCAAGATAGTTATACCCATATTCAGGCAAAAGAAAATATCCAAAGACGTTTGCTGTTGAATTTGTACCTTTGTGTCTTATTCAAATGACCTTAGTAATATTTATGATGAACTTGATGCCTAAATTTAATCAAGTATAGCTTTTAAAATGGGCCATGTGGATGAGACTATTCAAAATGGAGTTTTAAAAGAAATCACCTGATAGTGCAGACAATAGCAAGTTATTGGCCACTTTAGTGTGAAGATTAAACTTCCTAATGGACAAACTCCAAATTCATTCAGTCATCAGTTGATTTTTGGTCATCTTTAGTGGGAGTTTGCTAGTATTAAACCTAATGATGTCTGAAAATAGTTTGGATGGATATTAATAGCTCATCAGGAAAAATTTTACATTTAGCAAATAGTCCAGGGAATTTATAATGTGAACAAGTAGTCCTGCCAATTTGTCTTTCCTTTCCCGTGTTCTTATGGATTATACAGGATTGGAGTAATGAGAAGCAAACAGAAGACATTTTGAAGTTAATAACAAAGTTTCCTTAGCTTTGAAGCCTGCTGTGATCATATTGACCCTTTTTTATAGCTGTAAAAGCAAACAGTGCCTAACTGTATATCCCACGTTTGTCATCTCCTTTAAGCCAAACTGGTTTTGGTTTACACTTCATGACATTTTTACAATATGTTACACAGTTGTGTAAATCAAACTACTGTTTTTATATCTGACATCTAAGTATTTCTAAAATTCAAGGCGGGAGGGCTGGATTCTGGGATCTTTTAGAATACGCAGCTGGCATGCTTCCATGTTCAACATACCCTTTCCTGGTACTTTTTTCCTAGTGGATCGGATCTTGGTTTTGAGCAGGCAGTGTCTTCAGGGTCAGTTCAGCATTTTGTGAGAAGTCTTCCTTCTTCCTGTCACTTGGAGACAATTTGCAATACTGCAGTGATGCTTTCTTTAGGCCATCCCCTAAAATGTCTAATTTAAATTATGCTGATTAATTTGCTTAGGTGAAGGAGCTGATGTATTGATTTGTCAAACAGTGACAGGGGAAATTTTGCAATGTGAAGTCTTCCATAGAATTATCAGGATTAGATACAACCATTGGAGGCATCATTTAATCCCCAAATGAGCAAGGAGAAATCACTCTGGGCAAATCACCAGGCATTGCCTACATTCAATCTCTACTTAAACACCTCTTCTTCTCTTAGGGAGGCCTGCTTCACTCTTGGACATTTCAACTTATCAACATTGGAGCCCTCTGCAGCTAACCAGAGCAAGTTTACATGTATACTCTCATGACAATCCTGCAATTATCCAAAGATAGTGATCATGTTCATCTCAAGTATTCTTTTCTCCAGGCTATGTATTCTTAGTTCCTCCAACTAAACCTTATGTTATGAAGTTTCCATTTCTTCAGGTGTAGTTTTGTTTATATCTGAAATTACTTCAGGATATTTTTTTTTCATGAATCTGCAAAATTAAATTGCTTATCTTTAGTTACTCTCCAGATTATGTACAGCCTCATGCCAACTGTACCTGAAAATTTTCAGCAAAGGTCCAGGCATGCTCGCTGGAACTTTCAAACTAGAACAGAGTTGAGATTGAATATACTGTAGTAAAAACCTGTCTTAACAAATATTATTGAGATTTTGGCATATGTAAGATATTTGGGAACATAAAATAAAATGGAACTGGATTATAAAATAGGAAGAAAAGCGTTTTGTTATTCTCATGATAAAAACTTTAAATCTACTATATTGAGGGGGGAACAAAACCTTTGCCGAGGAACCTATATTCAAAAGAAGCAGTTTACTTGCCAAAAGAGAGGCATCTATGTCGTACTAAGGTCGATACCACCTTTGGCTGAAGGGTTGGGGAGAGGGACAAAGGAGTACTTTAGATGGACCTTGATTTTTTTTTAAAGATTTATTTATGCATACAGGAGCTGGGGTACAGGCCAGAGTCAAGGGAGGTGAGAGGATTCACCAGAGACAGAGTGGGGAGCAGAACAGACAGTTCTACTGAAATACACTGTTGAGGGGAGCAGTGGGCAAGTCTGCTGCACCATGTGGGTCCCCTCCCTGGTGGGTGATTGAACTTATGCTGCATGTGCAGCTGATGCTTCACAGAGCTGCGCTCAACCTGCTGCGACACCAGGGAGGCCCTGGACCTTGATTTTCACAGGCAGCCATATGCAAAACTGTCCAGAGCATTTTCAGAGAAGCATCTGATTTGAGAGCAGCACAAGTCCTCATTAAGTGAATGTTGATGCAAAGGCTAGGAAGGGCGTATTGTTCAAGGACTTGGATTCCAGCTTTAAGTTTGTACCTAAATCCATAGGTGATGGTGGACCTGCCTGCTGTAACACAAGTTTGCCTCCTGATTTTGGCAGTTACTTGATTACAAACACAGTTAAATGAAACAAAACCGATAAAAGATTTATGAAAAGTACTATGCAGAAAATTAGATTGCATTTATATAGTATGACATATACGATACATTAAATTAGTATATTCTTAAGTAGTCTCCCCTTATCTGTGGGCAACATGTTCAGAGACTCTAGTGGGTGTCTAAAACTCCAGATAATAGTCTGCCCTATCTGTACTGTAGGTATATTGTATATATACCATAGGTATATTTATACCTATACGCACAGGTATATATTATACCTATATATAAGTATACCTACCATAGGTATATATTATACCTATACACACACAATAAGAGGTTCATGACAGGAACTAATAATCAAATAGAACAAATACAATAATATACTTTAGTAAAAGTTATGTGAATGTGGTCTCTCTCTCTTTCAAAATGTTTTATTGTACATAATATTTTCGGACTGAGGTTGACCACAGTTGACCGTGGGTAACTGAAACAGAGGAAAGTGAAACCACAGATAAGGGGGGACTACTCTGCATTACTAGCTTTGTCCTAGAAGCCCAGCAATCTCAAGGATAATGACTGAGATCATAAAAGTAACGTAAAAAAATATTTATTCTTGGTAGACATATTTGTGTACTGGTACCTGTGCCAGTTATTCATGTCTTTTCTATCTCCTATGTTTGATCACATAAATGACATGCTTACTGACATGGAGTTTAGCTCATGTGGTTGCCACTTTAGTAGAAATTACCTTCTTCAATTTTATATTTTCTGTTTATTAAGTATGGGCATCTAGAATGTTCAGAAGTATTTTATGCCGGTGTATTCCTTATAAGGATATCATCTGTATAATACCGTGTAGTATAAAAAAATACGTTTTTGTTGTATCTTAATTAGAAATTTAAGAAAATAGTATGATTTTAGATTAAGATTACTTTTATTATCTATGAGAAAATGATTTTAATTTCCTGTACAAATTGCTTTTTAATCCACATAATGAATAGTAAAAGGGTGAAAACCTAAATGGGAACAGATTTTATAGAACACATGTACCCTAAGAGATATAATAGACAATAACGAGACAGTAATGTAAGTGATGAAACAAAAGTTGTCATTTCCTGAGTGGGTGCTTTGATTTGGGAGCTCTTAGCCACTGTGGAAAGTAACTTATTTTAGACTTAGCTCTAGTCAGACTTTGAATCTCTGGAGAAGAGCACAGGATTTTGTGAGAGGCTAGGAATGAAACTAATATACTGTATTGTAACAAAATAATTTATACAGTTCATTAATTTTTGATTTCACTTTAATGCATGTGGGACCACTGATGTTTCGGTAGCACGCTTGATTATAGGCCATTGAGTACTTACTATTATTTAGACTTTATCAAAAGCCTATTTTGACATATTAAACATTCATTGGAGGCTGAAAAGGGTGTGTACTCTTAAACATTTGAACTACATAAATATATTCCCATTTGAAGAATAAACTCACTTTTATCTAGAGCATGAAAGAGAGGAGGAGATAATGCCTCATCTTGTTATTGTCTTGGGAAGGGAATGAACAGTGGGTAGCCACCTGTAGGTCTTGGGACTGTCTGACTCTTTGTGTTGTGCTGTACTTTGCATAGTTATCCAGCCTTAAAGGGGTCAGGACACTAGTAATTTGTGCATTTAATAAAGAGAAAGTTGTCATTTTGAGGACAGTTTTTAAGAAAAATGACATCATGGGACTTGGATCTGGGGCTGAAGTAGAAAAAAAGGATGTTACTGGAATCAAAGATTATGAAGCATGTAAGTGACAGGTTTATTTGTGTGAGTGTCACACTTCTACATTCCTGTACTTTCCTGTTCTTTCAGTGAGCTGTGTTTTCACTGGACTTGTGTTTCAGATATTTACTTTAGAGCTGGTCTTGACTTGGGAAACCTCTGGGTCTAGTGGAGCAATGCAGTCCTACTAAGTGCAGTGGAGATAAGATATGGACCCGAGAAAGAAGAACAAAATGATGAGTTTGTTGTTGTATATCTGGAAAACAAATAATTGGTGAATGCTCACTGGGGAAGGATAATACTATTGGATGCTATGAGAAAAGAATAAAATCTTAGTATACTCTGAGTACTTTTAAGGATGCCATTTTGGAGATAAGACATTCTCTCACAGTCAGGTTATATCAGACTTCAGACTTGAAGAAAATATGGAGGTTCTTGTATAGAAAACTGGGATCTCAGAAACCCAACCAATTATTACAGTTATTTACTTTTACTCTCATATTGTAAATGAAATCATCTAAATGAAACTAATCCTGAACAAAATAATGAATTTTAAAAGGATTAACTTGGGAAACTTCAAGTCTCAATCCTTTTCATTGAATGAAATGCTAGTATATTTTGTTAGGTTGGAATTGTGCAATCTTATGCTGTATTTTAAAGTACGAAGTTGGAGAATTTAAATGTTCTGCTGGTAGTTTCTGAAGAGAAAACATAAAATAAGTTAGCCTGCAAAATATCCTTTTGTCTTGACATCCTATTTGTTCTACTTTATGGTATAGGGGTACATTTTAAAATAGCACCAGGAAACTGAATAACTCATTGTTATTATGATTTGTATTTTCAATTATTATTATTCACAACTTGATTTATCACCAACATACTAGTCTTTATATCCTCAGTCTGCAATAATTTTATGGTAATCCTGATTTCATTTTATCTGTAATTAGGATCATAAATTAGGATTAAATTTTAGTTATCCCTCTTTTATTCTTTCTAAATGCCATCAGCAATCAATTGGAGAGGCCTACACTTGAAATTGAAAAAAAACTTCAGTGAACTTGGACAGCATTTGGGCAGCCACTTTTTTTTTTTCTTTCCCAACCACCATCCCTTCTATCCCCATTCTTCTCCTTAACCTCAGCCTTCACAGTTTATTAATAGCCACTAATTTTTATATGAATGTGACATGTGAATTATGTATCATTAATAGATTTGAAGGAATAAATAAAAATATGTTTTAACAAAAATCACAAAAGTCATTGCAGAGATATAATGGATAAAATGATGATTGATAGAGAGGCAGGAGGAAAGACAATGAAAATAGTTAGTGTGAGGTTCCCCCAGATAACCACAGCCATATTTCCCAGGACAAAGAAGAAACATTTTCACCATTAAGAATAATTTGATGACGTTTGGGATGCTCACAGATGTTGTTTACAAGTTGCTATATTCATTCAAGCTAATTGAATAAATTAGTTGGATGTAATTATTTGAATGCAATTATTCCATAAGCCCCTCTCAGCACTCACAGGCAGAGGCAGGGGCTACCTAAGTAGCCTAGAATATTCCCTCAGGTACACAAGGGGTGGTTGTAGTTTGGAGCTCAGAGTATGGGTATAGGAAGGGTTTGGGGCTTCCCTCCAATAAGATCGTACCTATACATCAATGCTAGTCCTCTCTTCAGTGAGCATATTTCTTCATAGAAAGGCATAGAAAATATGCAAAAAATGGCAAATTCTAAACTATGCAAGTTTAAGATATTACTATACAATAGTCATTTGTGTTATTCACACCTTCAAAAAATAAGACAACAGAAAAAGTACTCAGGAGCTTCACTTTGAGTGGAAGCTAAGGTTACCTTTACCTTTTAAAATTAACATTTTATTGGGCCTCCCTGGTGGCGCAGGTGGTTAAGTAATGCACTATGAAGCAAACCTCAGTCACTGCAGCACGAGTTCGATCCTTGCCACTGCAGCACGAGTTCGATCCTTGCCACCGGCCAGGGAGGGGACCCACATGGCGCAGCAGACCCCTCCTGCTGTGCCCACTGCTCCCCTCAGCAGTGTACTTCTGTTGATCTGCCTGTTCTGCTCCCCGCTCTGTCTGTGGTGAATCCTCTCACCCCCTACCCTCTGGCCTGTACCCCAGTGCTTGTATGCATAAATAAATCTAAAAAAAAAAGACTTATTAAAAAATTAACATTTTATTAATTAAATACCCTTAGGAAGTAAGTGACTGAAAAGGACAGATACACATATTAAATTCTGAAGTCTTTAATTTAAAATTATATTTAAAATATAAGAAGCTTACATTTTAACTATAAACTTTTATTACAATTCATTGAAAAGGCTTCACGAAACAAGATGAGGGTTTGTTAATTCTTTAATTATTTGTGGATCTGTGGGTTGTAATGTTGTGCACATTTTAAATGTCCTGATACTTGTAACACATTATTAAAAATAAACTTTCTATTAGAACAGTTTTAGGTTCCCAGTAAAAGTGAGTGGGTCAGATGGTTTCCCATGTACTCCCTACCCCACAGGGCTTCAGCCTCCCTGACCATCACAATTCATCAATTCAGTGCACCTTTGTTACAATTACTGAACCTCCATGGACAAGTCATTTCACCCAAAGTCCGTAGTTTACATTTGGTGCAACTCTAAATATTTTAATTTCATGTCCCTTTATGAAACAGCTTTGCTTAGTCTGAAAGTGAGAGGTAGTGGCACAATCTAACACCTATTGCCTTCAACATGAATATAACAGAATTTATAAATTATTTTGTAGTTGACAGTATTATTGACAGTCTGAAATTAAACTCCTTCAGTTTTTTATTAGCAAATGATTATACAGTGCTTTATGGTGTTAGGTCTAATAGCTATTATCCTTAAGTGGCCACTTTTCTAGAATTATATTAATTAAATTATAATTTGGTTGATGGTATAAAATTTGGTTGATGGTGTGATGGTGGAAGACTGTAAATTGAAGCTAAAGGAAACTTTAAAAATCATTATTTTTACATAATTGGGTAAATTCCATTTTAAAACATTTTCCCCAATAGTTTTATTTGCTTCTAAAATAGAGAAGTACAAGATTGAAACATTCCTTAGATTCTGATTTTATTACCCACTTCACATATAAGTTAAAGACCTAATCAATAAAAGGACTTTACGTGTTGTATGATAAGTGCTTTAATGATGAAAACATACAGAATAAGCATATAAGGTGTCTTCTTGCCTTTGACCTCACTGGAGCTGTGGAGTACAGAAATGTCTTTTTTCCTCTCACATCCCACAGTTACTTGAAATCGATCCGTATGTAAGAGGTAGGAAAAGAGGAAAGAAAATTGCAACACCAATGAAATACTTTACATTTTTGAACATTTAAAATAACCAGTTTTTATTAATTAAAAATAATCTGATGACATTTCCGAATGGTAGAAAATTACGTTAAAAATTAAGCTAAGAAATTTAACTCAAGGAAACTGCTTCCTTTAAGCACCTGGAAACGCACTCCTTTATCCTCACTCTGGGGAAATTAACTGGGGATGGGGAGCCCCAGCTCTCAGAGAACTGCGCGGAGCGCTGAAGTTGCCAAGCCTGGTTAGCCCCGGGAGGAAAAGCGACTCTCGGGTTGCAAACGTAGGCGCGCTGATCTCGGTGACTCAGCCGCGTCCCTGCGCGAGGCCGTGCGGGCACCAGGCACAGGGAGTCCTTCCAGGAGAGGGGAGCCCCGGCCACGCTCCACACACCCTGGAAGGGCTTGAACTTTGGTCCCCGGTCCTCTGACATCCGAGGGAGTGTGAGTGTGATGACGTCTCCGCTTGTTTTAGCTGCACAACAGGAAATGCTCTCAGCCTCCCCCCTTCCTGCCCGGAGAAAGTGGGGCTCGCTTCTCCCGGCGGCTGCCGCAGCGCCGGTGGAGACCTAGTTTCGGGGCCGCGGCGCCGGCTTGTCCGCCCGGCTGCGAACCTGCTAGCTCCCGCCCGCCTGGCGGCTCCCGGAGGGGTGGGGGCCGCACCTCGGGGCAGGAACCTCTAACTCTTACTTTGCAAAGGTTCACTCCCCAGCCCGACAGGGGATTCCACAGTGCAGAAACGACCCGGCGGCCTGGGGCTCTCTGGCCTGGGCGGGGAGACCACATGACAGGCTTGACAGGGAGAGCGCCGGGTCAGGTGGGCCGAGAGCTTGCGCTGGCTCCTGAAGCTGGGGCCACAGAGTGCTGAATAATGCTGACTACAGAGGGCAGGAGATTTTTTCATCGCCTTGACAGAATGTACACTCTCCTTTTCACAAAGCCCTGACAGGAAACCTCTTGTTCAACCCTCCTGCAAACTGTCACCTTTTCACTTTGTTGTGGAAACAGTGAAATGAATGTTTAGTGCCCCAGTACAAACACCACACCGTTACACACGGGGAGGCAGACTCATTGCGGGGAAATTATCTTAGTGTTTATGATTTTAATCGTTCTTTAGATCGTGAATCTTGTTCAAGAACCGTGGCTTGGACTTCCTACCCACACATCATAAATGGATTTCTGTTTTCTAGTCTTTCATTTTTGTCTAAGTAGGTTTAAAAGATTGAACCCAAACAAGCAAATTCAGTCTTTTTAATTTAAAAAAGTTTAATTTGCGTTAAGGATATTTTAAATTACACTTTTCAACGTTCAGGAAGAATAATCTATACTTTATTCACTTGAAACTTGTGTGTTTTCTATACTTTGGGGCATGCTAAAGAACAGTAGCATCAGCTATACCCAGTCAGCGTTGAGACTGCTTCTCTGCTTGAGTCAGGAACAAGCTTTGTAACATAGATTGTTTCTCTGGCCATACAGCCAAATGCCAAAGTTCACTGGGAGGTCTGCTAAGGTTTCTTATATCAAGTGCTTGACAGAAAGGACTTAATAGATGAAAACACTATTTAGTAGTACAGAGTAAACCTAGAAAAATTTTCTAAATTGGTGCATACACTGTTTACACGTTTAAGTTCAATCAAGTCATAAAACTAATCACTGACCTATGTTTTTATAATTTTGCCTAAGTAGTTCCCTTTTGAAAAATGGCCTTGCAGAATCAGTAGATGTGTATACAACATAATGTTTTTCCCTTGGAAAACTTTTTGCTGATTTATGCAATAAAGAAGTTAAAAATTATTTGAGTATATTTGGAATAAGAGCTATAGACTTAAAAAGTGTATCTTTTTTAGATGGCTTTTTCTTTCTGCTTTGACAGAACATAATACAAAGATTCTGGTTTTGACATTATTTATTTTTTACGATCTGAGTCTTACTCAGGTTATGGTAGAACTCTTTTTGGGTTATGAAATGCACAGAAATATTTGTGCCAAATATTCTCAGTGATCCAGTAGAGAAAATAGAGTTAGAGGTTAAGAATAGAGGAGAAGTCATGGCTTCTGGGTATTATGTCAAAGAGAGTAGATGCCATTTTATCTATGTAGATATATATATAAAAATGTACAACATATACATATATGGTATACTTGCAATAGTTACATGGATTTTCGAGGGACAATAGAATGGTGTCAATGAAACTGTTCAGTAAAACTGGGAAGCACTGTGTTAAGGCAATGTTAAGTTTCTTTTTTCTTTTAACATCCTCTTTCCATTTCTCCTCCCATAGTGACATTATTCAAAATGCACATCTGCTATAAAAAGAAAAACAGTGAAGATGGGTGTTAGCTCATTTTATCTTCTGTGGCTTTCGTTGTGACCCCTGCACTATATTTATTTGCTTTATAGTAAGAGTTAACTGCTTGAAAACCCAGCTTATTCATTTATAGCTCCAGTGTTATGAAAGTATTTGTTTAGGAGAATTAATATAAGGATCAATTACTACAAATCTGTATTAACAATAATCCTCAGTTATTTTATGCAGCATCTCATTGGAGGTACTAAGTAGGATCCTTAGACACATTAATTAAATCTTAAAACAGTGAGGAGATTAGCATGCTGTTTTATGAAAACTACTTTGTGAGGCTTTCTAGTGGATTGTACACAGAATCTGAGTTTTTAGAATATTAACTCAAATCCCACACTCCATCTATAATTGTGACCCAAACATGTAATTTGATTTATTTGTGAGTTATGAATACATGGGGACATGTTCCACTCTTTATGCTGCAGAAAAATTGTTCCTTCATGCTGATCAAAACTACAGTTCTGATGAGGGTAAGCAGAAGAATATCTTTCAGTTCTCAGTTAACAAGTTAGGGTTTGGGGAAGGAAAATTCTTGGAGTGCATGTGAGCCTCCATTACATCTTAGAATCATAATTCGAAATATCTTAAAAAGGTATTTTTACAAGTATTGGCTTTCTAACTTCCCTCTCCTAATGAACTGTGAAGCCAGGGTAGAGTTTGTCTTGTCCTCACTCAATTCTTAATGCCCAGAATGGTGCTCCACAGGGGTGAATGCCGGCGGCACAGGTGCTGAAGGAAGAAATTAAGATGATCCCACATCTCATATTTCAGATGCTATTTCATGTTCCTGGGCCATAATTTTAGAATCTTCTTCGTGTTTCAGTGAAATGTAAACAGACAGGAGGTGCACAATAGGCACTTAGTGAGTTGAAAAATGTTGAAAGAATTGTAGTAATCATGACATCCTGGCACTTTCATTCACAACCCTCGTTTTTTCATCTAATGTGAGTCATTTTTGAAAAAAGCTTATTGACCTGTTGATTTATAAAAGAAGACTGACTTTTACTAAAGCTAAATGAAGCACATTTGAACTTGAATCCTTTTTTTTTTTTTTTTAACTAGCACTTAACCTAAGGCTCTATATGGTAGTTTGAGAACAAGGGTTCTTTTATTTATTTATTTATTTATTTTCTTTTTTAAAGATTTACTTATTTTTGTATACGAGCACTGGGGTACAGGCCAGAGATGTGGGGGTGGTGAGAGAATCCACCAGACAGAGCAGGATGCAGAACAGGCAGATTGACAGAAGCACACTGCTGAGGGGAGCAGCGGGCAAGGCAGGAGAGATCTGCTACGCCATGTGGGTCCCTTCCCTGGCAGGGATTGAACTCGTGCTGCAGTGACTACAGTTTGTTTCATAGTGTGTTGCTTAACCCACTGCGCCACCAGGGCGGGCCCACCAAGGCTTCTTTTAAACTCTTAAACATTACTTGTATTTGACTGCTTACTCCTAATACTGTCTTTGAAGAGGTGGTGGGGTCCTTCTGGAAGTTGGATTGTGGGTTATAGGCCCACGTTGTTGTACTTCCAGTGCCTTGGACAATGCCTGGCACAGAATTGAGGGGTCAGCAGGGCCAGCTTCAAGGGCAGGTGTGTGACCTCAGCAGTCCCACAGGACCCCAAGTTCAGAAGGACTGTCAGCTTGGTTTGAGGCTCTGCTGGTCTCCTGGAATTCTTAATTTTTGAATAAGGGGCTTTGCTTTTTGGTTTTGCATTAGGTGCGATCAGTTAAGTGCTGAACTTGATGTTCAGTCAGTATTTGTGACATAGTATATGACTTGGTTATAGGGTTTAGAAATAACTCTAGGATTTACCGCTGAAACACTTAGGCTTGATTGTGAGCCTTAGTTTTCTTTTCTCTCAGGGGCACAAGGAAATGGAAAATAAACCATTTCTGGGTTCCACCCAATAAAACATCTCAACTGGAACATTATTTAGAAGCGAATATGGATGGCTTTTAAAAAAAGAAAAAAGTCTTCTCCAAAGTGTTCAGTATAACCTCTGGGTTGAGTCAAGTTGAGCAAAAAGGTTGGTGAAAGGTGGGATACTGATGCTTAGAAAATGGGAAATATAAGTAGCATTAGCTCCGTCTTACTTTTGTGTTTATAGCCTCAGTTCTATTTTGTTTTGTGTTTATTTGACTTTCAAATATTTCTTCATTACTGATGGTATATTTATTTGCAGTTATTGATTCACAAATAATAGTATGTTAAATTTACATGAAAATGTGTTTTTGTTTTATTGCAGAATGCAAATGAGCATGCAAAATAATAAAAGAAGGCTGATAGTAGTAGAAGTAATTTGTTGTAGTCATCTGGTCCTTGGTCTCCAGGGACAAGTCCATCTTAAAAAAAAAATCTATATTTAAGGCTCTCCACAGATATAAATTTCATCATTATTGTTGAGTCATTTCTGTTGCTTAATCAGATTTATGGCTGGGAAAGAAATAGTATAGAGTGTGTCTGAGGCTGTGAGTTTCAGGGTGGGCCGCCTTGATTTGAATGCTGGCTCATTCACTTTTTAGTTGTGTGACCTTGGGCAGGTTATATCATTTCACTTAGCTTCGCTTTTCCTCATCTTTATGGCAGGGACACTTCTTAAAGCTGAACTCTTTCGAGGACAAGATGAATGAAAACATGTAGAATTCTTAGTCTACAGAAAACCCTCAGTACATGACAGGTAAGAGACAATTATAAAAAGTCTGTTTATTTATGTTACTGATCTCCTATGAACTATTAATGGAATGCTTATATTAGTACACTTGAAGACATCATGGTGTAAAGAGGGAATAGACTTATAAAACAAGAATGGAATAGGTGCAAGGGTAGACAGAAGTAGAGGGGAAGACCAAACCTCAAAGGAACGCTGAGCTATCCTTGAGGGAGAGGTAAAATGGAACAGTCTCAGGTGCCCTTTGAAAGGGTCAGAAGGTATGCAGGACAGCTTGTTTGAGGGTTTGAGAATGTTTGAGGAGTTTGGGGAATTTAAGTATCTTATAGGAGTTTCAAGAATATATGGGAAGTCATGAAAAATAGAATAGCAGTGAATGTTGAGGCTGGACCATGAAGATGGGTGACAGAAAATTGTAGGAGGCAAACCAGGGAAGTCATATCTTAGAAGCCAAATGAGTGAAGAGTTTCCCCAAGGAGGCTGTGAACCTTAATACTAGGAGGCTGGGAGAGTTAAAGTGAGAGAACTGAAGAGTGATTTAGTATGTAGGGCGTGGCCAGTATTTATTTTTATTTGTCATCTGCTATTTGACATGAATGATTATTCAAGTTTTTATTGTTAAATTTAGGGGAGATATTTAAATTAGAGGCTGGCATTTCTGAGTAAAAAGGATCAGGTCCTCTAATTACGAGAGGAAGTCAAACAGTTCATTTCTCTCTAATACTTTTAGATTAAGATAAACCACTGGTTGAAAATTAGTTCATGGTCACCCAAGATTGTAATCTTCAGCAGGGAGAAGTCAACAGAGCCTCATTTATCACTGTAATTTCAGAACTTGGTCAACTTTTTAGTTCATAGTGGTAATTAAGAAAAAAAAATATTGCATCTCAAACTCTGATGCAGGCATTTTCCATGTGTTACCCTAAACCTTATATTTCATTGTATCATATCTTAAAAATCTTTATTCTCTTAAGAGGGGGAACGATGAGTCTTCTCATCTTAAAGATGAGAAAACGGAAAAACAGAGAGATTGAGTGTCTTGTCCAAGGTCACAGAGTTGGTGTGTTTTGAAGCTTGAGTGTAGAAGGTGGTTTGAATTGCAGTCCAACTCTTTTCTACACTGCCCCTCCTGCTCCATCACTAAAGCTCATGATACAATAACTGGATAAATGGGTGAATAAATGAATGAGTAAGTGAAAAGAGATGAATGAGTAATTTCTTTATTGAGATTAGTAAATCTAATTTTTTTTTCCCCTGGTTCAGATAGGTTTCTTTGAGTTTTGAATCTAAGCAAAGTTCATTCCTCTGTTGCTTCAAAGAATAATTGAGCATCTAAATTCTTGAAGTTTAAGCTGTGTTTGGGAATTTGTTTCTTGGTAGTTGGGGAATAGCCAAAGGAGCTCTCTTGCTGGTTTGGGTCATGGGTCTTTGTTTTTGGGGGGTGGTGACCTAAAACTCAGACTAGTTACCTGGATGGTGGCAGAGTGGAGCACCCCGTGGACACCCCGGGAAAGTGGAGAGGCACTGGATCAAGGCCAACTCTGAGTGCCATGACCTTTGGAAATCAGAGCTTAGAAGATACCAAGATAACCAAGTGACAATAAGTAGCAGAATATGACAAAAGGGACATTATTCTTATGTTTATGACTTTATTTTTAGCTGTAACTCTGTGACCTTCTGTAGCAGTTATGCAAAATGGAACTATACTTCTTATCTTTGGAGATGAAATGAATATGAAAGGAAATGTGTACTGGGCTTATGGAAAGATTGAACCATTGTATCTATGCAGTGAACTGGATAACTTTAGATGAGGAAATGAACTTCCTTGCTATGGCAATAGTTTTAAAAGTATATTTATGTCTGAGGACATGAAACTGTTGTTAAATAAGTCTCCATTTTTACCCAGAATAAGGAATCTGTAGTTTTTTGTTTAATCCCTTTTTGTGAATAGGTAATTTTTTGAGACATTCTGCTTCCAATGAGAACTAAATTCCTAGTTATTAATGTTAATTGAGTTGGCATACATTTATTTACAATTTATTAATATTACTTGAGACTAATCACTCCAAATGTGAAAGAAACAGAGTGAGGACTATGTATGGTATTTGTTTTTAAAGAAATAGCCTCCTAATTATATTTTAAAATTCTAATTTACTGTTCTTTAGAGACGATGTATAGATTTAAATACAGATTTATTTGTAGAAGATAAATAAGAAGGTATTTATAAAAGTGGGACTTTGGGATAATGATAAACTTGTCTATACTGTAAACTGTATTAGGGATTCATTAAAAGTAGTGTGATTCAAGGTCTGTGTGTGAGAAGATCACTTTGGAGACGGATTTACTTAGAAAATATTCGTGGAAGGTTCCTGGTATTTATGGCTAAGGTTCCTAAGCCTGTATGTTCAGGTTTATTGCTGACCTTATAAATAAGAAACTAGTAGAATTCACCTTTTAAATTTTAAAGAATAGGTTGAGTCAAATACTAAAATATAAAGTTTTAATTGGTGAAGAAAAACATTATTACCAGGAATAAGAAGATTTTAGATATTTCATATGAAAAGCATTTAACAGTATTGTCTTCTCATTTTACTTATATTGACTTTATTTAGATTTTATTTCATGAAAAAGGAGAATTGAAGTGCTTTGGTTCAAAGGGTCTTATAATTTTTGCTTGAGTTTTATAGTCCTAAAACAAAACACACTGACAATACACTGGAATAAAGACAGCCAGTGTAAGTGAATGACAGTATCATTAATTTAAGAGCTGTGGCGTGGACAGATGACTTGGAGGAAATAAAGGTATTTAAATCGAAGCAGTGGAAGTATGTATTTTAAACATAAAACAGTCTATGAATTGTATGAGTTAAAAGTACAGTGATGCATAGTTAATTGTATAATACCAAGAAACACATGAGTGTTAATTATAGATGTTTATATATTTTTTGGACATCATGGTGGGACTGATTTAATCTGAGACTTCAGGTTCTCTCTTAAATTGCTTTTATGTCATCACTGTTTTCTAAATTTTTATTACCTGAATGTGTCCAGCTTTGATTTTTACATTGTTTTGTCATGAGAAAGTACAGTTATATGAATTAAGATTCATTCATTCATTTATTTCACTTTGTATTTCTATAATTATGTGAATGTGTTAGTTCTCTAAAAATGAGCAAACATTATGTTTATGGGAGAATAAGAAGTCTTTACAGAGTGCTCTATTTTTGCAGCTGTGCTTCAGGGTATCCTGTTCCAAAGAGGTCAGCTGGGCATGACCTCATCTGCATGAATCTCAGGGAGACAATTCTGAAACTGACACAGAACTGCATAGTTGAAAACCAGTGCTATAGGTATGAGGCTGCTAGTGTGTTAATACTTTAGCGGGGTTTTCTTAGTAGCATCTAAAATCAAAACTGTATTAAAAAGATAAGATTACCAGGTAGGGAGTAAGGCCCAGGATGATGTAGGTAGAAGCATTTTTATTCATGAAAACTATTGCAGCTTAAGCTCTAAGTATGTTTAATGGAAAAAAAAAATAGAGAAGGTATTGAGAAGGGAGCAGAGGGACTATTGCGATAGTTTCATTTCATTACTAGCACAGTTCTTCCTATTGAGAAAATTCTAGAAATTATAAGAAACTATGGTGGTTTTGAGTGTGTGAAGCTACTTGAGAAGTAGAATTTGTTTGTCTGATGTGTACAATGTTATTTTGGGGATATTGCACAGCCATGTTGTGTGTTATACAATCCAAGTCTGTGGTTTATGGCAACTGGTGGACACACATATCATTACAAATTGCTTAGAAGGTGTATGAGGTCATTTTTCATAAAATCAAAGTGAACTTCTGACTTTCTCCCATCATTGAGAAAAGATGTGTCATATTGTTTTTAAACCTGTCAGTGAGAATTAAATGTATTAAATTGGAATTCACAGGCACTCATGGTAGTTACCCTCTGTGTTGTGTGTGTTACATGGAGGTCCTACATGTGACTTCTGCTGTTACCTTCTCAGCTCTACACCATGACAGGCACTCAGATAAACTTGAAAAAATGTTGTCACAGGTCTGGGCTGAGTAAGTGACTTTTTCATTTTGGTGATGTTATATCATTGCCTTATTTTTTTATTACCATCATATTTTATATATATATAAAGTAAACTGATAATTCTGGAGAAGGAAGAATTGATGATAAAACCAACAGATTATCACATGTGGAGCTATTACTTAACTTTTTCATATGTGGGCTATTAACTAAGAGTAGGAAAAAAGTTATCAGCTAATCAGATTTGAAATGATCAGTGACATAAGTTATTTTCATGGCAATATAAATATTAACAACACAGTATTAGAAGAAATGTACTTAAAATCTGGTTAACCTAAACTGTTGCCATACATTCATTATATGTCATGTTAGACTAAATGTTTCTGGGAAATTTAAAAATATTGTAAATGCTTTCTAAAGAAAGAGTTTGTATCACAGTATGATAGACAAAACATAATAGCTTCTTTCAACACATATATGGTATTTAGTACTAGTCATTATATTATATAGCAAATATTTATTGAGCATCTGTTATATGCCAGGCATTGTCCAAGAGCTGGTGATACAGTGGAGTAAAAGCAGGCATGGTATGGTATTGCTTTTTGTGGGGCACTTGCCTCAGTCTCAAGAATGAATCCAAAGGGAGAAGGCACCATCCATTGACATGAGGGTCACTGTAGAAGTGTCCAGTTTAAGGGAATGTTGACTTTTGCTCTTGGTCTTGTTGAGTTTGAAGTGACTTTGAATGAACTATGTGGAATACCAAATGCTTAGTTGAACACGTGCATCTAGATAAGGATAGAGTAGAGACAGGAATTTGAGATCCATCAGTATATGAATCGCAATGGAATCATGTTGGTGAGGGTATGTGTAGTATGAGAAGGAGAGAGGGTTTGGGACTGACCTGAGGAAACTCTAGCTTTTGAAGACCTGACAGAATGGAGAGGGTGTACAAACAAGCTTAAGAGACTAACTGGAGAAGGGCAAGTAAAGAGTCAGTCCAGTGTCAGCATTTAATGTGAGGACAGAGTTTGGTTTTCCAATGTACCACAAATTAGATGGCTGAATACAACAGAAGTTGATTTTCTCATGATTCTGGATGTTAGAGGTATGAAATCAAAGTTCCATGGAATTGCTTATTTCTGAGGGCTTTGAGGAACAATCTGTTGCATGCCTCTCTCCAGCTTCTAGTGATGGCCCTCCATGTCCATGGCATCGTGACTGTGTTCCGATCTTCATGTCCATAGGCATATGGCCTGCTCCCTGTAGCTCTGTTTGCATGTGGCTGTCTTCTCACAAGAACGCCAGTCATGTTGGAGAAGCAGAGCATCATTTTCACTCATTATATCTGCTATACTCTATTTCCAAATAAGGCAACATTCGGAGGTGTTGTGGTTAAGCCTTCAATCTATCTTTTTTCGAGGAGACACAATTCAACGCACAACAAGAGGATGCAAACACTGCCTCTCTGCAAGCCCTTCAGGGGAGGCAAGGACAAGGCACAGCTTCCATTCCTGCACAATATTCTCATACAAGATAATATCATTCCATCCAATAAGATCCAAATAAACTATGTAATGACCGCGAGCTGCATGAAATGAGTAGGTTTAGAAATAAGGCCAAATGGAAGAGGATGAGATGGGGAAAATGTTCATACATGAAATGGAATTTGGTGGGATCCTTGGCAGATGGGGTTCAGGATACAAAAATTGAGGTGGGGGAGCATTGCAGGAAGAGAAAACCTACACAAAGTCTTGATCTGAAAAATCTTCCTGACATTTAAAAGGTAAGACTCTTTTACAAGTAATTTGGCAATAAGGGCAATGTACTTACTGGGTTCTCTTTATGTAAAGGGATAGTAAATATTTTGTGTGTCGAGAGGGAGGCTTTGGAACATGAACAGGGCTGGATTTCACGTTCGGTTGATGCTGTCAGCAGTTCTTTACTGAGAATTTACTTTGTGCCAGATATGGTGCCGATGGCTGGGGATAAATCAGGTTTTGATTAGGTATCTAGTTCCTTCTTTACTCCAACACCTTTGCATTCACTACCATTTAAACACACAGTTTATGGGAAATAATAATGAAGATTATGTCTTATGACTACTTTCATTTTCAGAGTCATACATTTAATTAGAATAACTAATAATGATTGAGAGTCTTACTCAGGAATTAGCGCTGTTCTAAATATCGAAACTCCACCAACTGATTTAATCTTCACCAAAGTCCTACAAAGTAGGTTCTACTGTGCCTCAAAGATGCTAAGATGCCCTTAATTGGGCATTTGCTGCTAAGAAAGAAGAACAAATCTTCCAATTGTTTAAAAGATTCCATTGACAGTAAGACACAGGAATTTTGAAATACGAACAAAATACACCTATCTTAGAACTGGTAGACAACGTAAAGTGGTAGCTGTAATTGACAGAACAGGAGTAGAGGCCTTGAGAAGGTAAATAGTGAGCCCAAGAGTTAGAGGGATGTGTAGTGAAGCCCAGATTCTAATCAAGGGGTTCACTTCTGAGCCCAGTTTATAGCATCGTGTTCCATTGCCTGCGCATGAATGCAAGATCTGAGCACATCTCCACTGATTTTTATCATGTCTTGGGACCCTGATAATGGTTCAGGGCTCTGGTCTGGACAGGTCTGGGGTTTTCTGTGGTGGGTGAGGTGTGCGCAGTGGTGCCACTTGCTGCTGGGGATTTGACTCATCAAGATCTTTGAAGAGTTGGCCTACTCTAAAGAACCAAAGCGTTAACATTGAAGACTGTGTGATGGTGAGCCTAGAGATGGGGGTGACAGTGAGGATGGGGCAAGAGTGGGTGACTTCTTTGGTGGAAAATGATGTGTATGAAGCTGGTTTGAAGTTTCACTTCCTCCGAGGTCACATTCAGAGCCCTGCCCTTAGTCTTTATCAAGAATCTCTGATTATCATCAGTTGTGCTCTCGTTGTTTTGCTTGGTTTCATTTCCTGCGAAGTTGCCTTTCCTTCTGGTCTAAGGTGGCCCCGTAGGTATCTCTGGCTTCTGTGGGAAAGTGTCCCATCCTTCGATAAGCATGGGAAATTGCACTGAAGTTGACTAAGTAGAAAACAATAAGCAAGAATGTGATCTCCCTTCCTTTTAGATATGTTTTTCCACCATCATAGACAAACCCAGACTTTCCCGCCTCAAACAGCCTTTAAAAAAATCAGATATTGTTGATTTTTAGATACTGTGAACTATCCAAGTGATAACATGAAGGAAATTTACTTTTTTTGTGGTCCAGAAGTTCTCAGAGTGAAAGTGGAAGTTCTTGTTTGGATTCCAAGCTTGACATTTTGGGGATGTTGTAATTGCATGAGTAAGAACAGAATTGTTACAAACTTTTTTTGGAAAACTGGCAGCTAAGCTGTTGTAGTTCAGTTCCCTTAGGTCACCACAATCACTGCTTTTGTCACCCTGCCCAGAGGGAAGGGGCAATCTCTGTGTGCTGATGCAGTGTCCAGGGTGAGGAGTGGATATCCAGTGCTCTTCTGCTTTCTATCAGCTAAGCGCACTTTCAGAAAACCTAAAATAATTGGACTTTTCTCCTTCTAAATGTGCAAAACTAGCCTTATTTCCATTTAGGCAGTAAGGAATGATTGCAAAACCATAGCACGCTCTAGACTTATCTTATTTTTTCCCCGCCTGTATCTACATTTTTATTTTCTGAATGTTCCTGTTAGATATATGTTCTTTCTAGTAATCTTTTTATTAAGACTAGGCACGTTTTCATGGCACACTGAGTTAGGTTGTGAGAGATTGCTCCAAGCAATAGGACCCCAGGGAGTTTGAGGAACTACCTTAGGGCAGACGGATGAGTACTTAGCTGTAAAGCCAGGAGGAAGACAACCTTGAAAAGAGAGGCATGTGAGCAAGAAGTTTAGGGACTTCTGTGGAAGAAGAAAGGAATTTCCATTAGACAAACTTGGGAAGGAGAGAGGAAGAGACAAACCTTGATCACTATTGTTAGTATGTGTCTATATAAGTGACAACTATTGATCACTGTTGTTAGCGTGTGTCTTTGTAAGTAATGACTATTGTATGTTGGCAGCTGGAGTTACTATTGTATGTTGGCAGCTGGAGTTGCATTTTCGGTGAGACTAACACTTCAGAGCAGTGCTGACCTGTTGATCAATGCAGCGATGTTTATGTCCTGTATTTGCTCAGTGCAGTGGCCACAAATCATCTGTGGCTCTGAAGCACTTGAAATGTAACTAGTGCCTTTGAGGAACTAAGTTTTTAATTTTATTACTGTTAATTTAAATTTTAAGTTTTAACAGCCACATGTGGTTCTCAGATGGGACAGTTCAGCAAGAGGAAACGTGTGTTGCTAACCCAGTATGACGATTTTGGATGATCATGTTTAATTTTCTTTTCAACGTCATCTACCAAAATGATGCAGCTGGAGCATCCACAAGAACACTAATATGCAGTAACTCTTTATGAAAAGCTGGGTGGATAATGAAACTAGCTGGTGACATTCCCTCCATTCACTCTCCTGCATACATGTATATTCACATGCCCATGCATGTACACACACACCCATACACATAGATGCAAACATACACAATTTTTATGGATTCTGGAAATAGAAAGAGGTGGAAATATGATGGTTTTGAATGATTTTCTATTTTGAAGGCGAAGTAATGAATTAATGACTTATTAATTATTAGGCATTTTATTTATTTATTTGTTTGTTTGTTTGTTTAGTAATTTCTGTGGAGGGTGCAGTGTCAGGCTGGGCATAAAGTCCCTTGTGGAAGGAAAGATCCAAGCTATTGGACAGTAAGAACTTTGGCAAAGTGTCTTGAATGATTATGTTTCCTCATCTATACACTGGGCTGAGAAATACTCCTCTGACTGCCACAAGATAGTATATATTTGTAAAAGCTTCTTTTCAGCTTTCTCCAAATAAATTTCTCTGTTTTTTGTTTTTTGCTTTAAATATGTCTGTACTGGGGTTTTTCTCTTTCTCTTTGTGTTGATTGGTACGAAGATCTATGATGTACATACACATATATGTATTCTCTTTTCAACCTTAAATTTCCTTTGCAGTCTTCACATCTCTAAATATCTACACTCAAAAATCTCTGCCTCAAACCCGACCTGCAGTCTTTCTATATGAGTTCCCATGATATTCTTTTCTCAGCCTTCACTCTGTCTTTCTCAGTATCTCTTTGCCCATCATACATGGCACTGTGATTTGCATCATCTCCCCCCACCCCAACCAAATATTGAGGGTGCCTATTTTGTAGACTTTTTCATATGTCTGTATTTTGTCTTCCTAATTGGAATGGAAACTCCCTGAGCAGAGGTGGCCTTTAAACTTTATTTAACTCTTCATACTTCATCTTATCCGGCACTGTGCAGAGTGGCCCTCAGTAGAAGTTGCAGACAGAGAGTAAAAGAAAATTCTTGGTTTTTAGAGCTCGGACTGGCATAATCGATAAGCATTCTTTGATTATTTAGATCAGTGCTCTCAAGCTCTATCTTACTCAACAAGCTCCCCGGTGACTTAAAAGAATTCATGCTTTAGTTTCTGTAAATGTGGTTCAATTGGATTGAGGTGGGACACAGGAAACTTGAATCTTAAGAAAAAAATCAATAATTTTGGTGCAGGCTATCTCAGGACCACATTTTGAGAAACAATTTTCTATATTTTGTGATAGCATTTCTAAGTATTCTACTTAAACAACTCTTTTCTAGTACTAGGGTATCTTTTTTTCAAGCAGTAATACAGGGTTTTTTTGTTTATTTTTATTTTAAAATAAAATATTTTTATTTTACAATGGGGTGGGAGAAGAGGTGGGAGCTGTGTAGGTGAAACATTTACTTAGATAGTCTTCAAATGAATGCAAAGTTCAGTGAGATAATAGATCACAGCAGAAAGGGGATAATTTCATAATTATCCCCTTTATGAATTTATATAATATATAATATTTATATAATATAATATATAAATTTATATAATGTATAATATTTATATAATATAATATATAAATTTATATAATGTATAATATTTATATAATATATAAATTTATATAATATATAAATTCATAAATATTTTATAATGATATAAAGTATTTATTAAGCCTTCACTCAGAGCTTGTTATTATTTTAGTTCAGTTTTAGGGGACTTGGTGATCTCATCTTCTAGAAAAGATTAGGAGCTGTATATGGAAGGAGAGTTGTGCCATTGACAAAGGATACAACATTGATTGCAAAAGTAAGAGCTGACAGCCTGAAAGTGAAGAGGGAAATAGATAGGCAACACAAGTCAAACATAAGGTCTTTAAATGGCAGAACAAAATGTAGGCCAATGGGAGGCTGAAGAGTGGAGTGGTAAGTGGAAGCAAGCATCTCAGTTGCTTCAAAAGGCATTACTGTGTCACCCTGGCTTACAATGGCTATTTGTTGATCATCTTAGAATCTGAGTTTCCCAAGACTGCGACCAGACCTGTCCCACCTGCTATGGTGTCTTCAGGGTGTCGTGTGCTGCATGTGTTATAGGAGGGGGTTGCTTAAGTATTTCTTTAGTAAATTGATAGAAATAAATGTTTAAACAACAACAACAAAAAGATTTGTTAAGTAATCTTGTTTGTGATAATGGCCTTGAAAAATTTCTGCCTAAGGAAATCATCAAGTTTTTAAAAAAATATTAGATATTATATATACACACATATAAAATCACAAACATTTTTGCTCTATGAAGGCTTACTCTACATGCTTAGTATGTAATTCATTCTGGAGACCTGTGGCTCTCCATTCTCTGATATTATTATCTTTTCCCCCTACCTTGTTCATATTTAAATTATCTTAAAATTCATGGAATTTATTTTTCTAACTATAAATACCATCATATACTAAGCTATTTTGTATCACCAACCAAAGTACACTATACCGATGCCAAATAAGCACAGAATTTTTTTAAAAAAGATTTATTTATGCATATAAGAGCTGGGGTACAGGCCAGAGTCGTGGGAGGGAAGAGGATTCACCAGACAGAGTGGGGAGCAGAACAGGCAGACTGACTGAAACACACTGCTGAGGGGAGCAGCGGGCGAGGCAGGAGAGGTCTGCTGCGCCATATGGGTCCCCTCCCTGGCCGGTGGCAGGGATCGAACTCCTGCTGCAGTGGCTGCGGTTTGCTTCATAGGGTGTCTGTTGCTTAACCCACTGCACCACCAGGGAGGCCCAGCACAGAAATTTTTAAAGTCTTCAAAAATATTCAGATAGAGTTCTGTATATAGCATCTAGACACCTGTAAATCACCTTGAAGATAGATGTCTTTCTGAAGCTAATGCTGTTATAACTTATATTGTTAATCTTACTTTAACAAATCATAAGCATTTGTTATGTGGAGCATGATATATGCATTAAAAGAGATAATTTAGTATGGTTAATTATGAACATGCACATTCTGTTCAGAAAGATGCATTAGCTCCATGTAGTACAGCAATCCATATTTTGATACCTTTAGAATGGTAGAACTGCTGATTTGTTTTCTTTAAACTTGTGGGTAGCAGACTTAATATATCTGGAAAAGGGCAATTTTGTAATACAAATTCAATTGTGATTGGTTACCGTGTAGTTTGTCTCAAAACTGTATTTTTTTTTTCAAAACTGTATTTTTAACTCATTATATAGAATTTAGAATTCACTTTTTCCGAGGGTTTTGTCTGAATGAAGGCAGGAAGAGTTGAAGCAGAAATCTTCTTTTACCATAAATGTTGTCTTAACAAAATCTTGAAATAAGGAAAAGTATGTCTTACAATGACATCCTACCACATAGAACTTCTTCCAATCCAGTGGCACCAAATTATCAAAATTTAGTCCTTTGTCTCTCATAACTATATTTCCTTGCAGTCTAAAATACTTCCTCAAACTTTACTAGTTCCTGGATCATCTCCTTTACCTTCCCAGTCAGAAGCCCCAGCTACCAGTGATTTAATTCTTGCTCTGATTTTGGTCATGGGCTTGGCACTGTATAGATAGGAAGGTGAACTCTAGCTTATCTTCATTCTCAGGGAGTATACATATTGGATGTCACATCTGTATTGGAAGTGAGATATACATATAACTAACTCATATTAGAAGACAGCCTATACATGGAAAAATCATAAAGCAAATGAGATGAAAGTTCAGAAAAAGATTACAGCCAAGTAGAAACCAGGAAAACTTAATGGAAGATACAAAACTCAAGATAGTTAACATGGTCATAAGCAGAGATGGGATTGAGAGATGCCATTTCAGGTGGAGAGAATGTTGCAGGTGAAAGTAGTATCAACCCATACCACAGCCCAAGAGTTGAATATTGCTAAACTTTTGAAGACTCAGTTCATGTGGGCTATGATGTCTCCTGTAGTTGCTAAATACAGTGGCCAGGAGTGAAGGCCAGGAGGCAAGAAATGTGCAAGGGTGTGATCAGAGGATAAGAAGGATTATGGCTTGGACCATATTGTCTTGAATCTTAAATCAGAGTGAAGTTATTTTACCATTTTTGTTGAGTTATTGACTTAAAATTCTTTCAAACATTGAGATTCTATTATTTCTTTAGAAATGGGAAGAAGGAACTAAGGGAAATTTTTGAGTGATAGTGACTTGAAATTTCAGAAGATGATTATACATAAGGTGAAAACAATTGAGAAGTCACTAGACTTTCTGTGTGTATATAAAGTGGCTCTGCTCCTTTCAGGCCATCCAAGTGAATGTGGACTAAAACATCAAGTTGTGTTCTGAGAGGTCACAGATAACCACACCAGGTGCAGTCCACCCTCACCTTCATGCCATCTTTGCTGCTTTTGCATAACACAAAGACTTGTCTCTGCTCTCACTGACAACTTTGTCAATAAACTTAGCTAGATTTTTAACTTCTGACTTTCACTATTTATGTCTAGTCTTATTTCTCTATATGTCATGTGCCATCTGCCTGTGCTTTTGAAAACTGACCTTTTTTGTATTGGTCTCGGATTAGGTTCTCAACTCTGAATAGATTAGTGGGCCACCAGTTGGCCAGACCTGTTTGTTCTAGGTTTTCATTCCATCTTTAGCTCCAGCTATGTGGGTCAGGAGCCCAAGGAGGAGGATGGTCACCAGGCTATTGCAATTGAATGGGGCAAAGTAAGCAGACTCCAAGGACAGCAGTGAACATGGAGTTGCATCCGTCCACTTGTCATCTGTTTATTGAGTGGAAGGTTGGTATAGTTTCCTAGCTGGGCCTGCACTCATTGCTTCAACATTTCCTTCCTTCAAATTCTCTAAAATAGTTTAAGATGTTTTTCACAACAGCTGATTCTAGGCAGAGATCAGCAAGTCACTGGTAGTGTTAGAGCAACAACCCAGACTGCAGCAGCTTGTTTTATTTTTGGTTTTCATCTGTCAGGTGTTTGTAAGTTGAGAACTTAGTCGGACAACACGATTTGGTTTTGTGTCATGAACTTCTGTAGGAATAATGGAAATGGTACCATGAAAAGTGTAACAATGGGCAATCCTAATCATCATGTACTGGACAGTAAACTTTTAAAAACATGGGTGTGGATTAATGACTCCGAGAGTTTAAGATATGCATTGGGTGGTTCACAGTCTCCTGTCATTAAAGTTTGAGTCTTTGGGTACAGAGATTTGGATGTTGGTGAATTTGCCTGTAGAAGAGTCACTGTCTCATGAACACTATTGGTTGATGCATTGGGAGATATTATTTTAGAGCTGCCTAGATTACCTTAATTCATTTGTTCTTGTCAAGTTTTTAATTCATCCCATATGCAGTATTAGGTCACAAATAAAAGAAGACACTTAACATTCAGAATCCTTTTTATGGTGTAACAATTTAATTTTCCCTTGTCTATGCTTCTAAACTTTTCTCAGAGTGGCACATTTGGAATTGCTATAATCATGAGAGTATCCTTATTTCCAGAATGACATTTTCATTAATACTTTCCATCTTGCTAATTTTTATGCTCTCATTTTAATGCTCTGTATTTCAGATCTAATTTAGTGGTCATAATTTTCTTAAAAATATCCTTATTCTGAATATTTAGTTTTTGCTCCTGTGGGATTGTTTGTCAAAGAGTATGAATATTTTCATTCTACATGGTCCTTATTTTCAGATCACTTACATATTTATCACAATTATGCCAAAGTAAAAATTTTCACCTCTTTGCTGTTTCAGTTTGTATTTCCTTAAGAATTAATATGCTTTCTTGATTAATTGTATTTGTTTTTCTGAATTGACATCTCATATATTTAAAATTTTGTTTCTTATATTTTTAAAAATAAGATTCCGTGAACTCCTTTTGTTATAAATGTTAATATTGGTTACTTACACAAATTCTAATATTTCTTAGTGTTATTTAATTTTTGTTTGGTTCATTTGTGTTTAATAATTTTGGCTTCATCTCCTCTGGTCTTATGATAGATCCAAGTTAGAGTCCTAAAGTTCTCATCATATTTTAAAGTCTTCAAAAATATTCAGATAGAGTTTTATATATAGCTAGACATCTGTATATCAACTTGAAGATAGATGTCTTTCTGCAGCTAATGCTAAGTCATAGTTTACATTGGTTTAATTGCACTTGTAATGATTTCTCAAAATCTATGTTATCTGATAGCATTTAGTTTTTTGGTGAACGTTTGAATAGCATATTTCTCAAGTGTGCTTTAGAGATGGGAATTTAATATATCTTCCGTTAAATCATACGGGGAAGAAGAATTTTTAAAAAGCTACTGAAAGATTGTTTCCCTTAGGTAATTTTAGAAGATACATTTTTGTATTGCAATTATTATAAAATAAAAAGTCAAGCAAAATGATCAAAACAGTTAAGTGGTTTTAATAAATCATAAATGAGAAGGAGTTTTACCAGTTGTGTGTTTTAGACATACAACCTATGGTTATCCCAGGTCAATAAATATAAAAATGAGAGACTTTCCCATGTTATTTAGCAGACAGATAATGATACAGTATATGAAATTGAAATGATAACAATTAGAAAGACTAAAAATGAAGGTGAGGGTAAGTAAGGATTGACAGATGAGAACAAATGAGTAATAAACTATTCTCACAGAATATTACAGCTGTGGTTTTACATTCTTCATATTCATTGTTGGCAGAGATGGTTGTATATGCGGGACTTCCTTTTTCTTTTGAGAGGTAAGAAAAGGCAATCTCTCACTTTGGATTATATTTCAGTTTCATTGAGTTGCCTTATTTTCATTCAGAAACAAGGTAGAAATTAAAATTCATGGTGAGTTATTATGTAGACTAAGAACATGTAGGGGAAAAGTATCAGTTGTAATAGTACTTGGAATGAATGAGGAGTTTGCATCTACTCTGTTTTCTCATAGACTTTACTTTGCCCTTTCTGGTTTGATATCCTGTTTTTCTGCATGAACAAGAGATTTACAGAAACATATTTAGCATGTTACTAAAGAAAAGTGTATGTGATACTGTGACCTTTTATTGCTCAAGCATTGCTTTCAAAATGTTAATTACTAAATTTTCCAGGAAATGACTTTTAAAGAGAAATACATAAATGGGATTGAGAAATCCTATTTAGGAATGATTATTTTAACAGATGGAAAACAACAGTAGAACATGTGTCTTCCAGTTCAACTAATTTTTTCTTTATTTTAAGGTACTTGTTAAAAATACTAGTTGAAATTCAGACAGGGCGAATTGAGGTTTCTAAAACCTACTAGCAGTTCAGCTTTCATAGTGGTGCAGTTTTGTAGTTCTATTCATTTTAAACTGGAGTCAGTTTCTTCCATCCTCATCCCTGGATACCTTGATGTCCTTCTACCTTGTGGTGAGGTAGCAAAATTTAGGCTGCTTTCAATGAAAGAGATTGTCAGCGATTCATTTAAAGTAACCAACTGAGATGTGCCTCAGTTTTGGCTGTTTTTAAACTTTTGGCAGAATAATCAGAAATAGAGGAAAAGGGTTAGAGACAGGAGACACAAGTGTTGTCAATGGAAGCACAGCTAGAGGTAACAATTTCTTGAAAAATAAGTCCAAGAGAGTCCCAGCATATGGGTGACTTCACTCCTTTGATTTGTTTGTTTAACTGATCATCAGGTATTAGAATTGCTACGTGACTAAATGGGAACCACTTTAGTCATTGGCTCTAAGTATTGAGTCCCTATATAAGTGAATTTGAAGTCTTGATATCCTATATATGTGAAGTATGGCGTTTATTTCAGAATGCATTTTATTGCATGCGTTTTATTTCAGAAAGCTCCTGAGCCTATAAATTATTTTTGTTGCTGTTACAGAGTGGCATAGATAAGTTTAACTTAGTAAATAATCACTTAAATTATACATTCATTCAACATCAAGGCCGATCTGTTGAAAATGTTGGCTTTTCTGGTCTAAAAATATTTTTTTCACTATTGTTTGAATTGCTTTCCAGGGATGATTATAGCATTTGTTGGGGATATAGTTTTTGTGGTTAGTGGCCCAAAGTCTTAAATTCTGTGCCTGGGTGGTAGTGGGTTATGCAGTAGTAATTCTGTAAATTATTTACAGTAAAGAGGAAAAGACCTATCTGTTTCCTGCTCCCAGTTTTGCAACAACAGAACACTGTTAAAACTCCAAAGGAGCTTCAGTAGTTCAGTAGTTGAGATATTTCCCCGGCCTCCCCCCTTCTCCTACATCCTGTTTCATCACAAATATTTATCATTTTATTCATTGGTTCTCTAGTTGCCTTGTGGGCTGTTGTGGTTGCTGTCACCCAGCCAAGAGGCTGGGGAATGCCTTTCCACAGCAGCATGGGGCGCCTGCCTGGGTGCTCCGAAGTCCTGCTAGCATTTAATTGTCGTTGTTGTGCCATTGAAAAAGACACAGAGAAAGCCTATGGAAATAAATGCTGGATTGTCAATAGCAGGCATCTTGTTGCTAGTCATAGTGAAATACACATGCTATTTGTAGTAAGAAAAAACCTGAAGTCTATAGCCCTTGGAGATGTCATTTGAGGTGTTTTGAAAGCATGAAAATCAATGATAAAGAAAAATGGCTACCCAAACAAAATAATTATCTCCACAACCAGTCTGTTTAAGTGCGTAGTTTGCAGTAAAGAACTGTCTGGTTTTACTGAGAGGTTCACTTAGTATTAATTAGTTACTCACTTTAAAAATACTTAATAGGGTACAAAATACAGCATGGTCACAACGTAGAATGCATCCTGTACTTGTTTCAGAAGCGACGGGAATTTTGCAGAAGGAATGGCCAGGAATTTTGTAGACTGCTGTTATGGGTTTTGGGGTAGAAACCACAACAGTGGGTGTTTTCACATTTCCTCATGCTACCGGGTAGGTCACATCAACATAACTGTCACTGGTGATGTAAACCCTGATCGCTTCGTTAAGGTGGAGTTTGCCAGGTTTTCCATTGTGAAGTTACTACTTTTCTCTTTGGGTATTCTGTTCTTTGGAAGTTAGCCCATTCTTAATGGAAAAATAATTAGGCTTTACTCCTTGAAAGGAAGAGAAGCTACATAATTTATTTATTTATTTTGGCATAGATTCGTGGATATTTATTTTGTTCTTTGGGTTATTATTCAGTGGCATCACTATTTCTCTTGTTCCTCATAAACTAATTTTTAGTTTTTTAAGTTTTATTTTGCTTACCTTCTAGTATTTTGTGTAATGTGGTGTGGCATGTATTACTCACCCTTTCAGTCCCACCATCCTCAACAAGTTGACACTTTCATTCTTCAAACCAATAGATTGAGTTTTGCTGCTCTGGTTAGCACCTAAGGTCATTTTCATTGTCAAATTTTAACATCTGCCCTGTGGGAGAAGTCATGATCCAAAACTTCTTGTCAGCATAGTGGCGAATTTACCTGCAAAATTGAGACTCAAGATTATGAGAATGTGTGACTAGGACTGAAGGCAGATTTTCAGGTAGGCCGTTGAAATCATTTTCTTGAACTCCTTTGTACTTGATTTTGTACAATCGCTATTTTCTTAGGAGATGCAAAAATCCAAAAAGAAGGGGTGGCATAAATATTGAGGTTGTGTTGGGAAATCACTTTGTGTTCCTTTTTTAGATTCCTTTTAACATTCTTTTAGAGTTTTAAACAATACAGTAATAACTGAGCTTTGACATGAAAGCCAAAGGTGAAATTACAGAAATCAATCTATCTTTGCAAAAATATTATAAATATGATTTTGATAGTTGAGGCCTACTTAAAAAGTACTCATTGGAGTAGAAATAATACTAAGATTGATCACGTCAGAGAGATGGTTATAAGATGTTCTATGTGTTTTACAGAATATGTACTCAATATTCATCAATTTCTATTTTGCTTTTCTCATTACCTAAAAATAGGATAAGGTCACATATTCTCTGTTAGAATAGGTGGGGCCCCAGGAGAAGCTCCCAGGGAACATACGTGCTCTCTAGTTTCTGCACACCAATTTTACAAAAATAAGAATCAGTTTGCCAGTAGCTTCCATTGTGGTAATCACACAAAGAATATATATATGTATATATACATATATTTTTTTTTTAAATAGAGAGTGTTTTAAATAGAGAGTTCATGTGAACATGAAGACAAGCAACTGAAAATCTGAAAAGCAAGTGGAGTTAATATTATGCAGTGATTCTTACCTCTGCTGTTGTAAGTATAAAAGCAGAGTTATTGTTCTATCTAAACTACAGAGGTTTCAGCTCCATGGCAACATGAAGAACCTATTCTGTCAGAGGGTGTGTATACACAAATGCATTCAAAGCGTGGGGTTGGGAGTGAGGTTGAAGGGGGAGGTGGGGACCAACCCTCCAAGTCTTGCACACACATTTTTATGTGCATATTATAATAAGGCCTTTGTGCAGGGAGGCCAGATAGAAGTTCATGTCAGCTGCCCTCTGGACTTTTACATGATCTAGCTGCCATCACCCACCTCCCTTCTTTCTCTAGAAAGGAAGCAAGAAAAAGCAATTCAATCAAGAATGCTGCTGCATGGAAAACTCTTCTCCCTTTTTCTTTTTGGAATGTCAACGTAGTTTTTGCTTTTCTGTATGTCTTCAGGGGTATTTGGCTGCTGCTTTCCAGAGCCTCATTCTGGGGAGAGACTTTAAATTTTAGCCTTCACTCAATGTTAGGGGCTCGTGGAAGTTGTAATCAGTCCTTTGTGGAAAAGAGTGCTTTCCTTTGGCCCTCTGGTGTCTGCCTTTTACCTAAAGTCCAGGGTGTGATGGAACGGTTGGTGAATTAATTATTCCTGCCCACAATTACTTGACCTCTGGCTCAACTCTGAAACTTCGAGTTTCTTCTGTCACTCAGGCTTCACAGTCATGTTCATCTCCGTCCATTTCACTTAGTTTCTTCTCTTGAAGAGACAACCTGACCCTTGACTCTGTATTAAATGTCTGTATGTAGTATCCTACCCTGTAGTTTAGAAATGATAGAACAGACTGAAAGATGCTTATTTTTGCTGTGCTCCAATGGTGCTCATCCAAGGATAAATCAGATATTCCGCTCAGTCCTGGTTAATTCTGAGAGTAATATTTAATAGGTTGAATATGGGTGGGTTATCTGTAGGTTCAGTGTTTAAGGATTCTCTTCAATACATATCTTTACCCTCTTCCTTTTACCCCTGAACATAACCACTGCTTAGCATGATCGCTGGCTCCAGTAGTAGTAGGAGGCATGACTGGTGAGAACCCTGAGGAACTGATGTTCCTAAGGACACTTACCAGCTTCCACTTCAGGCTATGCTCATCATTTCTTCACTCAGAGAAATGGCGTATTTCCTCCTTTGTTTCTGCTTAGAGCATTCTCTTTGCATTTATGCTCAGAAATAAATCATCTGTGCCTAAAATTACATCTATGCACCCACTGTTCCTTTCATTTATTAATTAACTTGCTTGACTATTGTGTGCTGGGCCTGAACATGTCAGGGAGCATTAGCTGCAAAGCTAATGTTCACAAAGTAAGTGCAGACTACAAAAATAGTGCATCGTATTGTGAAATGGGTTAAGATGTCCAAAGCTTACTGTGATGTAAGAGGATGCAGTTAAGTCTGTGTGAGGGTCTTGACAGAGGAGTAAATGTTTAGTTGAACTGAAAGATGAGTAGGAGTTTGCTTGGTAGACAGCATGAGGACAGGTGTTCTCGGAAGGGAGACTCTTGGCATACAGAGTCCAAAGGTATGGAAACAGCATGGTGCTTTCACGTGCAGGAAAGCTCCATATGGATGAATTATAAGGAATAGAGAGAGAGGGGAAAATCAGGAATGCTTGACAGGGACCACCACCAGGTCAAGGAAGCTACGCCATGCTGATATGTTGGAACTTTGTCCTGTGAGCTGTGAGGAAAGACATGTTTAGATTTGCATTTTACAAAGACTTCTCAGGCAACATCATGTGAATGAATTAGAAAGAGAGAGACATAGCTTGGGTGAGGACACATGGTTTGCAGACAGTTACAGTCACTTTGTGATTACAGTAGAGGCCTGAAGTAATGCTGTGCTACTCAAAAGAGTGAGCACAGGGTAGGTTATTAAGCATGGGAAACTATGTCAGGACTGAGTTTTGCTAAGGGTGGGGGAAGGAGAAGACAATTCCCAACTGAGTGACAAAATGGATTGTGAGGGCATTTCCCAGGATAAGAGCTATAGGAAGGTGAATGGGCCTATGTCTGTGGTCATAGGTTTTCCATGGAAAGATTACTGGATTAGAAAGACTTGAGTTTCAATTTTGCTTCTCCAACTTATTGTATATTTCTAGGGAAGTTAATTAACCTCTGGTATTCTTAGTATCCTGCTCTGTAAAGCAGGGATGATGATTACTCACTTGCAGTCCATTTGTGAGGGGTAAAAAAGATCATCTACACAAAACTCCTGACTTTAGGCCAGTTCTCAAGTAAAGTGTATATTATCATCGAAATATTCTACAGGCAGATCCAAAGACCTGGAGCCCAAGAGAGAGGCTGAAAATGCAGACTCTAGAGTCAAAAATACACAAAAGAAAAGAATTTATCAGTGGGCCCAGGTGGTATGTTCATTTTTTTTTTTTTTTTTTTGGCCAGAATCCTTGTTTGAAAGCTGGTGTGTATCAGTTTCTGTGCAAGAACTAGGGATGCCAAGATGATAGACCTAGTCTTTGACCTCAAAATCTTAGAGCTCATAAGGGTAACATGGAGAAGGACAGCAAGAATGGTTTGAATAAGAACATTATTGGGGAAAATCTTTATATCCAATTTAAAAATTTTATGATGTAACCTTTATTCAGAAAAGGAGATATATATACACACACACAAGTTGAATTTTCATATATAAAAGAGCAGATCAATAAAAAGGACATTATCAGCATTTCAAGATCACTTCTTACTCTTTCCCAGGCATCATAAAACCCAAAACTAACTACTATCCAACTTTGAGAATATATACATTTTGCCCATCTTTGTACTTTATATGTGTAGACTCACACACTGTGTTCTCTTTGGTGTCTGTGTTCTTTTAGTTAAGAATATGTTAGTAAGATTAATGTATTTTTTCATGTAATGGTCATTCATCCTCATTGTTGTATAGAGTTCATTGTATGGATATACTACAGTTTATCCATTCTATAACTGATGAATTTGAGTTTTGTTTTTGGTTATTATAAATAATGTTTCTGTGAATATTATATGTACATATGTGTTGGGTACAAACCTAGGGGTGAAATTGTTAGAACATAGGACTTGCATATCTTCAGCTTTAACTATTAACTGCTGTACACTTCTCAAAGTGGATATACTGATTTATACTTCCCCCAACAATGCATGAAGTTTACATTGCCCCCACCTCACTGGACGAGGGAGGGGAAAGAGATGGAAGTTGAAAGGGTTGGAGAGCCAGCTATTTCTGTACTACTGAAAAACAATGCAATGCGAATGTGGCAAGTTAAGTGATGTAACAAGATTGATCAGAGTTTACTGTCATATTGACCTAAATAGCTCTGATTTCTCTGTAAGGTATTGTGAAAAATGATCAAACACTTAAACTCTTAAAAAAGGTCACATTTTAAGTTTTAGCTTATCTTACCTCCTGCATTATTAGTCAATAAATATTTTTCATTTTTTTTCATTATTAGTCATTGGTTTTTGGTTGGTTTAATAAAGTTTATTTTAAATAGTAAGAATAGACACTCACATGGTCAGTTTTCACATTAAAAGAAATTGCTGAAAATAAAAAAAGAAATATTTTGTTTTAGCTACCTCATTTCATACAGGTTGCACACATCCCTTTAAGTGATTGTATTTGGAGTCTTCATTTGATTGTGCCCTTATTACTACACATTGAAATAAATAATAGAGTGTGCTAAAATCTTTGGTTTAAATTTAGTACATAAAACACATACTGTGTGACACTCTAAAGACTGGAGTGAAGTTTACATTATCATGTAAATATATATACTTTACTAAAAAAAGGCTTAAGTAGAAGAAGCACTTATAGGAATTGGGATATTAAAAACCCTGTGACTTAATCCCAGTATGTGTAATTCTTCTGGGCAGCTTGTGAACTCATAGATTTATTTGGGGGCCTATCCTAGACATAATGATGTGGGTTGTTCATCCACTCAACTTTGAGAAACCTACAGTAGAGTTTCTAGTTTTACAGGATTGTTACAGCACTGGGCAACACCCTAAGTCATTTTGACAAAGGCACAAAATAAACAAGAGAGAGAAGCTAGTGAAAGAAAAATGAGATTGATAAAAGGCAAGTATATAATTTTGTCTCATAGAAATCCATTTATAAATGTCTGTGGGCTTTTTTTTTAATAAAGATTTGTTTGTTTATGCATACAAGATCTAGGGGACAGGCCAGAGTCTCAGGAAGTGAGAGGATCCACCAGAGACAGAGTTGGGAGTATAACAGGCAGGTCGACTGAAATACACTGCTGAGGGGAGCAGTGGGTAAGGCATGAGAGGTCTGCTGTGCCTTGTGGGTCCCCTCCCTGGCTAGGAAGGGAACCCACCCTGCTGTGCCACAGATGTCTGTGTTTTGAAAGGTGAATTGTGAAGAATGCCAGATAGAATTACAAGTTTAAGATTACAAGTAAACAATGTGAAGTTACAAGATTGCACAAAGAAAATAACCAAAGATACTGTCTATGAAGAACTAAATTGCTTGTAAATTCAAACTCCAAGTATTAATATTGAAATGTAGCTTTCACTTTTGTATTTCCAGCAACCTTTTAAATTCTAGTGTGGTAGGTATATTACTTATGAGAAGTTTTGGTCATGGAAGAGGGCTATTACAAACAATTAAATTGGATTATTTTATTTTTCTCTTCAATATCAAACCATGCTAATTAATTATATAAATAATTGTCAATATTTATTGCTGTATTTCAGTGATAGTTATGTACTACTGTAGCCTTGTACTGTGAAGATTAAATGAGGAATGAAAATAGTATCAGACATATCATCTGAATGGTTATGGAGACAATGGCTAGGAGTGTCCCTGGGTTCAAAGTCTTACTCTGCCACTAATAAGCAATTTACCCTTGGACAAAAGAACTTGACTCAATTTCCTCACCCATAAAATAAGAACAGTAATAGTGTCTACCCATAGAATTGTTTTCAGGAATAAATAAATGAGTAAACATAAAGCACTGGGAATAGTGTAGGGTACTTTGTAGATGCTCAGTAAGTGCTGCCTGTTTACTTTGAATTCTTTATCAGATAAATTGCTTATCTTGATTTCATAAGTAGCTTACCTGATACAAAATCCAAAGTCGTGATCATAAAGATGCTCATGAATGAGTGAACACAAGCTTTGATAAAAAGATGCAAAATACTAGTATTACATATAACTCACAGATTTGAAGAAGACCATAATTGAACTGAAAAACACACTAGGAGGTTTCAATGACAAACTAGATAAAGCAGAAGAAAGGATCAGTGAACTTATAATTGCTCCTAGGAATACAGATACAACTAATAATAGCAACTGTTTAACTGAAAGGCTCTTTGTGCCACGCACCATTCCACATATATTACACATCTGATCATCTTCTTTCATGTCCAAAACAGACTGATGAAGAAGGTATTACTGTCACTGCCACTGAGGCTCTGGGAGCATAACTAAGTTGCCCAAGATCACCCAGCTAGTTTGGGGCAGGTTTACAAACCTGGGCATTTGTAATGGTAAATCCCACTTTCCTTGTCACTGGATTATTCCTGTTCCTCCCAGGCCAGTTTAGGGATGTGGGACAGAGAATGAAAGACCTAGTTGTTTCCTGAAAATTGTTTTTTGAATGGGGGTGAGTATTTGCTTTCAGAATCTTCACCATTTGGGTAAATAGTATTGGTAGGGGCCTGCACTGACATGTCATATAATTTCTGAGTGTGTTATGAAGCTTTGCTGAGCTTCATTTTCCTTTTTGTTTTTTGTACAATGGAATTATTTTACTAGTAGGGGTGGCAGTGTGCATTCACCTAGGATAGTAACTATCAGGTATAGGCCAGGTAGCCATTGGCCTCTCTAGTCTCTGTTCCCCACTCCCTTCTTAAGTAACTGGCTAGCACTGAGGACACAGCCTTGGGGGTTGCCTGCTTTCATTACATTTTAAACCACCATGGTTTTGTGTTACTTAGCATTCCCATTTTTTAAACCTGTGATTTTCTATCAAAGGATATAATGATTGATTCCTTTGAAAGGGCATTAAAATATTTGCTCAGATATCTCCTCCTTGAGCTGCTATATATTTTCAATAAAGTGCATTTAATGAGCCTGGTAGATCCCATTTGTCACTTCATTGATTTGCATTCTGTGTCTGGATAGATGCACTTAGAACACAGTCCCTTTAAGAACCAGTAACCCTCAGCAAAAATAACCTCAAGCAGCTCAGGTTACTGCCAGGTTCCAAAGACTCTTCTGGCATCAGGTTGCTTATTTCTCTGGCACCCACCTTAGCAGGGATGGAGAAAAGCTTTATCCATTATGCCATAGGAGTGGTCTGTGTGGGTTTGTGCACTGGCCTCCCCACCTAGAGTTGGGCCCTCAGCTTCTTCTGGACTGTTGCTTGGATCATGTAACTTGTTTTAATTTAATTGTCATCTTGCTCCAGGGCCTGGATGTAGGAGTTCTTCCTTCCCATCAACCATGGATTTCCCATCAACACTGTCTCTTTGAAAATAAAAATGAAAAAGTCATCAAAACAAACATGAATCTCCCATCCCCAAAGTGAAAATGTGGCAACACAGTGAGATAAGCCAGGGAGGAGCACTCTTTCCCCAGGACCTGGTGCTCACACGTCTATCTTACCAGTCTTTCCTGTAAAGGACTATTTTTACTGACTGTACATAAAACAGGCATGAAAGAATACACAGGTCTACTGCACTCTAAAGATACACAAACAAATGAAATATATTCCTTAATTAGGTCCAGTTTGCTCAGTTGTGAGAAATAAGTATGATAGCTTAAGAGGCAGTATGGTGCCTGAGAGGGGGCAAAACCAGGACTTAAAACACCTGGTCCCTTGTTTCAGTAGTGTTACTGGATTACTTAACTGAGTTGCGAATAATAGAACTTGAACAGCTAGGTCCTCTCTGTGAGTGACTTGAATTCTCCCATTTTCCTTAGAAGGAAGGTAAGGTCTAGAGAGGTTGGGTGACTTACCTGCAGTTACTTGGCTGATTATAGTAGATCTGAACTCATAGCCCAAACACCCAGATCATCACTCTTCATGTTGCAAAGACATGGTTAGGAGTTGAGATCTCTCCACGTCCCAATTTCCTCATCTGTAAATGGGAATTGTACTATCTGTCAAGCCTTCTTTGTAAGGTATTGAAATGATCTGCCAAATGAGTGTGTGTGACAACATTTTAAATATTATAAAATTATATGTTAATATTAATATCAAATTATATATACACACGTATATGGCTATACACGCAGTATAATATATAACATATTTGTTAAAATTCTGTGGGATCCCACAAAAATCTGAACTCTTTTTTGGAAATCTGAAATACCATGAAATTTCCAGGAACATAATTGTAAAAACTCTAGACTTAAAAGTTTAACCCAATAATCTTTCCTTCTAACTACTGTTATTCTACATTTCTGAAAAATGGGAATAATAATATTCTCAGATTCACTTTAGTTGTCCTGAAGATGACTTTAAGAATATATGTGAAAATACTTTTCAGCTGTAAGACACAGAAGTCAATTGTGATTGACAAATGTTGCTGAGGACCACTAATCCAGCCCTGTTCATGCAGCATTTAGGTTATAATAGGAAGCTAGGTTATGTGTTCAATAGCAAATTTCAACATTGTGTTACATAAAGACTGGTCTACAGTCAATGATTACCATGAATTAATGAATCAAATACTTTAGTTATAGTTTACAGATAGAGGTATAATCATCCTTGGAATATTGTTTTTTCCCTATGCACATTGACCCAAGTTTTGAAAACATGCATAGTGTGCTCTGTATTTACAGGATGCTATCAACTCTAAAATACAGATGGTAGAGATTTAAATATTATTTTTCTGACTTTCTCAATTATAGCATTTGCAATTATTTTTTAAAAATGTTAATTGTTTTTTCAAATTTATTTATTTTAATAAAACAACCTTGTTTATTTTTTCATAATACAGGATTTCTTCTCAGGTATGGTCACCATAGCATCCATGATCTTCCACCATAGTCCATTGTGCTATTTCTCCTCCTACCCTCCCCCTCACGTTTGGTACTCTCTCTCCCCTTCTTTCTTCTTCTCCTGGCCCCTCCAGAATGTCTCAAATCTATGGCCTTCTTTCAAGGGTTGGTGTTGCAGTTAGTCTTTGTCTGATCCTTTGGTTATTCCAGATTCCACATGTAAGCAGAACCATCCAGTGTTTATTTCTTCTTCTGGCTCACTTAGAATAATCTATCCATGTTGTCATAAATGGCATGAATTTATCTTTTTCATCACTGAGTAATATTTCATTGTGTATATGTACCACATCTTCTTCATCTGCTTCTCTGTTTTGAGGCATGTAGGTTCTTTTCATATCTTGGCTATTGTAAATAATGCTGCTATAAACATGAGACATGAATATTTAATGTCTGATTTACCTCATTTGATTATTATAGAATATTTGTGAATTGTAATCAATATTGTCATCATATCTCAGATGAGAAGTCAAAATATTTTTCCAAGACCTCATGGAATGGAAATGGCATAGCTACATTTGAAGCAAGGTCTTCTGATTCCAAATGTTATGTACTTACCATTGTACTTTGTTTCTCTGTTGTTGTCTTAGGAGTTCATTTGTTTCTTCATTGATACAGTCATTCATTGAACATTAACACTGTTGTGGAAATTTGTTATGTAATTGTCTCATATTTCCAGCACTAAAAGCTCTGACAGTAGGGTGGATTGTTTAATCATAAGTCTTTTTTTGAGGCAGAACCCCTTCTATCGGTGATAGAGTTAGCGTGCATAAGGGAATGAAAAGTACAGGCACTGGGGTCTGATTTATTTAACAGAAGGTCAGTTTTGATTGATACTTGAACCTTGCAAAAAAGACTGATATGGGGAGAAGAGGAAGTGATAAGCATCTAAGGGCAGGGGAACTACTAATGTCAGAGTTGAACTAGATCTGCTCTGAGAAGGTAGAGTCTCTTTCCTACTCTCATGGGGCTATTTGCATTTAAATAATTAAAATTTTAAAAATCACTTCCTCATTTACACTAGCAACATTTAAAATATCAATACCTTGGTGTCTGTATATCTGTGCTCTATGTGACTGGTTGAGAGTGCCGATACAGATAATTTGATGTCAGGTGTGTGTGTATAATTACACATTAGAAATGACATTGTTATATGCTGCCACTTAAGACATAATAATAGCTACCATTTATTTAATACCTTATCAATAAGTGCCAGCTACCATAGAGAGTACATAATGGATATTATTCCATTTTATCCTAACCCCCTTTTGTAGATTGTAGAAACATACAATCTACATACTTATGTAGAAACATAAAGTTCAGAGATGTTAAGTAATTGCTGAAGATAAGATAATGCTATGGATCAAGCCCAGTTTTCTTTGATTTTGAAGAGCTCCTTTGCTGACTCTCCAGTCTAATTGGACATCATGGCTAACATAATCAATGTGGTTTCTTATCATTCACTCTCCCTTGGGTGAACACTTATGCCAGTTACTCACTTTGTTGGAGCTGGAGATGCACCAAGTGTGCCACACAGTCTCTGACTCAAGGAGCTCCCCATCAGGTAGATAGCTAAATCACATGATGAATAATCATGATACTTTAGGACACACTTTGACACAAGCCTTTGTATAATACAACCAGGACCCATTGTAGCGTTTTGAGCCAATGAGTGCCATAGTCAGATTTGTGATTTAATATAGTCTATTCTGGGTCATGTAGAGCATCGTTTGTGAGCAAAGAAAGAACTTAGGTAATGATTGTTTTTACCTAAGAGAAAGAATGTTGAAGGCTAAGGGCAGAGCAATGGATTTAGAAAGAAGATAGACAAGAGAGAGGTAATGTGGTAAAATTGCCAGACATTGTGAGCAGATGGGAGCTGGGTCTAAGGAAACCTTAAATATGACTGTGATGTATTTACCTTGGGTGCTTGACTGATGTTTGACTTTATCACAAGAAATAGTTGTATGGGTGTGTGCGTGCTTGCACACATGTTCAGGTAGGTGAGTTGCAAGGTTGGGAAAGGTAATGTTAATAGCTTAACTGGACGTAAAGTGTCCAGGAAGTAATCTTATGTTCCAAGTGAAAAAGGCTGCTACTTAAAAAGGAGACATTTCAGAGATGTAATGAAAAAAATTAAAAATAAAACAGAATCTTGCCTTAATACTGAGACTAAAAGGGAAAACTGGTCTCCTTGATGGCGCAAGGGGTTGAACACAGCACTTTGGGGCTTCTGCAGCCACTGCAGCACAAGTTAGATCCCCAGTCCAGTCAGGGAGGGGACCCACAGGGAGGCAGATCTCTCCTGCCTCCCCTCAGCAGTATACTTCAGTCTGTCTGCCTGTTCTGCTCTCCACTCTGTCTCTGGTGAATCCCCTCCCCACCTCCATCTCACCCCCCCCCACCCCACCTCTGGCCTGTACCCCAGCATAAATAAATAATAAAATCTTTTTTTAAAAAAGGGAAAACTAAACTTATATTCTAAATGTGAGAGCTTTGTCCTAGATTGACAAATGATAGTGACTAGGGGAATATTTTACCATTTTTAATTAACTACATAAAAATATTTATGATTATGATATTCTATTAGTGAAAAAGGGGATAAATGTAAGACTTCTAGAGAATCTAATGTTGACAAAGCAGTTTTTTAAAAATAGAATCTTTAGTATATACTATTCTCCATTCTGTCCAGACCACAAAATCTGATCTTAATTTAATTATCAGGTGATTATGTTGTTTAATTTTTTTTTAAAAATAAAGTTAGCAAATGTTCTATAACATGATTTTTTTTTGGGAATTTATTTTTTATAGGCTTGTTTAAACTCTTCAGTGTAGGTGAAAATAACCACAGATTTAAATAATTTTAATGATAGCATTAGTTTTAATCTAAGGTAAGGGTAGTTTCATTTCCTTTTCAGAAATATTAACTGTTCTGTGTATAGTAAACTTAACAGGCATGGAATTACTCAGTCCAGGGATGCAGATGGAAATAATTTCTGATGGAAAGAACTCAATCTGATATCCGGATTGATAGCTATGTCTGTACAATTTGAAACAGTGCTGGCTTTGGGGCTTGGTATTATTCTTAAGTTATCTGAAGAGCCTGTGTTCAGACCTGAGTAGGCCCGACCACCATGACAGAAGGCCTGTCTGTCAGCTGTACGGTGCTCGGTGAAACCTGATTCTGCCTTGTCTAGTTTTGAGCTATTTTAAAACACAAGCTTCTGTAAAACTTGTGAAATGTTTTTGGTTTTTGAGTCCGTTAACTTTAAGTCCATTCTCTTTTCCAATACCAACGTGGACTTTTTTCCCATTTCCTAAATTTTTTCTTTGTTCATTTAAAAAAATAAATAAGGAAACTATGAAATAAAGTTCTCTGGATTTCATTTGCTTTATTGCCTCACACTTTATGTCAGACATTAGCTGTTGAACTGCTGATGGGGAAGAGCTTTGCAATGTTTCAGGTGGGGAGATAAAGTTTCTTGTGTGTTTCTTCAGTTGCCTTAGAGACTAGTGATCAACTAGAGGGCACCAGCGATCATTCCACTTAAATTCTTTAAAGTAGGCCACATACTGTTGACATATATGCACAGGAGAGAAACGTGAAGGCTTTGCGAAACCTGAGTACTAAAAATAATTTCCACCTGTATTTATAGCAATGTTATCATCCTTGAGGAAAGTGATGTAGAACAACCAGGAGAGGAAGAAAAATGTCATCAAGTTTACTGTTGCCGGAGAAATACCCTGCAAAATAAAGGCCTTAGATTAGTCCAAAATAGCAGCAATGTTGCTAATAGATTTTTGCCAATTATGTGGGCAGGATAGCTAATATCATTAAGCACTGAGATAAATTCTATCCCAGAGGTATGTTCTGTGGCTAATATTTAACTGGGTAACAATAAAAATCTGTCCACTCTTAGGCAAGGATTGGTGATTAAGACTAACAAATAGGGCATGCAATAGGAAGTGTTCAAGTTGGGAGGCAGAAATTGGGGTTCTGTCATAGCCTGTTGCCTTCATTGTTCTTGAGTCTGAGGCACATTTGCTTAAAGGAAACCGAGAAGGGAACATTTTTAGATATTCAAATATTAAAATGTGCAAAAATCCAGCAATTTCTAATATGAAAGCTATGCGAAAGACCTTCCTTTGCAGGGTAACTGTGCATATGTTTGAGTGGGAGGCAAGAGAGAACAGATGATCTGAAAACTATTAAAATGGTTACATATGTAAAAAGTTATTTTCCTCATAAAAATAAAAAAACAGGATTTCAGTCTCAGTAAATATCTTACTTGTCACTTAATTAAAATATTTACACTTAGCATTTCATTGATTGACTCATTCATTCATTTGGTTGGCAAACAACAAAAATGCCTACTGTGTGTGAGGTATCATAGTAGGGGTATCTAATACACATGATGATTATTTCTGTGATGAGCAAATCAATACAGGAAATGTATCACTGCAAATACATTGTGCAAAGCATTAATTTCTTTGATGAAACTCTTCATTAATCTTAACTTTACCTGAAAGCATGTTTTAAAAATCTGTCCATCCAGCATTGCAACTTGTGTTATTCTCTTAACATCACGTGGAACGAAAAAAATATTCTTTTTCTTGGACTGATCATGTATTAATGTTTGGGCAGCATGCTTTAAAATAAAATGAATTGTTAAGGAGAACAGGAGTCCAAGAAAAGGTTTTGTGGCATTTTATAAGATAGTTGGTGGTACTGTTTAATGCTTATAAAGTTGTATTAAAATTTACGGAACAGCTTGTTATTACAGGAGCTTATTTAAACCAGCTCCTTGTGGTTATGTCTGTTGAGGAAGCTTAAACTTAAAGTCTCTCCAACCATTTAACTGCTGCACGTTGACTTCAGGTCTCTTGTAAGAAAGTCTAAATGTAGGCTGTTGAATAATCCCTTTGAGGGCCCTGTAACTATTTTTATGCCTGGATATGCGTCATCAGTGGGTATTTTCTCTGGTGACTTGCTTACATCAGGTCTCCTACCATACATTCTATCAGTGAGTGACTTATGATTGATGGGAACCACGGCTGTTGTTTGGCTTTATCTGTGACCTCAGCGAAAGGACAACAGGAATTTGCAGGCTGTTAAATTTTCTGAATGCTTGAAGACAGGGACTAATGGTGTTGATCGAGGCAGGTAGGTAGCAGAGTGATATTTGTTATTCACCCAGCAGAGTGATATTTGTTATTCACCCGCGAGGATGGGAGGAGGGACTAAGGGAAGAGAGGGGAGGAGAGGGAGGGAAAGGGAGGGGAGGGAGGGGGAATTCCTTTTGTGAACAGCGGTGATTCTGGCTCAGCTTGTTCCTTAGTCCTGGGAGGCTGTGTTTGGGGAAAGGTGCATTTCCTGAGCCTGAGAAAGCAGACAGGGAGAAGCTTGCGATGGAGGCACCAAGTGACTCTCCGTGGGGTTGGCCAGGAAAGGCACTGAGTTCTCTTTAATTAGTTGAGGTTTTGTTTTTCAAATAATTTAATCTCCATGAGGGTGTGGACTGTCAGGCACCTGTACAGAAATAGGAGTTTTGAATGGAAAGGTGGGTCAGCGTTCATAGTGAGATGTGGGAAGTTAGTGTTGTCTTGAATGTGGGAGTGTCTGCAGGTGAATCTGAAAGTTAACTTACACCTACATCTACATGCTTTGGAGAGTAGAGCTGTGCATTGCTGTGTCTGTATGGAAATGCACGATAACTGAATTCCCAAAAATGTTCTTTCGCTTTTCTCCTTTTCTCACCTCTCTGACATGTGTTGAATAAGATTTCTAAACTGCAGTGAGATTTAGTCACCAACATTGCAACCACAGCCCTAGTTTAGAATAAGAGTGTCCATTTCCTAAACTTTTCCCTGGGGTCTTCCCCTCTCCTCATTTTCTTCCTCTTCTTGTTTTCTCCTCTCTATCTTTCCCAGATATCACTTTGTTTGTAAAAGTACTTCTTGACCTCTTGTTGAGGAAAAGAAAGCCAAGTCCCATATAGATGGGGTCATGTTCACATTAATCACAGTCTGGTGTGCCTGTGTTTGCAGACTGTCATTACAGTGATTATTTTTTTAAATGACAATTAGAACAAATTCAGCAACTCCTTTTAGTGTAATGAAATCACAACACTTAAACATTTAAGTAAAATTGATTTTTTGATCTTTAATAAGGCTTTTTAATCATGGAAAAATAATATTTATTGTTGTGGCTTATCAGGTTTACGCTTTCTCTTTTTTCCCCCAGAATGAAAGCATATTCACCTAATGTACCACATTACCAAGGTTACTAGTCACTATAAATAATTTCATGATGACTTGCCATCTAGGAACCAAAATCTGAGATATATTCCAGAACCTCCTACCTCAAACAGGTGCTGTGTGGGGTAAAAAAAAAAAAAGCCCCCATGGAAAATTGTGATTTTTATCCTTATCTTTTTTGCCTCATACAGTTCCATTGAGTGGGTATGGGCATTTATAAGTATTTTTATAGCTTCATTTCCAATTGGCTATCTTCATGGTAAAAATCTATCCTATGATGAAGTCATACTGTTTCAGTTTGAGACATTTCAAATTCAGATGATTGAAGTAGAAAGAAAAATGAGGGCCACTGGAAACCTCACCTGCAAGAAAACTTTTCTTGCTTTTCGAAAAATTGTTTCTTAAATAAAGCAGTATGACTCATGACAAGCAATTTATAATGTGGAATTTGTGAAAGATTAAAATTCAGAGCTCCCTGAGTTTGAGTCATTAGTAGCTGAAAGAATTAAGCCTTTGTAATGTTCTAATTAGAATTGTAACAGGGTGGTCCCAGGAAAGGGGGAACTTCCCAAAATCCTGGTTCCACCCTAAGTGGGTGGAGCTGAGGAGAAGATTTCTGCAAAAGAAAAAAAAAAAGAGAAGAAGGGAAGATGGAGAACAGCAAGGAGGCCTGAATGGGGCACGTGGAGCAAAGGGACATGTGAAAAAACTGTGCTTGCTTTTTGGTCTTGGACTGGTTGGAACAGATGTGGGTGAGAGACCCGTGGGGAAGTTAGCAATGGCAGCTTTCATCTTAATTTTAATTTTGCTCTTTTCCTCCCAAATTTGTCTAACTCTTTCTGACCCTTTTCTATGGGTCTCTACTGAAAAGTCCTTTGGACGTGTGCCAGGTTTTTGGGCCTTGCTTTGGGCCAATCCTATTTGGCTGGACTTTTACCCTCAAGGAGATGGGTAACTTTAAATGCTTAACTTAGTAACTATAGTCTTTATTCTTTCTTTATTGTACCCTAGTTGTATTAAAGTTCCTTTCCATTAAAGGTTTTGTATGTTTGTCTTAATGCCTCGAATGGCAAAACCCATTCAAAGAGGGCAGGCTTGGGGGTTCTGAGTGCTCCTCTCCCTGCCCTGTAACAGAATGAAATCATTACAATATTGGTGAGATCCCTTATTTTTGAATATTTTATTGTACTATCCCCCAGGAGCCATTGGTAGTCAGCTTTACTTTCCTAAGAGTAACATTAGGTGTAAAAGCCACGTTTGGGGATAAGTTTGGATGCTAACATTTTTCTTTGCCCTACATTGGAGGGGATGATATTAGAAACTATAAAATTCTTTCCCTCTCTTTAAAATCTATGTATGCTTTTATGTGGGGGAGTGTGAGGACAGAGACAAATATGTAGGAGGACTATGTATTCTTCATTAAAAATATATTTCACAAAAGATTATAGTTTGTGTGGGTGGGAAATAGCTGCCTGTCTGTTGATTGCATTGTGCTTATTCCATGTAAGGACTATTTGAATTTAGGCAGAATAACCTCATTTTGATAATCTGATGACTGCTTCTAGTTGGAGAAGAGAATATAATTTCAAGGTTTCCTGCTGATGGGTAACAGTTATTATTCTGTTTTTGGCAGAGCTTAGCATGGAATCTGCTTTGGTATTTTTATAACTACATATGCAAATCTTTTCTTCCAAACCTTTTTTTTTTTTTCCTCTTTCACTTTCCATGTGTAGAGCATTTTGTAATCTTCAAGACTGTGAAATTCCAAAGGTGTCATATTTAATGATATCAATGTATGGTGATGTGTAAACCTAAGTTAGAGCAAAATCTTGGCTTGAAGTCTTTTTGTTGAAGCAGATCCTTCACTGTGAGCAGATTCCACTGTATACTTGGTTTCCATGGAGACACTTTTATTACTTATGGATGATCAGACTGAATGTAGCATTAGTGAGTGGTCTGTTGGCTTTAATCTCTTCAACTGATGGGATTTTCTGATTAATATGTGATCCTTTCATTAAGGTTTCTGTTATGTTGTGGAGCTTAGCAAGGTGATGAAATCACCAACAATCAATCTAAAACACAGTTGATGTGACACTTAATTTTACCTTCTAATAGGTATGTTACTCCAGTACTACATCAGGAGAAAAAAAAAAAAGAAACCCTCGAAATTACCTACAATTAGGCTAATACCTAATTGACAGTGTAAGAACAATTGAATGACCCACTTACATAGCTCATTCTGGGAGAGTGTAAAATACTTCATTTGGTAAATAATTCCTCCACATTTTATGTATATAATTAGTACAATTATAACATTGACACGTTCCTTAGTTTTATGAATTCGTCCTAGTGATTATAAAAGTTTTAAGATGCTTTGTATTCATTGCCATTATTTTATAGATGAGCTATATGGAACCTTATAAACTCATGGACTTTATAGTCACAATTATACCCAGAATTGACAGCAGATAATAGACAAAGCCTCCTCGTTGGAGCTGGAAGGTCTGACCTCATGAGTGTGATGTAGGGGGAGATTGGTTGACAGCATGATCGTGCTAACAAAACTCTGCTCATAGTTAGGGCAGTGTTTGCAGGGTTGGATGTGTTGTCTGAATCTTCCCTGTGTCAGAGACTGGCAGCATCCCTCAGTGACTGATGTGTAGATCCACGGAGCGACTAGTGTGTGAGGTGCTCAGATTTCTAGAAGATGTCATAGTTGGCATCAGCAGGGCAGCAGATCCTGCTGAATGGAGACGGCAGGGAGGACTTTTTTCATAGGGTAGGAGGCTAGGGGCCCAGTGAGAAAAGCAAAGGACTGATAGAAGTGGCAAATGAAGGTAAATTTAGGGAAACTTATTGCTAGTGCAAATATGTCATTATACTTTTTACTTAATAGGGTAGTTTTTCTCTAAGAAAAATCCCTGGATGGGTTTATTCATCTGAAGGCAGAACACCAGAGATCTTCTCTTTTTTTTTTTTTTTAAAGATTTATTTATTTATACATACAAGAGCTGGGGTACAGGCCAGAGTCCAGGGAGGTGAGAGGATTCACCAGACAGAGTGGGGGCAGAACAGGCAGACTGACTGAAACACACTGCTGAGGGGAGCAGCGGGCACAGCAGGAGAGGTCTGCCACACTATGTGGGTCCCCTCCCTGGCCAGAGGCAGGGATGGAACTCGTGCCGCAGTGGCCGTGGTGCAGTGGCCGTGGTTTGCTTCATAGTGCGTTGCTTAACCCACTGCGCCACCAGGGAGGCCCCGGAGATCTTCTCTTGAAATACTGAAGATCCCACATTTTTCCTCAGAGGGCTTCTACCTTACTGAAGTTGGACGATGTTATCTAACTTCTTCAAAACTGAAGGATGGATGGAGATATAATTAGTACAATAATAACATTGTATGTTTTCAATATTCTTATTGCCTAAGAATATGTGTAGGGGAATTCTTGCTGTGTCTCAAACAGGTCACTCTTCTTATTTACATTCATTTTCTTGGAATTCTTTTGTTTAAAAAATCTTCCCCTGGGGCCTCCCTGGTGGCACAAGGTGTTAGGTCGCAGCACTATGGAGCTGTCCACAACCACCGAGGCGTGGGTTCGATTCCCAGCCACGGACTTGACCCACATGGCGCAGCAGTCCTCTCCCATCTTGACCGCTGTTCTCCTCAGCAGTGTATTTCAGTCAATCTGCCTGTTCTGTTCTCTACTCTGTCTATGGTGGATCTTCTCACCCCCTGCACCTCTGACCTGTACCCCAGTTCTTGTATGCATAAATAAATAAATCTTTAAGAAAATGTTCCCCTCCCCATTACTGGACATTTAAAAAAAATTGACATGGCGGTTTAAAGATATTTAAATAACTTATTGCCCACAAGTGCCTCATTTTCTATGAAATCACAGCCCAGACTCTTCTTGTGAACTAGGTAAGGCCATATTGAAAATGGTTTTCTTCTGTTATATAGTTTAGTTTTATGAGTGGAGAGGTAGTCATAAGAACACATAACATAGTCCAATAAAGAATTTATTTTCCTCCTGTGGGAATAGGTTTTTAAAAGACCAGGAATATATAGTTCCAATCATGGGAAAGGATCTATGCCTTTTCAACATAAAGCATAAGTAAAAGCCTTTGCCCTCATGAAACTTGAGTCTAGTGTGGGGTGAAGATGGGTGTGCCCTTGTCCATCCCAGCTCAGTGCTTGAGGCAGCAAAGATGACCTTGAGTCCCAGTGGCTCAAGGAAAGGGAGGTCTCAAAAATAAAGAGAGAAAAACCTTCAGGGTGAAGAGAAATTTCATTTTTGTGACAGCTCTGCCCACATGAGAAAACTGGTTATGATTATGCCCTTCAGTCACATCTGGGCCTTGATGGGAGGGGAAGAATCACTATAGAGCCCAGCTGCAGGCTGGACCGTTGCATGTAGATTTAATCAGAGCCAAAGTATGTAGGCTAAAGGGGCAGGTGTGGACTAGGGTCTCAGCAGAATGGGTTAGAATTTATAATCAGGTGCTGCAGCAAACCTTTCTCTTTCATGTGGAGACTGTCTTAATATTTCTGTTGATCTGCCTGTTCTGTTCCCGACTCTGTCTCAGAGAATCCTCTCTGTACCTCAGTTCTTGTTATGCATAAATAAATAAATCTTTTTAAAAAAATGCCACCTGATGCCATTGTAGGTGTAAAACTCTCAGGCCTCAGGCAACCTAGGTTTTTAAAGACAAATAATGATCCCTGAGTAAAGAGGCTTCTTTGTCACTAATGTAGGGCATGTTGGTGACTGTGGTGGCAAAGGTTTGCCTGTCAGTCCCACTTGCGGCTCAGCTGTCCCCACTGGGAGGTTCCAATTCTTCTCTGACCTTTGTTCTTTTTCATTGGAGTCACCTTTGGTTTTTGGTGAGGTTTCACCTCCTGGATCAGGGTTCAAGTTGTGGAAATTTAAGCAAGAGTGTTGAATTTGGTTCCTGGTGAGACTAATTGTCTGAAATATCTTGATGTTCCATGATGTTTGTTAGCAGGACCTGACTGTCAGCTGGGGAGAGAACAAAAAGGAAATGTAAGAGAATGGAATTTACAACTCTAGGGGAAATATACTTATTTAGGAACAGAAAAAAATAGGATCTAATAAAATGGAATAACAAGAAGATAGGTGGAAGTCAGGAGATGTGCCATAACAGGAGGGTGAGATCTTAGTTTTCAGTGATCAGTTTTAGCCACTTGATATATATTGATGATGCTCTTTATGCCACACCCTAAGCTAGCTCCCAAGGATGTAATAGTCAATGAGACCCATGCTTATCCACAAAAAGTTCGCTGGAAGTGAGAGATCTCAGCATTGGTGGCCTTATTGAAAGATCTTTTCTGGTACTGTGGAAACCCTAGGAAGCAGAGAAGGCATCCTGGAGGACTTCAGCTTGTAGAGGGCCTGGAGGGATAGCTGGAGGATGGTGAGCAGAAGAAACTGTTGAGGCCTGGTGAGGGTGTACTGAAATGTCTGAGTAGATGGTCCGTGGATGCTGAAGCAATTCAGGTCAGGTGGTCTGGGAAGGGAGAGATGATGGGATCAGAAGTCAGTGTGAGGGCAGAGAGTGTCCTCAACAGCTGTGAGGAAGTGAAAAACACTTCAAAAAAGGATCTGGGTTTCAGGCAGAGAAGAATGAGAAGGTCCAAATAGGTGATGTGAAATTTGCAACTGTTAATGGGGGGCTCAAATGGTGCAGTGGAATTGGTTCTAACAGTAGTACATTATCCCTTATACTCAACACCCATGTTCTTCTTAAAAAAAAATTTAAAATTCCCTCTTGTATGTTTCACTACCACTATCCTAGAAAGATTCTCCTACAGTCTTCTACAGTCTTTTAGATGATTCCCCATTCCACTGCAATTTGTGTTTTCTTAAAATTCCATTTGTTATATGTTTCTGTGGAAATCTAAAGCTTTCTCTGATTACCCATTGCTTAAAGGTTAAAAGTTGGACAAGTGAAAAGCCTACATTTTTCATAAGACTTCATAATTTCCCAAATATTTTACATATAATGTGTATGTATATACATAGTCTGACTGAGTTCTTTATAAAGCCCAGATGGCACATAGAACAGAACTTGCTCACTTCCTAAGTTTATGACTGATATGTAGGGACCAGAGGGCTTAAATGCCAATGTTAGGGCCACATAGCACATGAGTGTCAGTCAGAACTGGAAACAAGGTTATCTGAGGTCAAGTGCAAGGTGCTTTGTACCATAACATGGCCTCAGCTTACCCGTGAAACCCCACCTCCATTTTAACCCTGTAATTTCTGTAATTGGGATAATAAGGTGATGTGCCTTTGGTCTAAGAGGCCATTTAGCATCTGATTCTATCCCAACTTAGAAGCTGTGATCTAGAGCTGTTGACTGAGACACATTTCCTGGCTGATTTTCCCTTAGATTGGGAAAAATCTGTCTCCTGCCAGGACATCTGGGTAGGCACAGAAAACATTCTGTACTTCCCTAATTTCATCCTTAGTGCCTGCTTGTTTCATACAGAACTCAGAGAGGGTTGTCACTGAGTTTGCCTTGCTATATTGGATTATTTTTGACTTCTAACAGGACCTCCTCCTTCAACTCCTCTCTCTACAAAAAAGTGTGTCTCTGAAACATGCCTTGAATTTTTATCTAGAGAAATTAATGGTCTGAAAATGTTTCAAATGTATTCTCATTTGTTACATCAATGAATGCATAGATTTATTACCATTTAGTCAAGAATAATTCTAGAAGATACCATATGGAAGAATGTACAGCTGTGCTAAAGATCATGTTAAAATCAGGAACATTTGTTAACAATGCAAAGATTAATTAGGCTGTGTTAGCAGGATTTTAAAGTACCCTCTGTTTCCATCATCTTCTTATTGTACCAAAACCAATGTCATTTGGACTTTGATAGAGTTTTGGAAGACAATTTACTGCATCAGAAATGTAAATGCTGGAAAAAAATAATATTATGCCTGACAACTGTCTAGAGTATCAAAAATAGCCTCCACTCCTATAAAAATCAATGAAGGAAACACATGCATGAAGACCAGTTAAATAATATTTTGCAAGTGTGCCATTTGCCTTGTGGGCTCTACTTTAAGCCACACACACAAAACTCCCAGCATCCGTTTGGAAATTGTGAACTTGTATCCTTTAAGTAGGGTATCCATGATGAAGAGATTTATCTTTCTAGTGAGAAAAGTTAGGGAAGAAGAGTTCAATAATTTTTCATGATATATGTACAGACATATATGCGAGTATACACACACACACACACATATATTCCACGTTGTTTTCCCACCCTTGAGAATGATGCATTTCTCCTGGAATTAATAGCGTACTTCCATAGAAGGCAGAGATACACATTACTTAATTTCTAATGTCATTTATGTTTTAATTAAAATAATTAGAAATGTACCTTACAAGCTTGTTAGTACATATGCTGGCTAGTACTACAGATAAAGATAGTTAAGAAGACTAGCTTATATTTTATTCAAATATTAACAATAATAAATGGAACCTGCCTACAATATATGATAACAAAGAAAAAGAAAATATGGAAAGCTGATCTTTTTTTTTATTAAAGATTTATTTATTCATATAAGAACTGGGGTACAGGCCAGAATTGCAGGGGGTGAGAGGATTCACCAGAGACAGAGTGGGGAACAGAACAGGCAGATGGACTGAAATACACTGCTGAGGGGAGCAGCAGGCGAGGCAGGAGAGGTCTGCCACACCATGTGGGTCACCTCTCTGGCCCACAGCAGGAATTGAACTCGTGCTACAGTGCTGCATTTTTGCTTCATAGTGTGTTGCTTAACCCACTGCGCCACCAGAGGAGGGCCCTGGAAAGCTGATCTTTTTTAATATATGTTTCTACCATTTTTTAAGATAGTGATGTCATACGTTCTGTTGTCTAATAGGGTTTTTTAAAAGCACTCAGTCTTTTTGCATTTCATCACATTGTTTTATTTTGCCATGTTGAATGCCTTTTGGTATAAGTGGCACTCAGCTTAAGGCCCTTCTCCCTTGCTGTGGTTCCATGTGCTTTTCAGAGATGCCTCTGTGACCCATTCATCACCTTCCCTGTGCGCTAAGCAGGCTTCATTCCTGGCAGTTGAAGACATGTCATCTTCCACCGTGCACAGACCCTGTGTCCTGCTGTCAAGCTAACTTTATAGCAACTCTCTTTTAGTACCCCTCTTTCCTGCTCAGAAGTCTGTGGGGGAATCTTACTGTCCACAAGATGATAGGCAGCTTAGTGTTCAATTTAAAAAAAAAAGCACAGGAAGTGGAATCCTTTTAAATTGCCTGACCTGGAAATGTCACTGTTCATCAGCATTCTTCAGATTTATATACTTCCACGAATTGTTTCAAGTTCTTCACCTCCCATACATTTTGCCCAAGCCCGTGATTATTCTTTGAATTAATGTTTTCAACTTTGGCAGCATTTGCAACGATGAAGCATCACCCCTTGCTCAATGCAATGTGTTCATGCCCCAGGCTTCCAAGAACTGTACTTGTGACACTTTTCTTCCACTTTGCCTTCCCAGTGTCCTTTGCTGGACTTCCTCTAGGGCTTGTGGTCTTCTAAGGCTCTGTCCTGAGTCTTCTGACCTTTATTGAAACTCTAGCACTGGTCATAAATATCATCCATCTGCTAATGATTTTGAAAGTATTATCTCTATGAATGAATCTTCCCCTAAATTCATAACCTAAACACTTCTTCAGTATATGCACATGGCTGTCCCATGGAGATATCAAAGTTAAGATAACCAGAGAACAACTATGAATGCGTCACTTCTCCAACTCTGTCCCCTCATTTCCCCTCCTCTTCAGTAACTAGAACCACATGTTGTTCATTGTTCAAACCCAAATATCAGAGTTTACCCTTAATTGTCCTCCTTCCCTCTGGTCTCATATTCAGGTTAGTAAATTCTTGACACTCTCCTCGGAGTGAATGTTGAATGGAAATTCTTACTATCTCTTCTACAGCAGCCTCAGTTCAAGCCACCAGTGTCTGACCTAGTCTACTGCAAACACTCTTAATTAGCTTTCCTGACCCCCCAGTCCACAGAGTAGCTTATTAAGTATGAATTATATAACACAGTCTTGGTTAAAGAATCTCCAATAGATTTTCATTAGTCTTAGAATTAAATCTGAACTATTTATTCACCATGACTGCAAAGTTTTGCCTTTCACAGAGCATATTCTACTCCCCATTCTTGCTTAGCCTCCAGTAATATCAACTTTAATTCTGTTCCTTGAACTCGCTAAGTGCTTCCTATCTTGGTATTTGTATTTACTGTTTTTCCTGCTTGGGGTGTTCTTAACCTACATCTTTCAGGTATGGTTCCTTTTCCTTGTGCAAGTCTCGCATTAAATGGCATCTTTTTGGACAGGCCATCTATGACCCAAGTTTGAGCATTTTCCTCCCTCATCCCCAAGAACTGGAAATGATCAAGTCATTGTTTATGTGGGTTTTCTTGCCATCTCTCTCTCTTTACGCAATCACTGAGGTCACTGATCTCTTTATCTCAGTGCCTAGTGGAGTAAACAGGGCATACATAGCAGGCACCTCAAGGTATTGGTTGACTAATTCAGCATCTTGAATCTAGTCTGCTTATCTGTAAAACAAAGGTGTTGGGACAGGTGACCTCTGAACCTGCCCTGCTAGACAAATGTTCATTCATATCCCATCTCTGGTTCTCTGACCAGTACGGTTGGCCTCCTTGATGTCCTAAAAAGGGGCCACGTTAACAGGCTTTCAGGTCTTTGCTCACTCTCTTCCCTCCTTGGTGTTCTTCCTTCTTTTCCATGCTAGCCAAATTCCTTGGGGACTTCCTTGTCCTTTTGTCTGTACCCCTCAGAGGGGAAGATAACTGTTTTCTGTATTGTATTCTTGTCTTGCCTGTTTTACTAAAGGTTAGGTCCTACGTTGGGGTTTATGATTTATAGTTATATCTTCTGAATCTCCCCAGTAGTTATTATGGTCTAGCATATAGGACACCCTCAGCACATGCTTTAGCATTCAATAATCAAGCCATGCTATCTTCCAAAAACATTGACTTCAGAATAATAGAATGTTTGCTTTTTTAAACTAATTTACATGGGGCAAAATTGATCTTTTCAAAGCAACCATTCTCTAGGTTATTCATTCATCTGTGGAATATAAATAATCAAAAAATATACATGAGAAAAATATAGTAGGAGTAAATCTTGAAATAAGTGAAAAAAATTAATGGATATCAGAGAAAACAGGAGGGAGGCAGGCAGGAGGTAGGAGGGAATTGAGAGGCAGGTAGAGGGGTTATCGGCACAGGAGGTTTGATGGAGGGTGAGTTGAACATGTGCACATATAAAGAGCAAAAATGTAACCTCAAAACAAAAAGAAAAATAAAAAACTAATATTGAACCTTTGAAAAAAGGGGCAACTTAATAGGTATATATTTATTAAAACTGAACTGAAGAAAAACAAACATGAAAGTGGAAATTTGGATTTACAATGATCAGTATCTTGTAAACATTATAAGCAAACATAGCAAAAGAATTTTTAAAAAATATCTTCATAGATAGTTGAAAAGAGAAATAATGGGCATTGTTTATATTATTAACTCAGGTTAAAGTTTGAATTAGGTTTTTAATTTGGTTTGGTTTGTTCAGGTATTTGGAATTTAGAGAAGCTCTATGAAAATATCCCGCCTACACATTTTGAATATCCTCTTCCTGCTTATCTTCAGAACAGCTTGGTTCTTTTAATAGCAATGGCTGAGTGGAGGGGGACCGTTTGTAGTGGGTAAATTTAAGTACAGTATGTCCTCCTGTTCCAAGCAGAAGTCATGCTGAATGCTCAGGGATTGGTGCAAATGTGTTTTTCTTTTCTTTTTTTTTTTTCATTTTTGATCTTGGTCAGATCCCTGAAATTCAATATTTTAGAAGGGTGTTCCACATTCCTTATACAAGCTGATGAATTATTGGCAAACTTTAAAAAATTCAGGAAGTAGGGAACATCTCATCTATTCTTTTTATAAATGTGTTGATTTATTATCATCCTTTAAAGGTTGTGCTTAAAATTTCCATGGAATAGGACAGGAAGCACTAGTATGAAGGAGAATTGAGGCTTCCTTATGTGTTAACTTAATGCTGTATCATCATACTTAATTCAATATATTTCTCTTAAACCAGAGTAGCTGAGAAATGTGTGCTGAACATAAAGAGTACATTCCACTCATGAATTAACTATTTTCAAAGATTTAGTCAACTACACTTTGAGTTTTTTAAAGAAGTTTTAGTAACATGAAAGGCACTTAGTGGCCCATGATAATCATTGTATACATCAATTGTTGTGCATAGTATTGTCATTCTAAATAATGCCTTGGGATTGGATTAATTCCCAGTCTATCCCAGAATTTGCTGTTTTGCATAAACAGTTTGTGTTCAAGGCATCCATTTCTTTTGGAAAAAATGAGACAAAATGACTGCGTCTATAAATATCTTGTTGGCATTTGGGATAAATAGCCATTTTTTCCCTAATGAATAGATGCAAAGGATTTCCCCCAAAGGTTGCTGTCATTTTGCATGGGTGAGTACTCTCTGGGTAACTTCTGAGTGTGTAAGGCAGGTGCGTCTATTTCTGTGTTCCTCTGCACCAGACTTATGTGGGGTCTTAGCTGAATGGTGTCGGTCAGAAAAGGTTTTGCTGTGTCATGCTGTTGGGTTGGCCTTGCTGGTGTCAGTTTGTTAGGTTCTTTCAAGAAAATCATATAAGATTGGTGCTTCAAAGACTGGGCTATAGAGAAACAGTGAGTTTAGGGTGCCTTAACCAAAAGAGGGAAATGGCAAATGGGAATTTATGAACTGGTAAGAAACCCAGTACTTCATGAAATCTCTCTTAAGGTCTCAAAGTTGGTCATGAAGATGACACACTTCAACTGTAGGAATAGGATCCATAGAAAACTCAGTTGCCAATATGGAGGTAGAGCACAATCTCTCCTTAGTTTGGGTTGGGTAGCAGGGTGGACATATTCCTTTTGTTTTTAGGTAAACAGGTGAATGCTGATTCAATGAGGATTGATGTTATATATAACTGCTTTTCTTCCAGGGGAGCGTGAAAGCTCCCAGCCCCTAAATTCTTCAGCAGCTGTTGTTTCACCAAGTGAAGTCAATGGCATCGATTTATGTTTTAAAGTAAACCGAGTCTGATAGGTTTTATGAAATCATTGCCCATTTGGTTGGTTTTTGCCAGCGGCTGCCAGGACTTTGACTTTGTCATTGGCTGGTCATAGCTGTTTCAGAAAGATTGCTGCCTTTCGGAAGTGGTTCTGAAGACTCGATGTTCCAGACATACTTCTGTTAGGCAGATCCAAGAGTACTTGGTCTAAATCAGATTAATTGCTAAACTCTTAGTGAATTATTAACCATCTGACTTGTTCCTGAGTTATATACTCACCAGGTTAGAAGTGATTTCCCAAACTACTGAAGATAAGGGAAGGCTATTCCTGATTTCACACTGTCCCCATTGTTACCACTTGTGTGTGTGTGTGTGTGTGAGAGAGAGAGAGAGAGAGAGAGAGAGAGAGAGAGAGAGAGAGAGAGAGAGCCACATCAGCTGATACCTACGCACTGGTCCAGCTACTCAATCAAACCACTTCCTGGGGTTTTCTCGGGTAATGGCAGTGATTCAGAAGATACCACAGTCTTTTAGAGGACTGCTCCCTGTGTGCTGTGTGGGGCTGAATGACTGGGAGCTGTCAAGCTCGAAAGGAGCATTTTTGCACAGTGTCACTAACTGCCATCGCTTTTGCTTCGAGTTGCATTTCCGCTGAGGTTACTCTGCTGTGTGTTTTCTACCATGTATGTTTTTGAGACTATTTCTTTTGTAAGAATAGGTTGAGCATCCACTTACTTACTGATTGGTCAGTGGCCCAATCTTTGCCTCACTTCAAGTCTTATGTACAAGTCTTATGTTAGGAGGTGACAGTCAGAAACAAGTCATAGTCGCTGCCTTCAAGGAGTAGTAAGAATTGGGGGGACAAATAGTGTGTTCATGCAAACATTTGTAACGGCACTTTATTTTGAGTGTTATAGTTCTGTGATTTTAGATTTTGTATCTATTCACAGATGAATTCTGCATTTTTAGGATATTATCTATAACATAAAAATGTAAACAGTTATGTTTTAAAGCTTTTACTTTATTGTCTTTTCCTAAACAAAATTTTATTGATTTGCCATTTGTTTACAATACTGGATAAGTTTTGGGAGTGCAACTTTATTTCGATTTTCTTCCTTAAAAAGAAAATAGGAATTTGTAAAATTATTTTGAAATCCTGAGAAACGTGTTCTTTTTTGGCCCTTCAGAAGTTCTAAAATTGCATTTTTATCCAAAATAAGAACCTTGAGAATTTAAAGTGCTAGTTCTCTCCTGGTTATTTGGACATTTGGCTTCCTTTTTCCCTTTAGTACTTGTACATTTTCTCTCTTCATGACTGGATGACACAAATCTAATCAGATAATGTACATAGAAAGCACTCTGCTAGCTGAAATGTGTTATAAATATGCATTACTATTATTTTCCTGTATTCAGTGCTTGGCATTATCCCACCAAATATACAGAGATGATATTCTCAGTGAATGTGATTATCTCAGCAGAGTATTTACTTTCTTCTTGAGTCTAAGAAAACTTGTCTTCTGATGTGATCCCGTCTTGGGCAAAATTTATTTCTCCAGTCTTATCACTGTCCTGACCATGATGGTTAGGAGAAACTAATGGGGAGGTATAAGAAGGAGATGACAGTATATTTACGTTGTGTGGTATACTTTGTGCATTGTTTGGCCATTTGCCCACCGTAAAGTTTGCTTTAAAAAACTGGTGTTGATTTTATAAGCAAGTTTACTCTTAAAAGGGAAGACTGTTCTTGGTGGTCATTAAGAGAGTGGACTCTGGGTGAGCTTTTAATCTCTTTGTGCCTCAGTTTTCTAAACCGTAAAACAGGAATAATTATTGCATGTCAGGATGATTTTAAAGCTAAATTAAATAATGCATTTGGAAATCCAGAAGAAAGGAGGGAATACAGATCTATGTTAAAGGGATGAATGCATCTTGTGTATCTCTTTTGCTGACTTAGGTTCTGCTTGGTAGACTTTGGCTAGATTTGATGATGCCTTTCCAGAGAGAGGAGAAAGGAGATTGTTTGGAGGGAGCAGAAAGAAGCCAGGGGATGGTTAGAGATGGATGGGAGGGCCTGTACTATCCCTGTGTAGAAGTAAACTCACGTGTACCATGGTGCTTGCAGTTTACAAGGCCCTTCTTTATAGGTGTGTTTTATTTAATCCTCACAAGACCCCTATTTGCAGATCCAGGATTGTGCCTTGGGCCTGCTCAGTGGCTGCTCACAGACACGTGGCTGGGGGATGGCACAGTCAGAGCAGGAGCAGACCTCCCAGACTTGGGTGGTAATTCTCTTTCCTCCAATACACTGGCCCTTGACTGCTATTTAAAAATGGTCGTATTTATAATAACCTTGGCTGAATTCCAAAGGAGCAGAGGGTCATGTGCTGCTACAGACCCGGGGAGTCGGGGTAGGACCGGGAACCTCCCTCTGAGTCATTCAGAGCATTAATGCACAGCTGTTCAGGGCTGGCCCTGACCATGCTGCTGAAGGTTTTAAGTGTCCCTAGCTTCCCTGGACTTTGAGTGAAGATTGTATTGTGTCTCTCTGAAGCCATTTTGGATCAGTGTTCTCGGGACAAATGGTCAGTTTTTCCTTTTTGCAGGGAAGGAAGGTGATGAGAATATCTTCAGTGGTTGGACACAGACGATACAAGTGTAGTAGTGTGAAGACCCTAACCCAGGCTGTTTTGGGGACTGTTGGTTGATAAACTTGAAGTTAGTAAGTAGAATTTCTAATCTATGCAATCTAACAGTTTGGTTTAATTAGGTCTTCTGATCGTAAGTTAGGAGTATGTTATAAAATGGTGGCTTGTCTATTCTATAGTTTTGGGGATTTTGTTTGTTTTATTCTAAGATTAAGCACGACTGTAAAAATTTGATTTTCTCTTTTTCTTGGTTGCCATATTAAAAATCATGTGATCAGAGAACATTCAGTGCAAAGCTTTAGAATTTTACAAATGTTGAGAAAAAAATTTAAAATGGGAAGAAATAAAGATTTTTGTATTTCATTTAAATTTTTAGTATTTTTCAGTGATCTAAGTATTTATTTTTAGTGTAATATTTAAATACATTATTTTTATGTATTTCAGATATTTATACTCTGAGGAAGACATTTCTATACAGTTGGTACAATATATGTTTGTCAGATAAATAGCTTTTTTAATGCATTAAAAGTTTGATTAGCCATAATACAAACTTTTTTGTGGTCTATAGGCACTTCATTGTTCAGAGATGAAGTAGGTAACAGTGGCCTTTTTTGTTGTTGTTGTTTTGAAACATCAGTCTGGTTTTCTCTATTGTAATGCTGTTGACATTTAAATCTGGATAATATTTGGTTGTGAAGAGCTGTTTTAGCTGCTAGCTAGAAGATACCTATAGCTCCCTGGTCCCCATCTTGACAGTCAAAAATGTCTCCAGACATTTTAAATACCTTTATGGCAAACAGAATCATCCCTGGTTGAAAAACATTGATCTAGGATTTTCAAATATTTGACCTCATTTAAACCTTTATTTTTCTGTAATTTTGAATAGTCGTTCAGAATCACACCATGTAGGAGAAAATATATTTTTCTAGAGACAATATGTTTTATTTGCAAATTATGAAAACATAAATTTTTCAATAAGATGGGTTAAAATGTTTTCTCATGAACTGTTACCATAACAAACCCAATTAGCCAGAATTCCAAACATTTGAATTAATATTGTATGTACTTATTTCCTTTCCAACTAGATCTATTCCTTTGATTTTGAATTATTTATAACAATGACTTGGTAGTGTTTTTCAAAAAACTTGCAGTACATGGAATTGATAGTATCATTTGCCATATAGTAAACGCTCTCTGATTTGAACATTCTCCATGTTCCTCATGAACATACTGAAAAGTTCAATTGCCTTCACAGATGGGTATGTTGTGTGAGAGGTGCCGGAAGTAGGTTTCAGAAGTCTCTTTATGGGATTTGTAGTGGATACCTTAGGAGAAGGAGGCAGATACTCCTAACTTAGGGGTACACACATTTCATTTGGCCCAGGAACTAAGTGACTACTTTAAAAAAAAAAAATGTGTTTTGCGAATAATGATAGAGGGTATTTTTATTGTTGTGAATCTGGACTGAAGCTTTAGCCAATCAGAGGAAGTAATTTACTGTATGGCTAAAGGAAGTATTTATTCCGTTATCGTAGTATGTGGCCTCTTGCCATCTTTGATAATGGATTGAAGTGTTGTGCACCCAAAGTCTGCTCCCCTCTTGACCCTTCATCAATCATCAGCCACACTGTGAGGTTAAGTGACCTGTGGCTCCCTAAGACTATTGTTTAAGCATTGTGTAACTCTTGACAACGGAAATCACTGACACAGCAGTCTTGCGATGTGATGTCTTTCTAGTTTTGAGATTATAGACATATGTTTCCTTTTTGTTGCTAATCTATGCCAGATTAGAGGTTTAAAACAACAATATATCTATACCTGAAGTTGGGTTATTCAGATGGGTAATATTGAAACTGTTGGGCAATTTTTTTAATGAAAAAATAAGAACATATACAAAAATAAATGATTTATTCTAGCACAAAATTGCAAGGATTTCACATGGGAACCAAGTGGAATTTTTATTGTTTTAGGCTACTATTTGAATGTATTAATTCTACTATGAATGTGTTAATTACTAAAACATGTAATTGTCCACATGTTTTCTAAGTAACTAATGGCACATACAAATTAGATTCTTTTATCATTTTTTTTTTTCTCTCCAGCTCAGGAAAACTTTATATGAGCTATGTCCAGTCTTCACAGCTTCGTGCCATCTAATCTCTATATTTATGCCCTGTTCTTAAACAAGTAGAGCAATATATCAACTGCAGCTGTTGCTGACCAAAACAGCCTCAGAAGTGGGTGGAGAGAGAATCAGAGATAGTATGTTCAGGTCTTGTTCATCAAAAGCCTATCTGTTACAGTCAGTCTGAGGTGATAACAACTGGCCTATAGAAGGTAGTTGAAGCCAGATATTTGTTTTATCTGTGACCAAATGTACAGTAGATTGGATACCACGATGATAAATACCACTGATAGTTAATAAAAACTGCTCGAGCATGTATGGTTGCCTGGCTTGTACATGAAGAAATGTTCATCCATCATTTCTGCAACCTTACTGTGAAGACACTAACACAGGACTTGATTTTTAATAGCATGCAAAATTTTAAAAAACACAGAAATACATAACAGTAAAAGTAGAATGTTTGTTTTCTGATGGAAGCAGACATTGATGCTTTATAATTAAATGATTTTTGATTAAGTATTTACAGCAAGCATATAGCCAGTTGCTTATTAGCAGAATGCCAGTGCCTTCTTCTGACTGTCAGAGGCACTGAGGTCCATATAACCTTGCCTAAGAGTACTTATAACCCTTTGGGTCTCATCTTTCCTGAACTCCTCCCATTGTCGAGCTTACGATGGGTGCAGAGAAGAGAATGAAAACTCCCACCAAAAAGATTTAGCTTGAATTTTATCTTCTTTTTTATTTTCTTATAAAAACCATTCAAGGGAGAAGGAAAATATTATTTAGCAGTTAGGAAGGGATAATTAAGCCATATTGGGCTGAGTTTCCTGCTACTTTAATCCTGTGGGGGTAAAATGAAATCTTGATAGGGCTAAATCAATAAGGGAAGAACTTAGCTTAAAGATAATAAGAAAGCACTTTGTATGACTTTAGATATTAGTACCCCCCCCGCAAATTATCCTCATTATCATTAACATCAAAATATATATTGCTTTTGAGGTTATCCATGTTTTACTGGTGGCATATGCAAATTCATAAGACTGTGGGTACCTTATGAAGAGAATTTCCTAAAAATGTGTCTTCTGGAAATTTAGAGAGGCTCTTCAGTATTTTCCACATACACAGGACACGAAGGTAATAAATAGGTTTAGCTCTTACTGGATTCTAAAACCAAGCTTCACAGAAGAACTGGAATTTCTGGAACTGTTGATTGTGGGGCTGGAGGCTCAGGAAGAGGTGTCTAGCAAAGATTATGCTCATGTACTAAGAGCTGATGTTCCCAGAGCAGTTTCAGGGTGCCAGGTAAGAGTGCCCCTAGGGGTCAAGTTACTTAATTCCCCAACAAGCTTTTGAGGCAGTTATTGTTATCATTCCCATTTTATAGATGATGAAACTGAGGCACAAAGAAAAGCAATAACTTAATGAAGATTCTAACAGAGATAAAGCACTGTCCTGTCTCGATTAATTTTGCCATTGCCATGCAAAAATAGGTATCTTCCTCACTTTTCAAATGAAGAAACAGAGGCCAAGGGAAGTTATCAATACTTTGTCAAGGTCATGGCTGGCCAATGGCAGAGGAACCAAGGTCTGACTCTCTCAAAAACCTATTTTTTTTCACTCAGGACAAGGCCTTCTGGGAAAGGCTCAGAGGAGCCGCTGGCATAATAAAAATATAGGAGTTCTAGCTTCTTCCTCGTAAAGACAGTCAAGGTTATAAAGAAGCCTGGTTAAGCTGTTCATAACTCGTCCTAGGGCAGGAGAGCAGTTGTTTACTGAGGCGTGTGAAACCCCTTCTGCTTCAGCTCTATAGCAGAGAAATCGTCTGTCTCTGTCATCATCCTGGGTTGGCTTCATTTCATTTGGCATGCCTCTTTTCAATGTACTGGGCTGTTCTATTCCTGTTTATAAATCTTTTAAGTGTGCACATTAAAGAAGTAATTAAATTGTCATTATAATTTATAGTATGCCTGAAGTCAATCACCTAATTAAATGGCAAGAGAGGAGAGGTGATAGGTTCATATGCATTTATTAAGCAACACTGTATTAATTGAACCAAGTAAAAGAGAAAACTAATGGTAATACTAACCTGAAAAGTTTTTGCATTTCTTTTCTTTTTTATTTAATCATTTGAGACCATCACTAGTTAGTAGAACAACCCTAACATTTTTTATTAATTTTATTTTTCCCCCACCCTTCATTAATTTTTAATGAAATTAAGATCTTTATGTCTTTTACACAGAATTGTTTTTCGTGATACTTGTGACAATACTAACGCGCACACCATCCCGCATCTTAAATGAGTAGAAATAAAATAGAAAACAAAATTTGAACTCAGGGTATATGTAGCAGTTCAAATTCTATCTTGAATTATAAAATTGGCAGCAGGCTACCTTGAGTCACTCAGAGAAGATTTGGTTTTCCTTATGCAGTCAAGATACTTTCCAATGCCTGTCAAGATACTTATTTTCTTTTTAAGGGATAATAAAACCATAACAACAAAAATCAAAACCCATTAGGCCATAATAAAACTCTTGCTGGAGGAAGCTATTTTTGTAGACTTTTTTTCACATTAAGTTCTAAGCACATATGTGTGTATGCTATGTGAGGGGAACACTGATAGCTTGGATGGGTGTTGCCTTGGGAGGTAATTGCAGATGTACTGGAATTATCTGAATTTGTTCTTCTGGAGTTTGGGTCTTCAGGAAAAGGAGAATACTTTATTATGTGATCAGGTATTATCCATATGAGTGACGGAGTATATGCAGTGAATTTTACTCTCCTTATATTTAATTATTCTGGGAGTTGGACTGACCTGTTGATTGTAATTCTGAAACGAGACAAACCTAAACAAGATGAAAGACAATAGAGAGCAGAATAAAGGCATTTTTCTGGGACCTTTAGTAGCAAATGAATGTAACTTAGAGTTACCAGGTGCTCAAAAAAATATTGGATGATCAAGTGTCATGGGTAAAAACTCCAGTTCCTTTGTGCCTCGACTTGCATTAAAGATAGCTTCCACTTTCAGTTTTCTCAAATATATTTATTTTCCTTTGCTAAGTCCCAGAAGCTGAGCTGATTTGTAACATACTTGAAATAGTAATAGTTTTAGAATTATATACCTGTGTCAGTTTCTTTGAGAAAAAAAATGTGCCCTAAGATAATGTGTCTTTCCTACTTCTGATTTCTAAGCTATACCTAGAGTTCTTGATTGAAGGGACTTGAAGCTTTCTGCTGACAATCCTGTAGGTTGGAATGTGGCGGGAAGAGCCAGTTTCACGCTAGGTCCTTTTTATTCTAGGCTGCAGGACTGAGGGACAGAGACAAGAGTGAAATTCTCAACATGGGGAGCACAGAGGAAAGAAAGGCAGCCCAACAGCACTTTAGCTAGCTTTTACTGGGTGGTCTGTGCAGTGGAAATGGCAAAGGTAAATCATGGACATTTGATTAGAAAATTGCTAATATATATATATACATCCTTTTAATACAATCTTTGTCTTTAGCAGCATAAATATTTCTCTATATTTGAACAAAAGATACTTAAAATAATAAGGATCAGTTTTAAATAAAGATCTGTGAACTATAAGTATTCCATAAATGTGAGCTTTTCCATAGAAAGATGTGTCTTATTCCTTCTAAAATCCTAGAATCTGTTTTGGAGTTGGATGCTGAGTGGACCCTAAAAATGTATAATATGCTAAAATGTGGTTAGATGGTAGATATGCGGTATTGAGAAAACCTTGATTTGATATTTGTCATATACTTCAAATCTGAGATGACATTTACTATGGAGTTTGATCTCTTTGGGTAAGATTTTTTAAACAGATTTTATTCCTTCTTTACTTCTGAGAACTCAATTACATCTATAGGATGTCTAAGCGAGTGCATGATATTTGCCATGCACTGTGTACAGAATTACTTTTGTAACATATCTTAAATGCGTTTTGATTTTTCAGAAAGAAATATTTTGGAATACTTATGCATAGTAACCATTAGTAGCCCTTTATAATGAAATTGATTCATAATGTTCAAAAAGATCTGAGGTTTGAAAATAAAAGTTACGTGGTAATGTCAGAAACATTGATAAAAATGAGAAAAAATTGATTTATATTCAAGATTTACATTAAAGAAACTTAAATTTACTATCATTTCAGAGTTTATTTATATATGTAGTCCTGTAATTTGAGGATTCATATTAAATTTTATGGTATCTAATATATAGTGCTTTTGTCAGGAGATTTAAAGAAAAATATAACCAAAATCTGTTTTTACTATTTATGTGTGTTTTATTTGCTATGGCAATAAATCCATTCCTCTGTATGTGTTTCTCTAAGATGACTGAAAGTGATAAAAACTAAGGAAGAAATGACACTTGTCTTTCACACCTGGAATGTAGCACCATACATTTATTTCATCCTTCTTTTAATTATGTTAGTCAAATACATATTTTAGTTCTTAGCATTATTGCTTCTCTGTTAGGATAGAAAATGTGGGTGGCAGAAAGATACAGGTATAAATTACAGGTAACAGAGCCTTAGAGGGTACAAGATAGAAGTGTCAACCCCTTCAGTTTATAAGCCTAAAATTTTCTGGAAAAAAATAAATAAAAGTTCACAGTAACATTGTAGAAATCAGAATGCTGTTTCATTGTTTTGTTGGTTTTGATCATCACGGAAATTGATAGCTCTCAAACTATTTGCCCCTTCTTCCTGCAGCTGTCCAGGACAGGCATCTGCCCTTGCAGGTGGACCAGCTCGAATCTCCAGTGAGGCTGCCTGCTGTCTGGTCTGCTTTCTTACCATTTCTTCTTAGGCGTTCACTTTGAAATGGATCCTTTTTTAAGAAGAAGCTCCATCCACTGAGCTTAATCTATTTATAATTTGAAAGTGTGAGATTGACAACTTAGAGCCTAAGATGGCATTAAATTAGAGAGACAAGGCTAATTTCAAGGGCATTTATTTGGAAGGAAAGCCAAATCAGATCTTAGATTTTTTTAGCATTAAATATTTAGCATCAGTCCCACTACAAAATGTGTGTGTGTGTTTTAAAAGTTCCTGTCATATATATGTTGGTATTCTACTTTATGTAAGGACAACTGCAAAACAGAATTATCTCATTGGGTTGGTCTTCTTACAGTTCATTGGATGTTACTGCATTAGATTCTTGGTTACATGGGACATGCATTCCTTTGTTTTTTATTTATTAAAATGTGGTTTATTCACCTCAAGCTTCTACTATTTATGTTAGGTCTAGTTATCATTAATTAATTTCTTATTGGTCGATAACATGAAATTAATACTGGGGAAGTCCATTCCAGTTCTTCTGTCAATGAATAGGAATAAATTTCTTAGTAATAGAGACTGCTTAGAATTCAGTGTAACAATGATTTTGTTTATATCCGAATACTTAGAAATCAAGAGATTTTGGTATCTGAACTAACATTTTCCTTTGTGAATGCACTTCAGCATTTGAATATGCTGTTTGGATTACTTTCATTTGTTACTTGTTGGAATGTGGCTCCTTTATCTGATGTATGCCTGGACTAAGGAGATTTTCAACTTCCTTGAAAGTAAATCCAAGTCTTCAGTGAAATGTGAGTTGACTTAACTTCTATTTGCCTCTTATTCTGTCCATATGTAAACGAAGCACATAGGAATTAAAGAGGATTTACCTCTTTTTAAAAGTCTTTCTTACTTTGACAGATTGCATAATATGTAAGGTCTACAGTGATTGTAGTGGATAGTTTTAAAACTTTATAATACGAACCTGTATGTCAGTACTTGTTTTGATTCTTGAAATAGATGAGGAATATAAATTTATTCCCCTCACATCAGGAGTTCATTTATCTAACTTTTTACCCCCTGGGTTCTCCCTGATGTAGTGGCAATCATGTGAATTGACTCATACATTGAGTGTATTTGTGATGTAGAGATTTTCTTATTTCTTTTACAGTTCAAAAAAATTGAGAAGGTCTTGGTGGACTTTTGTCTTTCTTTTAAAAGGAGAATTTATAGGAGAAAATAATGCATTATGAAGTTTAAACCAAGTGAAGATTTTGGGTTTGGTTAGAGTCCTTCCCTTTCAGTGATTTTCAAAGATTATCACCTCAATTTTTTTGCTTAGCAAGGCAGTCATAGACATCCTCTTTCCTACTTCCTTAAAAATAATCCTTTCTCTGGTCTTTATTTTGACAAATTTATATGAATTAAATCTTTCTGCCTTTTGCCTTTGAGCTTCTGCTGTTAGCTGAGGGAATACCACAGACTTTTCCTACAGTAAGTGATAGTTACAGGATTGAAGAAAGAAAATAAAGCATAGACAGAAATCTGCATTTACCTCATTTTTCTGCTTCTACCATGTCTCTGACTACAAAGTAGGGAATCACAACCAATTCATTTCACAACAAATATCAGTTGAGTGCCTGTACTGGACCCTGTGAGAGCTCAGTTTTCACCTAAGGGGCTTCTGGTCTTGTAAGAAAGGCAGTTGTAAACAAGGTGCAGTATGGAGGATGACTGTAATGCAGGAAGAAGGGAAGGTAAAGGTGGAGGTGCACCTACAGAGGGGGAGGGGTACTTGTTCTGAACAAATATGAATCAACCACCTGCTGTTTTCCAGGTACTATATTTAAGGTTTTAGGAACAAAATGTTACTGTACCCCTGAGAAGCTTCCATCCTAGAATAGGAGACTGGCACATATCCTCTTTTCCAGCACAGGTGTGTGTGTGTGTGTGTGTGTACAAGATATTAGAGCAGGGCCCTGATGGGTCAAGCAGAATGAACATTCGAATGATAATGTGAGCTGTGGTCATGCACTTAGAGTGAGAACCCTAGTGAGAGAAAGAAAATTAACATTTTAAACTGAGGAAGTTGTATAGCTTCCTATAAATAAGATGTTATGTCAGTCACTAGAAGCTTTATGCCATGTTGAGGCCACCAGACTCCCTTTGTGGGGTTCCCCCAATTTGGGGGTACCATTGACCTACTTCTGGTCCTGGGCTCCTGTGTGGGACAGCGGGGTGTTGCCCAAACTCAAGCTGAAATCTCTTTTTGAAAGTGATGGTCTCTGCTTCCTGGGCCACCCCACCTGACATAGGGGGAGACCCTGGCTTGGAAAGGACCATCTGAACTAAAATTAAACCTAGAGCTGTAATATAAAATAAATACCCATGATTAAGTGTTTACAGCACTGAATCTTCAACAATTAAAGAGAAAAGGTGTGGGTAGGGTAAAAAATAGCAATACCCACACTCTGAAGTTTTTGAGAAAAACAGGAAACTAGTCTTTTTTAACCAGTGATGCCCAGAACTGGTTATTGCAAAGAGGGTTGTTTTTCTAATGCGTTGTGGTCAGCACAGCTGTGCCAGAAGCAGATTTCTGCTCATTATGAAGGCTGTCTGTGGATTTCTTGAGCTGACAAACCTATAGACACCAAGCATAATTATCAGTAGTAACCTGATCATTATGACCGGATGGTGCTTGGAAAACAATTTGCAGAAATTCTGAAAGCCCATGAGGACTTACAAAATAAGAGCATTTGGTGAGCGTGCAGCTATTTCCGGAGTTGTGGATGACCCAGACCTATGAGCCATACAATTGCTTATTGTAGAAGAACTGTTTGAATTCTCTCTTTATTTGGATTTTTTTTTTAAGTTGACAGACAACACTCGATGACCAGTGACATGATCTTTTTTCCAGTTTGCTCATGAGCTCAAGTTCCATTTGCTAAAAGCATCTCACAACTCTATTTTTGGCTTATATTTGTTGGTGGGTGACAAATTATCATTTAAAAAGTAAACCGGAGGTCATGGAGATGTTGTCTTGTCCTCAGAATCTCACAACTGCATTATCACCACTGCATCTGTGGAGAATGTAGGAAAAAGGATCACAGAAAGAATCACTTGAGTAGTTACTGGTTAGATTTGTATTCTTTTGGCTAATGTAAAACTCATTAGAACCAAATTGAAATACCGTAATTCCCTTTATCTGCACTGTATCTGTATATGGAAGAACAGGTTTGTACAGACTAGTCACTGAGGTTTCCCCTCAACTTCCTGTGTGGGTTCAGTGTAATCGGGGAGCCCCTCTAAACCAGAGCTCTCCCTTGCAGGCCATTTCTGCATGCACGTGATGTCTTCTTTTTAATGCTAAAAGGGGGCAACAGACCTTTGGGAACTGAATAACATAACAGAGGTTTCCTTGCTTATTGCGTTCGATAGTGGCCAAGTCAAGCATTTGGTCTGTGCGTTGAAGGATTTACGCTTGTCTGTTTGTATCAGACTTTACAGTTATCTCTTTAATAAGTGAATCACTCATGCTTCTCGATGGTGGGGCATGTTTGCAGAGCTTCAGTCAGGCAGGGCGCCTGAGCTCAGCAATGCCCCCGCTGCAGCTGACTGCCCGGGTCGCTCCAAAAAAGGCAATCGTTACTGCTATTGATTTTTGTGGCACATCGGTCATGTTAGAGTTATTTGCAATGAGACGGAAGTCAACTCCTTGCATCTGCCTTTTCATTTCACCACAAAATTACTGTAGATGCTGTAGTCTCTTCATGGCAGTAACATGAGTCAAAGGAGATTCTTTTCTCTCCTTTCTCTGGGGGTGGCTTGGGGAGAATCCTGGATATTAAAGAAGAGCAGTAAGTGGAACTAGGGCATGAAGGACTCTTATTTTTAACCCCTTGCTGTCTGTTTCTTAGTGAAACAGGATGAAAGTAACTACCAGTTTCCTTTCCCCAACATGGAATAAAAAGTAGTGAGACAATGCTTGTCAAGTACTCTCAAAAAGATGACAGATGTTTTATAAGACCCAGTTCTCCCTGAAAACAAAACAAAACAGACCCAGCCAACAAGCTTATTTTATCAGAAGGGGCTCATATTTCAAACACATATTAAAATCCTGGTGTTTCAGCTGGGAAAATACAGCCCTGGGAAGTGGTAATAATGTTAAAATAACAGAAAAATGGATTTTTATCATTCTCACTTCTTTATATACAGGCCCCTACTATGGTGTATTTTTCTATATTCAGATTCGCTTTTATATTCAGATTTCTTTAAATTGGGGGGGAGTAGATTTTTTTTTTTTACTTTTTGTGCTTGGCTGAGTTTGAGTCTGTCTTTGACATTATTACTTTTAGTAGCTCTGCTCAACCCAGTATAAAAATCTCAGGGCTGGTAACTCAGGAAAAAGATAGCCGGTCTTAGAGTGGAGCAGTGGATGAAGTCGGCCCTTGTAGATCATTCAGTATTGCTGGGAAGTCCCCTGGAACTAACGTGGGTCTTGGCCAAACGGTTATAAATACATTAAGTATGTGTCCATTACCACTAAATATTTCTCAAATTTGTATTATCGTTGCTCTCTCAATAGGTGTTTGTCATTTTCATTACAAAGACGCAGTTAAAAACACACTGTACTCTCCTTCTGTCCTTCCTAATGAGAAGATGGTGCTCAGAGGTGATGACTATCTGGGCAGGAGGCTGTGGAGGACGGGCCAGTGTGTAATGATTAGTCCTGTTCCCGCTGCGCACACACAAAGATTGTTCCTTGATTTCTTACAGCCATCATTTCTAATACAGCCTCCAGCTAAACGGAGACTCGCTCAATGAAGCTTGGGGCCATTTTTCGCCTTAGTTCAAAAAGGTTTCTCTTTGGGGTCGCTTCCGCTTGGGCGGTCTTCAGCTGTGCGGACTAGCGTGCCCTCCCCGAGGAGGGTTTCACTAAGTCACTCTTACCTCCTGGTGGAGCAACCCCACTTTTCATCACTGTCGGGGAAGAAAACCATCTTGGCGGTGAGAATTGAAAGGAAGGTAAGACATGACTAAGTCAAGCTCTTTCTCTTTTGAGTGAAAAAAGAGAAGGCCAGAAAGGTTCCGCTCCTTGCGTGGGTCGTGGAAATCTGTTTGCCCTGCTGAGTAGCCGGGTTTTCATTCTTACTCAAACATACAGCCTAGTAGAGCTTTTCCTGAGTGGGTTGGGGTAGCTGTTCCTTTAATACTGATGAGCAATGAGCATTTCAGGAACTAAACGATGCTCCTGGCTTGTCACTTTGCTGTGAGGAGGAAAGTCACTGTTTGTGGAGATGCTGCAGAGGCAGGAGGTGGCAGCCGACTGCAGGAGTTCCTTACACACTGAAGCTTGCTCCTGATCTAGAAAGCTGCAGCTTGTTCCGAGCGACCACATTCATGTCATTCCTTTTCTGCCATCCTCTGGAAGTGTGGCGGGCTCGATCGTTTTAGGCTAAAAAAGAAATGTCATAGTTCTGAAGAACACTTGCTCCTTTGCAGCGTTTCTCATTGTTGAACACGAACTGCATGTCTGAATAATACAGTAGTCTGCAGGGTTTTGTTATAATGACTTCTTGAGCACATCTGGAGCACAGTAGCTAAATGTTACCCAGCTAGATGGTTTCTCAATTGGGTTGCTGTTGGCATTTCAGGATGTACAATTCCTTGTTGTGGATGGCTGTCCTATGTGTGGTGGGCTATTTACCAATATCCGCAGCTCTCTCCACTAAATGACAGTAGTTTCCCCTTTCTGATCATGACAAGGAGAAATAACCCAAGACATTGCCCAGTGCCCTTTGGGGACAAAGGACATACACCCTCTAGGAGCTAGCCTTCATGGGATGAGACTTGCACATCTACCAGCCGGAAGCAGATTTTTATTAACAATATAAACTCAACTTTAAGAAGTCACAGTCAGAAGATATGGAGCGGGAATGTTGAATTACCAAGTCATGACTATTCCTAGTCAATGACAGAGGAAAGGGCAACCCAAACCAGGGGATTTCCCCTGCTGGCTTGTGGCAGGAATTCCCTTTCTCTTCCTCTTGCACTCAACTTTCGGACACTCCCTTTTGGTAACTGACTTAGCTTTGGATTCACTTATATTCTGTGTTCTTTTTTCCCTTCCACTCTCTACCCCGTCTACTGGAACCAGTGACTGGGCTTTGTCAGGCTGCCTTTGACAAAGAACTGGAGCCCCTGAAATGCTTCTTCCTGCTGCCATGGACCCATGGCTATATTCTGAGAGTGTGTCTTGCTCTTCTTACCTAACTCTTTGCTTCTTAGACTCCTGCTTAGACGTTCATGACCCGTGTAGGAAAAGGCGAGAAGCCATTTTCTATCTTGAGTCAGGTCCTTAGTGTAACCGTTTTTCTAGTAGAAACCATGACATGGAAGGTAAATAAGTTCTGCAGAACTTCTATGGCACTGCCTTATGCTGGTTTTCAATTAGGTTATATAAACTTTGAAATACCAAACAAACAATTGCTGCAACTGGTTTTGGAGGGACACAGTCCAAATTTCATACAGTAGGCTTGAAAGCAAACTTTGAGAACTCAACTTATTTTTAAATAGGAATCACTTTGGGAGGCAGAAAATAGGTAGTATAGTCCAGCTTGGACAGGTTTCAAGTAAGTTCACCAATACCACAAAACCTTGGGTAGAAAGCCTCGCCTTTCCATTAGGACTGCAACTTCCTACCCTAAGTCCCAGCTCTGGAGGACAGACAGGCTGGACCAGCTGTGGTTTCAGCCTCTGATGTAGAGAAAATAGGCATCTGGCAATCTCTGTGCATTTTTTTTTTTTTGGACATGCTGTTGTGTATAACCTTTGCCAAAGTCTGCCAAAAGAGGAAAAAGGAGTATTTTAATGATGCCTTGAGATGTCAGTTGAAGGAACACATTAAGAAAACAACTGGATTCTTAGCAGATTCTAGAAAGATATGTGTTGTCAAAGCTTACACTTAAGGAGAATTTAGATTCATTAAAAAAATTTTAAAAAAACTTTGCTTTTTGTTTCTACATCAAGTAGTAAATGTTTACATCACATTTGTAAAAGGTGGGAGTTTTTATCATTTTAGACTAGGAAAATAGAGGGGAAAATATGGTTACTTCAAAATTCAAAAAGATCTAGAATCTACTGTTCTGAGTGCTTTTACAAATCCTCTCTCTCTAAATATGCCAAGATTTTGCATAAATTGATATGTTAGATTGAATGATGTCTTTATCTGAGGTAAATGTAGAAATGATGGACAGTGATCTATTTTGGGAATTTTCAAGTGTAGATGTTTTAGATTATTTTCAGACTGGATTCAGGGTGCCCAGGAACATCTAGTTGTGATCGATTGAACATGGGTCTGTTTGAATCACTTCTCAACTTGAGGCTTCATAGAGACCAGGAGGTCTGCTTAGCCCCCACATTTAGAGGAGAGTTGCCTTCCTCAGAGGCCATTACACAGCTCCCTGGTGACATAGCCTGCCATTTGTATGGTATCTAAACACTAACAACCTGTTTCGATGTGTGTCCTTCACTAGCTCCTAAGTTTCACAAGGACAAGAAACATGAACTTTGGGAGTGCAGAACTGTTGTTTATTGAATGAATAATTAAATAAATGAGGGGAAAAATGTTCATCACATTTTATAAGAAAAGCATAATGTTATTTTTGATAGAAAAATGAAGACCTTTCCCAATAATGAAATTAAAACAAAATTTAAAACAATATCATGTAATTTTTTTCTTTTTTGAAAATGTATGGCTTTTTTTTTTTGTGAACAAAGAAATATTATTTTTTTAGAGAAGGGAAGCATACCATACTCTCTAAAATGAAACTAGTGGAACATAGGCATATAAAGTCCTCCAATCTCATCACTTTTAATCTTACTTTATAGTAATAAACACCTTTCAGTGCCAAAGTAAATTCGGACAGTGATTTGGGTAAAAGAGTACTCTTCAGCTGTATAAGAAAGATTTTGACTTTGTTGCCAAATTTGGAGCAATGACCTTCTAAGTGTGAAAGCATTTCATCACTGTACAAGACCTGTTTGACCCACCTGAAACTATTGCTATGAGGTTCGTCATCCCAGCTCTGGTAGTAAATAGTCAAGAATGACTCAACAGGGCTTGTCTGGTGGTGCAGCGGATTGAACACTGCACTGTGAAGCATCCACAGCATAGCAGCATGAGTTTGATCCCCGGCCAGGGAGGGGACTCACATGGCGCAGCAGACCTCTCCTGCCTTGACCACTGCTCTCCTCCGCAGTGTATTTCAGTCCATCTGCCTGTTCTGCTCCCCACTCTGTCTCTGGTGAATCCTCTCACATCCCGTGACTCTGGCCTGTGCCCCAGTTCTTGTATGCATAAGTAAATAAATCTTAAAAAAAAAAATGAATGAGTCAACATACTAAACTTTCTTTGATTTGACAGTGGCGGTCCAGTATTTCAGATCAAAAGCATGAGGGGGACTGAAAATTGAGCCCAAATAATTGCAGAGTCCCTTGGATTGTTTTCAACCTAACTATCTTCCTATATTGTGTAATTTTCAAGAGCATTGATTTAAAGTCAGATTCATTGGATTCAGAAAACATTTTCAGCCTTTGCTATGAAGCCATGGACATGTTCTTTAAAGTCTTGAGGCCTCATATCTTCTGGAAGGCAGATGATAATTGTATCTGCTTCATAAAAGACTTAATGAAAAAATGCACCTTAATCACTTATCAAACATTGCTGGAATACAAGGGTTCTGTATGTTGATTATTTTTATCATTCAATGAGATTATTGTTTCAAGCTCCATTATTGTTTCTAGATCTTTTGTTTTCTTAATGTTTTCAGTAATAAACTCAAACTTTTCAGCTTCCTTTTTATGGAAATCAAAGCAGTCTAAACAGAATTTAGGCTGCTGAAACTATCTGCAGCATCTTAAAAAGAAATCAGATGATGCTTGGTGTACATGCATGTAGCTGCATATGAAGGAAACATAACCCTAAATCTTAACGACTTGGGGGGGGCGGCAAGAAGACCAATCTTGGTTGGTGGTTAAATCCCATTACAAGGCCTTATTTATTTCAGGCCTTCCCTGCAAAAGATGCTTCATCTTGGTCATTTTAAACATAAAGAAAAAAGGGATAGGAAAATTTAAGTTTGCAAAAGAAGTACAAAAATGCTTCTTTTATTTTTTATATTTCCCAGAAATTGATTTTATAAGTCATCATCAAGGCCTTCAGAAACACTTTTTTAAAGCTGAATTTTCTAATCATATGAATATAATTATGCCACACAACCATCACACTGTAAAACTAATATTTTCACTTGGTATAATTTCATGTTTATTCTTTTCAGTTCAAGCATTTCCTTGACATATTGTAACTTTCAGGGCAAGAACCCTAGTTAGACAAGTCCCCACTCTGAGCAGGATGAGTTGGTCATTAGTTGTTTTTTAAAGATTGATTTATTTATGCATACAAGAACTGGGGTATAGGTCAGAGTCGCTGTTGGTGAGAGGATTCACCAGAGACAGAGTAGGGAACAGAACAGGCAGGTTAATTGAAATACACTGCTGAGGGGCACAGTGGGCGATAGCAAGAGAGGTCTGCTGCGCCATGTGGGTCCCCTCCCTGGCCAGGGATCGAACTCTTGCTGCTGTGCCGCTGATGCTTCACAGTGGGGAGCTCAACCTGCTGCAGCACCAGGGAGGCCCAGGTCATTAGTTATTGAGAGAGGGAGAGACTGGTAGATTGTTTTGGGGGCATTTGTGCAGAAGTTCCCTTGGGGTGCTCATTGGTAGAGCCAGATTTAGGTTGAATTGTAATTGCCAGGTTTAGGTTGAATAAAATGTTTCAGTTTCCCAAAACAGGGCTGCTTCTGTCACAAACAACTGGACAATTTAAGCTTGATTTTTATTTCTCCCAATGAAACTTGTTATTATTGCACTAATTTAAATGTTTGAAAATAAAGGATGCAAGTGGATGAACTATACAGTTTTGCTCAGCTTGAAAATTCCATGATCAAAATTTACCTCTGCCATCTGGTAGTTTTACTTTTAAGATTTCTTCAGTTTTATGTATTTCTTACTGATTCCTTTTGGCTCCTTCAAATCAATATTTGTGGTGAGTTAGTTGCTGAGAATTTGAAATTTTACTTGAGCACAGTCAATACATAATTATGTTTTTCCACTGTGGCCAAAATTTAATCCAGTAAAATCTTGTTAGAATATTTTTTTCCAGTGCCTTAGCTATTAAAGGGCTGTAAACTTGGAAAATTAAACATGCTCAAATATCTTCAATTTTGAAAGTAAACGCACAAACAAACTAAAACCAATAATCCTAATGGCTTTTCTAGCCCTAGTTTACCTATCTCCAGTGCATCAGTTCTAACCACCTGCTTTAGGTAACCTTGATTTGAAATTCAGTGAAATATTTTAGATCTTTGACTTATTTGACCTGCTGTTTGTTTGTATTTGACTCAGTTTATCATTTAAATGTTTTCTTCACTTGACTCTTTCACATGTCAAGCTCTACTCTATCTTTATTTTCAGCCCCTCTTCCACTCCTGGGTTTTTCTAACTTTCCCCCAAGTGGAGCCTTTGAGCTTTTTGCTGTCTCTAGTTTCCCAAGTGCTGGTACATGCATCAGTTGTTATAGATCACTTCATAGATGCTAAAGATGCTAATGCTCTTCCAAATGGATGGTCAGTGACTTCGTAACTAGATGCCCTAATGCTTGCTTACACATTCTTACTTGGGTATTTTAAGGCACCTCCAACCCAATTTGTTCAAAAGAGGACATATTCTCAAACTTGGTTTTCTCCTTGTCTACCTGACAAGATTCTGCTGACTATTCCAGCTCCACTCCAATTGTCTTCATTTCTGCCCTTCCTTGATACCTGCCCCTTTCTCACCTGCAGGTGCTACTGTAACAGGCATTGCAGCGTTTTGCATCTTCCTGCAATCTAGGTGGTCACTGAGGTCAGAAAACCCACTTGTGTACCACGTGGTGCAACACAGCCTGGCTGTGCTAGATGCTCTGCACCAAGGTATTGAGTAGGTTGAGAGGGGCCTGAGAGAACAGATGGTAGCTACTGGGATAGGAAACACAATTTTAATTTCACCAGGCCCAAAACTTTGTAAGTGGTTAGATAATCAAAATAATTTTTTATAGTTTTATAAAAAATCAGACTGTCAGCCTTATGGGCTGGAGGCAGCCCTTAGGACTCCAGAAGGGAACAGAAGCTTCTACTTCCCTGCCAGTTTCAGGATTCACCTGCTGCTCAGTCTTGGTTTCAGTGGAGACCCATTCATGGAATCGTGGCTGCAAGTGCATTGTGTTGAGTGCCTTCTGCAGCTATTTTGAGAAGCAACTGAACAGACAGAGCAGAACTCCACATACTCTGCCTGGGGGGAATATTTAGTGTGATTGCTCCTAGATGCATTAACTCCCCACTTGTTCTCCTCCCCCAAACAGGGCTGGGTGGGTCTGGATAAGAGGTTGATCTTTATGCCTCCATTTACTTAGGCAGAAAGTAAAACTATGAAAATGTATGACTTCATTTACAGAGGAAGTAATCCTTGCTCCACCATCCCACCCCATCCCCCATCCAGATGAGATCGTATATCAGGGTATGCTAGTCATACCCATTTAAAATGATGTCTAAATCCACTGATATTATTTAAGTTCATCCTCTGATACCAGTATCTCCAAGACATTGCACTGAAGTAACATTAGAAATATTGTTATTGCGATCCTTATGTTGTGGGGATTAGCTTCCAACTAAATGGAACAAGTATCTTGTTTCCATGAGTTAATCCATGTTAATTTTAAAAATAAGTCTTGATGGTGAAGACTCATCTTGACCGTCCTGAATATAAGATTAGGTTTCTTGCACTGGGTGCTGGACCACTGCAGGATTATGCAACGGTTTCTTTCTGGCATCTGTATAAATAAGAGGTCATCCCACATTGAGCAAAAAGTTTAAATACATGAATAAAAATTCCATTTGGCTTTTTTACTACTAGCAAACTTCACATCAATTTGTAGTTTTGAAGTATTTTGTGGTCTTTTGCTGGTTTGGTAGTCTTTTATGAGGAACAGCAAACAAAACATCCTGTTTTTATAATTTCCAGCACAGGTCCCAGTGGAATTATTACAGAAATAGCTAAGGTCCTTCCTATATCAGTTAGCAGTTTTTAAATTTCCATTATTTAATGTTTTTCTTCAAAGTCTTAGAAGTGTGACTAAAACAAAATTGATTTGTATCCTCAGGCACTGATGTCCTGCTAAGTGTTAATTGTCCAGGGTTTTTATAAAGAGTTTGAAGAGAACTGAAGGAAAGGTAGGGCCTGACCATCAGCAAATATTTGTAAAATTCTTTTTTTTTTCCTTTCTTGGCTTTGCTGCTGTTTTATCTTTGGGAAACTTTGCAGATTATCTTGTATGTTTGCTTATGTTAAAATAAGTGAAAATTGAATAGGAGAGATTTTTTTGCAGCTTGTAATATGCCTTTAGGACTGGTGAAAGAGTCTGGATGGTGATTCAGAAGCTGAAAATAGCTCTATGTTTTATGCAATCAAGTAAAACTCTGTACCTTGGCCTTCCACACACACACACACACACACACACAGGATTAGCAAGGAGTCGGGAGTCATTCCACCCCCAGATTGCCACCGAGGATGACACGCTGGGTCATGCCAGCCTGTAGCCCGAGGGAGCATGTGCTGCTCCAGGAGAACCCTGATGGACAGGGTGGATTAGAGTTGAGTGACCTCAGCTATTATTCATTTCCTCTGGAAGGAAACCTCACAAGGCCTCTCTGTTCTAACGAGCATGTGTGCAGTGCAGGTTCTCAAGACGATTCCAGTCACTGCAAGTGACCTGAGCTCCAGGTCTCCCTTTGAGACCTGTACCCTGAAAGGGCTTCAGCACTCTTTAGCTTCCAGCCAGGTCTTCAGGAAGCACAGGTTAAGACCAGCGAAAGAGAGTGATCTTTTACTTTGTTTCGTTTTGTGTTTTCCTTTTACTCTCTTACAGGTTTTTTTCTTTGTGTTCTGTATTTTTTTCTGCAAAATGTTATAAAACAAAGCAGGAGGGTAGGAAATTATTCCTGAACTATTTCTGGTGAGCAGGAGGGTAAGCTTTTCCAGGTGGAACATCCTGGGTGCAAGAGCTGAGCCATCTTTGTGATGGAGAGCTTGAGGCTTCACCTTAAGTCCTTGTCATCCCAAATGCAACTATAGGCTGTGTCCTGTCAAATAAATAAAACTGTCAGGTTATAATTAATGTGCGATGACACTCTAATTAAACAGAATTGATGGGAAATATCTGGGAGGATATTAGCCATGGAACAGTGATGCTTGCATTGAAATGATCTTAATTACCCCTTAGACTTAATGCCCTATTAAGATGAACAGGAGAATGTCACATCTCACTTAGCTGTATTGTTTTCGACAGTGGCTGCTGGCTGGGAAGGACCAGAGCGCATTAACTTGCATTGTCGTGTCTGCTTTTGCAGACAGGAAGTTTGGGAATGTATATTCTTTTCTTTTTAAAATTCTTTCCTGCAAAGGAAATTAAATCACAGCACTGACAGGAGAGGGTAAAATCTCAGAGCAGACCTCCCTGGTGCTTGGAATCTACTGACTCCTCTGAGGCCGGGTTTGCTATTGTCCTAAGGCAACACACTCTCCTGCTGCTCCTAGCCTCTCTGGCTCCCAGCCAGCCTCCTAGGGCCTCAGCTTTGAAGTGAGGAGCAGGCTGTCCTCAGGTCAGGCTGTTTTTACTGTGGCCTGGGCTTTACTCACCCAGAATGCCAGGAGGGATGTCCTGTCTGCAGTATTCATTTTTGACAGCACATGTATCCTCAGAGGTCTGACACTCCCACAGCAGAGGCGGCCTGTCTTCCTTGTGTCAGCCATGAGTGGGGCCCCCAGCCTCTCAGCGTGGCCCAGCTGACTTCTGCCTTTCCTGGGAGAGCCTCTGCTCTGGGGAAGACACCAGCTCTGCCAGGGCACTATCAGTCTAAAGGGCCTCCTTGGCAGGCTCAGGGGAACTGACCCTGCAAGTCGAACAGCTTCCTCTGGGGACTGTGCATTGACCTTCATTTGATCTAGGCCTGGCAACGCTAGATTTGATCTAGGCTTGGGAAGTCTTTATTAACTGAGCCTTTTCCCACCAGAGTTCTAGGCTTGTCATTAGATGTCTGTGCTGCTGTCAATTTAACTCATCACTTCTGGTAATGTCTATTTGTTATTTAAAAAGCAGGTGGGCCCATAAACATGGAGGATTATAATGGTAGATACTGAGAAAGAAAACCATGGGGGTATAGACCTTATTACTAACCCAAAGGCTTGACTCAGACCCAGACCACAGAGGGGGAAGGACAGGGAGTGGGGCAGCGAGAGATGGAATTTCTCATTGATGAACTGTGTTCAGAAGGGCCACTGTGATTCAAGTAAAAAATGCCTCAGAGAACTGAAAGCAGCCCGTGTCTTGTTCTAGTTTAGATGACACAGTAGCTGGCTCTGTATCTTAAGAGAATTAGTAGTAGCATAGCTCACAGAGGGTCAGTTTCCTGCTCTGTTCAAGTAAAGCCCGCTCCCCAAATGTCTCTTCACCAACCATTATTTATTTCTTTGTATTAAGTGATAGAATGTCCCAAGCTCTTTTAGTTTGTTTTCATAAAGCAAATTCTTTTTCTAAAGAGAACACATTAGATGAAAAAGGTTGCTAGTTCTTTCTTGCAGTAGGTGGGGGAGTGCAGCCTGCAGGATCCCATGACCTAGTTAGGGAGGACACCTGAAAGGGTTCAGAATAGAAAGGGGAAGAGATTTGTAGATGACAAACTTCACGGACTTTTTAGAGCATGCCAGTTTGCATTCTATTTCGTGCTCTGCAGCCATTCATGGGTGACAAATTAGCATCCTCTCATAAATCTCTTTTTCTTGCCATTAATGAATACTTGTGTGTGTGCGTGTGCGTGCACACATGTGTGTGTTTTAGATGGGGGGGCTGCGTCAGGTAACTCCTCTGGTGCATCTTGAATATAAAAGCTTTATTTAGCACGGCTCTGAGATGGAGGTTCTTATAACATTCAAATTCACATGCTTTAAAACTGCCGAGTTTTGCCATAATCTGTTGCTAAATTCCTTATTCCAGAAAGCACAGGGAAATATTGTAGGAACATGGAAGGAACCGTAGTTGTGATTAAACCATATTTGTGGCATGTAATGAGAAGAGGAAATGTAGTATTCGCCAGATTTTTATATGTGTCACTGCCTACTGCTTCTAATACGGTGATGAGTTGGTAGTTCAAAACAGGACTGGGACTCAGGGAAGTGGTTGACCTGGCCCAGGATGCTAAAATGTACTGTTTGTCTTTCACATGCTTGGCCTAGCTTTTGCAGCTTACAGATTCCTTATCTCCCTAGAATTGTTTGAGTCAAAGAAAGTTTAGATATTGAATATTCGTGCTGTTTGACCCTGGCAATCCTCTTTTCCTTTTTGGTTGACTTCACTGGGCGTGACCTCAAACCTATTGTGGGTTGACAGAAAAAACTCTGTCAGGAGATTGAAAAAAAAAAAGCTAAGGTATAATTCATTAATAATTTCACTCTGTTTCTGGATGTGTTTTCTTCCTGTTGTCAGCCAGTGTGGGAGGAAAAGGAAGAATAAGGCTGGAGCTGAGGGTGTTGTGTGGGTATGTACCAACCAGAAGGATCTCATAGGAGAAAGAGAAAGTGCTTTTATTAATAATAAAAGTAAAATTCAAATTAAGTACCAGAAGATTATTAATTATATTATAGTAAAAAGATATATTTTAATGCTGTTTAAATTTTAATAATTAAAGACATATGCTAATCAGCAGCATACATACACATAACTCTATGCCCAAAAGTGATGATTTTGTGCTATCAAGCTTAAACCTAAAAGGTCATTAATGACACTGTTGCTGACGCCAATGGTGAAAATTTGCATAAAAGTAAGGCAAGACTGCCCCTTATTTTTACTGTTCTAGAAGAGCATTATAATTTCTAAACCTCCAAATTTTAAACAAGGTCAAAGTTCCCTTGGCTTGGTTGAAATTTCAAATGATAATATCTACACCTCAAAGCAGGTGCACCCACCATCGTTTTCTCTTATTGGAACTCCTTTCTAAAACTGTCTTTTTTGGTCTCCTCCTCTTTCTGTGTCTGTATCCCCCAAATCTGGACGCAAAGCCTGATTAAATCTGAGCTGCTCTATGAAACCACTTGCCTCTATTCTAGCTCCTACGGAATCCTTCCTGTTCTCAACTCCTGTAATTGTTAGAATCAAACATTTTATCATGTAGCATAGAGTGTTTTGAAAAGTGACTTTAGTGTGTGTTGACTCAGGGATTATGTTGTACTTTATTATCTCCAAAAGCAGCCAGTCCTGTGTTAGCTGCATTGCACACATTCTTAATTGCTTGCTTTGTATTTCTGTTGTCTGGTAGTTAGTAAACTTTTGTTAGACACTAAAGCCTGGCTTCTGAAAGTCTGGACTTCTGGCCAGGGAATTTTAGCTAATTGGACCCCATCCAGACCTACAGAATCAAAATCGACATTTAAATCAGCTTCTTAGGCATTTCATATGCATGTTAAAGTTAAAAACAGTCTTCAGGAAAGTCCTCTTCCCAGAGAAGCTTAGAGAGAGACCCCAAAAACCCTTTGCTCTTCCTTTGGCCTTTAGTTCATTCTTGTGACTTAGGTATCTGTTGCTAAGTGAAACTGCCTGCTCTTACTGTAACAATGAGATTGTGAATTTAGTTTTGACACAGAAAAATGATAACATTTAAAAGTGGTCAGAGGACTCCATTGAAATCCTTGGGACTGCATTTGTAATCTGATTCAAGACAACCACAAGATATAATGACTAAAATTCCTCTCCCCCTTTTTTTTAGTCAGTAGAATGCCTTTAAATGGCTTCTTTAAATTTCTCATACTGTGGAGCAAAAAGTATGATTTCCTTTTCCTTAGTTACCTTTTTTTTTTTTTGCACTTGAAGTGCTGACACCCACTCAGCGTGCTATTTTGAACTCTGGGAAAGAAAATTTGTGGGCATCTTGCAGTCTTTCAGGAAACAAGGTTTAGATTAAATATTTGCCACATTTTCTTGTGTTTCTTTCTTTAGGAAAGTGGAGAAGCACATCACCCATGCTTTTACTCAGCCTGACACATAGTGTGACTTTCAAAGTGTGTGGAAAACCACTTCCGGCCTTATTTGTTCCCCTTCCCACAGATAGCCTGATATCCACTCCTCCATTCCTTCTTTTTTTTTTTTTTAATTCATACAAGAACTGGGGTACAGGCCAGAAGTGCAGGGGTTGAGGGGATCCACCAGAGACAGAGTGGGGAACAGAACAAGCAGACTGACTGAAACACACTGCTGAGGGGAGCAGCGGGCGAGGCAAGAGAGGTCTGCCATGCCATGTGGGTCGCCTCCCTGGCCGGTGGCAGGGATTGAACTCATGCTGCAGTTTGCTTCATAGTGCGTTGCTTAACCCAGTGCGCCACCAGAGCAAGCCCTCCTCCATTCCTCCTTTACTCCTTCTCTCCCTCTTACCATAATACCTAGAATTCTTCATGTACCAAATAGGTTTCATAGGATAAAAGATTCTTTGAAACTTTCTAGTTAGTTAAATCAGAGAGCTAATCCATGTACCTAAAAATAAACATGAACAATAACATGTAGACATCTCAATAAAATATAAGTTTAAAATATTTTAATCTTAAGTGGTTTTTCTGTCCCTTTTTCTCTTATCTTTGAATTCAAACACATTCACAGATAGGAGATAAAAGACATTGGTCAAGATGGAGGGAAGAAAGGAGGGTGCTGGGTCACTAGAGTCACCCATATATGTTTTAAATTAACTCTGGATTTTGTCTTGTACATAAGCTAAGAAAATAAAGTGGTTTCACAGGATGTTATTATGTGGTGGTTGTCTTATTTACATAATTTCATTTTTTTAAGATTTATTTTATTTATTTATGCATATAAGAACTGAGGTTTAAGCCAGAGGTTCGCAGGGGTGAGAGGATTCACCAGAGACAGAGTGGGGAGCAGAACAGTCAAATCTACTGAAATACACTGCTGAGGGGAGCAGCGGACGACAGGTCTGCTGGGCCATGTGCTTTAGCTCTCGGTCTGGGCATTGAACTCATTGCCACAGTGGCTAAAGATAGTTTGATAGTGCTGAGACTTTAACCCCTGCACCACCACGGAGGCCCTAATTTCTTTTTTGTTGAGATAGTTAAGCTGTTTTATCAAAGTATTTGTCTTCTGATTAAAATTAAGGATAAAGTACAGGGTATTATTCAGGAGATTTTGTGAGGAGTTAGTTGCTGAACTTAAAGAATGAAGTATTTCCCAACAAGTGAAGTGAAGAGGAGCAAAGAGAGAACAAGGAGATATGTACCAAGTAAACACTATTGGAAATGAAAGTTGAAATGTAAGGATGTAGAAATGCGTTGTAGTTTTCTGACTTTTATTTTTTACATGGGGAAACAAAATGTTGAAAAGATGCTTTTCTGTGTGATTCAATACAGTTTTAATTGAACTCTTAATTGGGAGTATTCTGGATATGGCAGTATATAAGTGACAGGTAATCCATTTAATTAAATAGTATAATCTAGGGAAAATGAGTGAGAATTTTGGAGTATATATGTACCTAAGAAAACACCAAGGAATGTTCGAAGAGAACAAGTAGTAAAATTTAGCCCTACCCTGGATTCAAATGCACTAGAAAACAATAGTAGTAAAAACTGCCTAACATGTATCACCTAAGTCCACGTGGTAAAGCACATGAAAAGTATTTAACAGTCACAGGGTATTTATTCAGTTTGAGCAAATGTTTCATTAAAAATAGGGAGAAGGAAAGTATATGTAAATTTTAAAATATTTTAATTAAAAAGACTAAAAAAAAAACAAAAAAAATAAAACATGCAAATAACAAAAAATATAGGGAGAAGGGGGATTACAATTGATGGCAAGTATATGTAAATTTTTTTAAAAAATTTATATTAATAAAAAAAATTTTAAAATAGGGAGAAGAATGCAACAAAATGGAAAATTCAAAAATGGATCCTTATAGTACAATATACACATTAACTATAAAATAGCAAACAGTGAATAATGTTGTGGATAACTTGAAATTTGTCAAAAATATTTGAATATGTACCTTTTTCTATAGATCCAAATATATGCTGGATATATTAAATGGCTAAATATCTAAATGGCTAAATATCTAAAAACAAACTTAAAAATCAGTTTATGAGAAAAGTTAATATATACCATATTAAAGGGTCATTCAAATTCACAAGAAAAAATAACCTAAATGTAGTTAAATTATATAGATAATTTTTATATTAAAGATGAAAAACTATATAATGACTGTTAAATGGGAGAGTAATTATGGTCATCATTAAAATAAAAAGGTAATCCCAAAACTTTTTACATCAAATAAACTACAAAAATATTTAATCACATATGTTGATGGGGAAGTTTGGTGAAAATGGAATCCTCATATATTCCTGTTGACTTTATCAATAATTTCAATCTCTTGACATTAATGTGGTTGTAAATATGAAGCTCATAAAAATATTCATACTCTTGAATTTAACAATCCTATTTCTATTAATGTTTTAAGGGGAAAAATGCCATTAGTATTAAAAACAAATGAGAACATCTGAAATGTTCTCTCATGTAAAAATGATTAAGGATAAAACTATGACGAGTGAAAAATGAGACAGTGAATTACATGGAAATTTAGAATGTGTTTATGAAATGAAAAATAAAAAATTAGAATGCGTAATTATCAGCACTAGAGAGCATCTGTGAGAATATATTCACTTGGGGCAAATAAATACTAGATTAAAATTTTAAATATGTGAAAATAATTGTGTTCAGGTGGGAGGATTAAGGGTGTTTCTCTGGTTAAAAATGTCTTCAATGATGTCATGCATTTATAAGGAAAAATAATACAAATGACTAAGTAGGGCAGCTGGACTGACTCTGGCTGTTAGGGTACTGCTTTCTAAATGTGACTTTGGGGTTCTGCCAAGATATGCCGAGCTGTCTTTGGTGTGTAACAATCTTAAGGTATTTCTAGTTTCTTTACTCTCCTGGGCCAGTTTTGTACTATGTTTGCAGAGAAGCAAGTTGGCTGTAGCCATGAAAAAGAGGGTATCATCTTTGTGGGTGTCTTCTGACTTATTTAATTTTCATTTCTTTCCCACTTTCTTCCTAGACTGAATAACATCTTTAACATTGTTGGTGCTGAATAAACCCTTGATAATACTAATGAACTTTTGCTTACAGGCGTCAAAGCAGCTGTATGATGTAAAGGGAAGACTAGTACAATATTAGTCATATAACTGCCTTCTAGGTACATGACCTAGGGCAAGTGACAGTGACTTTCTGGACCTGGGTCTCATTCTTAACAAATGGAGAATGTTTGATGACAACTAAGGATTAGTTTAGGGCTATAAAGACATCATCATTCACAAACTTAACTCAAAGATTTTCTATTGGGAAGTGCTTTGAAAAGAGCTGATTTACTGTGTTCATTGTGGCAACAGGTACAGACAGCCACACTACTCCCAGGTAGTGTCCCAGTCAACTCGGGGAGCATGGTTCCTCTACACCATGTGGGGTGAAGTATTCAGCTGGAGGAAGTTACTCATGTCTAGTATTATGGGTGCATCTGATTTATTACATCTGAATAACTGAAACAGACAAACTAGTGATAAGCATGATCAAATATTAGCTAATGATGAATCACTTCATTGTTTAGACCATGAAACTGACCAAAATCTAAATTTCAGATGTATTTAATTTTTCTGATGGAGTCCAGTCACCACTAACTGAGGTGGCTTTTTATTTTCTCTCCTAGTAGGGTAGGCACAAAAACGAAAAAGATTAAACTGTTTTCAACAGGTTTTAAAGATATTTTATTGTTGCAACACTGGGTGGTACAGAACTTATAGGAGACCTACTATCCCAAGTCAGAGTGATCCATTTCTAAGGAAACGAACTTTTCTAAAGAATGTTGCAATGTGGTTTGTAGTGTCTATGCACAGGAGGCTTGCCTGTTTCAGAGGCAACCAGTCTGTAATTTTTGTGCTGATTAGGGGCAGTCTGATTCACCTTTCTAGGTGAATAATATAGTTTACTTATTGCTTCCGAAGTTCACTATGAGCTGCTCATCGTACCACTGGAAAAGTCCTGAGTAGTTGTAATCCCTGACCTCTCAAGTAAGCGCAGGTAGATTGAAACTAGAGTACAATTGCATTATTTTGGTGAAAAAACCTTTTGATACTAACTTAAATGATTTGCTCACACTCAAGAAATGAGATAAGAGGGCCTCCCTGGTGGCGCAAGGAGTTGAGTGCAGCACTGTGGAACTTCCCCAGTCACTGCAGCAGGCGAGTTTGATCCCTGGCCAGGGAGGGGACCCACATGGCACAGCAGACCTCTCCTGCCTTGCCCACTGCTTCCCTCAGCAGTGTATTTCAGTCAATCTGCCTATTCTGCTCCCCGCTCTGTCTCTGGTGAATCCTTTCACCTCCGTCCCTCTGGCCTGTACCCCAATTCTTGTATGCATAAATAAAATCTTAAAAAAATAAAGAAATGAGATAAGAACTACATAATTTGAGAAGACAGTACTCAACCAAAGAAATGAGTGATGAAAGAAATGGATGGTAGCTCTAGACTTTTGAACAGATCGCTTGCACATTACACAGTGAAAAACCAGTGAGAAATGGTCTATAGGAGTCTTCAAGGTCCGGCATCCTGAGAAATTTTGCATTCACTCTTTTCTTGGAGACTAACAATAAAAAGTTCTGATCAGTGCACTAACACAGAAACCACCATGGCAAGAATTATGGGATGATATTACAAAATTAGTTACCAATATAATTTGAAAGAACCTTTATAACTCTCATAAAAGACGTAGCAAACTCCAAACAATTTTCACAACTCTAGATATTTAAATGTGAAAATGATGTGTATTGTGCTTTTTTGCAGTTTATCATGGCTTAGATCAACATTCATTGATCCAGTGTTATTTAAAATAACCAAACCATTTACATTTGTTGTATTTGTGACAAGAACCCTAGAAATCTAATTAAAACTACTTATCTCTATAAAAGATATCTTTTGAGGCCATATCCAGAGAAGTTTCCTAGAAAATGATTTCTTGAAGAATAGTAAGATTAGAAGAAAGACATAGGTTGTCTTGAAAGTAAAACCATATTTCTCATCACTACTGTGGATTTCTACTTAGTATGTGTAATTATGGCTATTTATTTTCTGTTATGTGTTTGTTTTGAGTTGTTGTCTTTTTTTTTTTTGAGAATCTACCTTCTGATACTGGATAACAAATCTATTTCAACTATTATAAAAATAAGATAAATAATCAATTTTACTAATATGTGTATTGGGGGTGTGGGAGTTACAATATGTAGCTAATTCCAGATTGCCTAATAAAAATGTATATTAAGACTTTGGAAGAGGTTATTGAACTTTTGCTTGAATATGGTTGTGTTTGATGTTCTGGACCTTTAAAACATACAAAGTCTACCGAGGGGGAGACCTAAGTCTGGAATAGCTGGATGCTGTCCAATTTTCTGCTTCACCCACAGAATCCCATTTATATCAGCCTCTTGCCAGTTGAGATATAACTGCTTTCTCTCCAGCTTTCTCTTTGAAATGAGATTGTAATTTAATATTTGAGCTTCATGTCTACAGGTAAAATGGATTAGCTGATATTATTTATAAACTGTAATTAAGCTGTTTATGAGGTCTTTGGTGAATACTTTCTGTGGGAGACAGAATATAACTTCTAAGATTGATCTGTAAATTCATGCTAGTGAATTCTTTCCAGAAAGATCTATCTAGTTATTAGTTTATGTTCCTCAACAGAGGTCATAAATAGCCAGAGCTTAATAGCTTTAAGGGCCTGCAACCTACCCATTTCATTGCATCAGTAAATTACTGAGAATTAGTGAGTAGAATTACAAAGCCAACACTTGCATCTTCTTCTCATCTCTAATTTTAAGTTTCTTAATGACATAGCTGTCATTTCCATATGCCAATCAGTACTGACAGTAAACTCTGCTGGCCTCACACTTTGTTGTGTTATTTTATTGTTTTCCCTATGCTTGAACATTCATTTTACTTCAAATTGGAAAATTTAATATAGTTACCAGATACTTTTATTGTTTTGTAGTTTCAGTAGCACAATAAATTAGAACATATAATAATAATCTTGACTTGATTTCCATGTTAATATATAAATCATATAATACTGCTGTGATTTAAATACTATTTTTTTTTCTCTCCCCATTAGGTGGAATCTTTGAACTTTTTAAAAGACGATGGCAATCAGATCTACTTGAAAAATTAAGTGCACTGATTTGGTTGGAACACACTGTTGCCAATTCTTTAATATTCAACTTCCGGGTAAGTTGAGTCAAGTGCTTTTTACTTGGCTTAGTTTCAAAATTATTTGAAAGAACTTAAAACATAAACTCATAAAACAGTAAATTTTATATGAAATTTTGACCAGAATGATAAATAAGAGGGCCTCAAAAATCTGTGAAAGATGTTTGGGTGCTATTTAGATGAAATTGTTTATAAGTCTTTATTGCATCTCTAGAACTATCCTGGTTAGAATGAAGAAGTTAGAAAACATTGTCATTTATGGCTTGAAACCAGACCATTTTGTCTATATTAGAATGACTGTTTGCTAGTTACAATCTTGAAATAATTTTAGAATACTAGATTTTACTTTTCAGTGAGATATTTACTTATTATCATAATCTGTTGTATCTAATTCAAATCTAAGGTATAATGAACACTTAGGACAAATTAATAATTCTCCCCATTTAAAAAATTGTTTTCATTTTACATGAAGTTTGACTTCTGTGTAGTAACAGTAGAAACCTAAGGGACTCTATTCAACTTCCTTTCAGTACAGTGCTACTTCAGAAAACTCTTGAGGTAGAGAACTCTTAACCAGGAGGGGTTTAGGCTTTTAACAAATTATTTGTGTTGCCAAGACAGAATTTAGTGGGAACAGGACTTTGGCTACTGTTAAAATGTCAGTATAGTAAAGCCTGTCTCTGTCAAACAGATTTTTGGCATCAGAAATATAAATGATACTGATTTTAGGGTTTGGTATTTTTTTTAAAATCCAGGCAAACTCATGCTTTAATTAACTCTTTAGATAGTAACAGAGATTTGGGGGAAAATTTGTGTTCTTAATCTAGGTCACAAGATGTTTGGGTCATGACTTATAGGCAAAATGAAAAGATTCTCGGTAATTTCCATTGTTATGGGTGCATGGTGCCATTCAGAAAAGTTTGGGGATAATTACAGGGATAGAAGTAATTTAGAAGAAAAACTCATCAGGAGGAGAAATGATAAAAAGTTTCAAAAGCAAAGGCTTAATTTCTTCGATAGCTATAATAGATGTTAAAACATGAAAATGAATACTCTGAACCACTAACTTAAATGTCTTTGTCAGCCACATTCAATTTTCCATCACTCACAAGATTAGGTTTTACATTTATCCCCAACTCATCATATAGTGTTAGAGCTAAATTTTGGTTGGTGGGCTTGATTTTAAAGTGTGGTTGGTTAGCAGACTGCCTTTGAATGCTTCCCGATGATGTGGCTTGGGCATTGAGTGCAGCTGACCTTTTTGATCATGGCACTATGAGTCGTGGACATGTTTGGTCAAATCAGTTCATTGGTGTGACTGTGTTTAAAATAATAGGTATATATTTTTAGTTAAATAAGGATGCTACTTCATAAAATTGTGTGAGGATTAAACCACCCGTAGGTGGCTAGATGTGTGACCCTGGTCTCATCCATTAACCCAAGTGAAGATTTTTCTTCTCCAAATTACAAAGCTAAAAAGTTTTCCAACATCTTAACCTCCAAATTGATAGTAAATAGAACTTGGTTCTAATCTGAGGAGGAAAACCTTCACCATTATAACGGTCTTTTTGTAAAGGAGACTAAATGCAAAGTATTTGATCTTTACAATAACATCACTTTTCATATCATGCCATTTTCCTTCAAGTAGCCAATGCTTTTGATTAATCTTATATCATTCATTTTATGATTGCATTAGCTGTACTATGGACTTTTAACCATATTCTCAGATTTATTCATTACATTGGATGTAGCTGTGTTAAAAATTATGTACGTGGAAGAAGGTAAAAATTATTTATATTCACTGGACTTGTCCTGAGTCAGGTTCTGTGCTTAAACTTTTTAAAGTGAAATCAGGAGGCTGTATAAATTTGAGGAAATCAGAATTCAGAATAGTAAATTTTCCGAGAATTACATTGGTATTATATAGTTAGACAATTTTGGAATCAGAAGTTAGTGAACTCTTACTTCAAGTTAGGCAATCCAAAATATGTAATTCTATTTTCTGTGGAATCTTCAGTATTTTGTGATTTCCCCAGACTCATTTTTCATTCACCCATCTGTTCCTTTCTTCTCTGGTATGCCTTTATATGTTTTTTTTTTTTATCATTACTTATACCAATATGGAAAATAAAATTAAGGAAACATTTTAACCATTCTATTGGGACATATTTTAGTAGTTTGTTGAAAGATATAATAAGATTACTAATTAGATCTTTTGTCTGCTCTCTATGGGTTTGCTATTTTCCCCTGTCAAACATAATTCAGAGTGAATCTTAGGAACATCAAAGTGCTGTGGCCTTTGAAATGTTTCCTTTGGTATCAAGGTCATTTTTATAGCTTTTCATATGCATACAGCTCTTCTGTATGTAACATTGTGTTTTAAGGTAACTGAAGAGGTTACCTATCTGGTATGTAAGACTGAAAATTACCAACCTGATGTGAATCTATAGGCTTCCCTGCTCTACTTACCAGGATATGCAGCTTGTTTTGCCCTTAGAGACTGTGAGTAGACACCATTACTGTCAGCTCCTTGGGTTACATGGTTTCATTTTCAAAAATCATAATCTTACCCTCTTCCCTACAACTTAACACTTTCAGCTTTGTTTTTAAGCACGTGACTCATTTATACTTGCATTCATTCATCTATTCTAACCTAGTTCATTCATTTTTTTTCAGCATTCAGTTATCAAGCATTAATTAAACTAGTAGTATGAGCAAAGCAACTTTTGTCCAAAAGTGTTCTGTACCCACCTGAAAAAGTAACTGAGGGTTGCTTTTATCCAATTTTAATGTGTTTCCTTCAGCCTATCCTTCTTCCTTTCTTTCTTTTCCCTTACTGGATGGCTATATGGGAGAATCTTTATCTTTGATCTCCACACTAAATCTATACCTAGGAGCTTAGTAATCATATATTTTGTTTCCGTGACAATGTGAATTACCATTTGTGTCATACTTTACAGTTTGAAAATAGCTTCATGTTACATTATCTCATTTAAGGCAATAACTGTTAGGTGGACTATCCCTCACAGTTTGTGTATGAGGAAGCAGGCTCAGAGGATCACAGCACTAGGGAATCGGAGAACCAGAATTCAGCCCTGGTTCTCCCAACTTCAGACAGCATACCACCCATGCTGTGCCAGATCATTCATCTGGCCTGCAATACTCAGATATCAAAGTTTTATAGATGAGGTTAGTATGATTCTATATAAAAGAAATAGCAGCCATCCTAGAGTTTTGAGAAAGAATCTAACTCAATCATTTTGAGGACTCTTGAAGGCAATGCCCTCCTTGATGATACTCAAGTTCACGCCATCACTTGACCAGCTCTGAGAATTTCATCAACTCCAGGCACTATCCTTATGAATTGAGATGGACTTTGGAATTCTGATTCACTGGACCGTTAGCATTTTTATTCCAAAATAACTAAATTGAATATTAGAAAAAAAATCACCCAATTAGATATCTTAATGTTTTGTCTCACTCTTCTTTCTGAACTCCCCTGATATATTTTACTTCTTTGCTGTCAGATATTATATGTACTTTGTACTTGTGCTTTCTACTAACATGATTTGAGACTTTTGCATTTCATATGCCAAACTGTATCTGCTTGAAGACAGAGATTATGCATTTTGTTGGTTTTCTTAAGTTTAGACTAGAAAATGGTGATTAAAAATTTAGTAGATAGCCAATAAATATTTATTGAATGTAAGAAAAATTCATTTGGGGGGAGGCAAATTGATACCTGGGCACAGATTTAATTTTAACCATAATAGTGAGATGATTCAACAATTCTGATACTTATTCAATATTCAGATCAAAGCCTTAAGAACAAAATTACATGTTTTTAGTGATCTTTTTGAATACAAAAAGTTCTTCTTAAAGTAACAACAGTCCCCTCACCTGTTAAACAAAGCAAAGCAAAGATCCCTACATTCCCTGGACAAGGAATTTTTATTGTCCTTGTCTTAACCATAGGAACAAAGACAAATGATCTCTGAAAAGATTTAGTGAGATAAAATAAACAGTGTCTCTGGGACACAAAAACTTTCTGGGACATAGAGGTATGAATGGGGAACACAGCAGTCGTCCCCATCAGGACTGAGGGTGCCCTTTGAATCTGGCTTGTGGTGGGAAGCCCCTCAAATTTTTGAGCAGAAGAGTGATGCAATTGGAGCTACACTTTTAGGAGCTGAATCGGGCAGATTGTGCTGGATGGCGTGGGGGTAGAGGTGAGGGTGGGGTGAGTGGGCGCTAGTGTCCCTGAAAGTACAAAAGCCACTTAGAAGGCACTTAGATTAATTCACACAGAGCTGTCACCTCATGTTGTGCCCTTTATATCTCCGCCCACACTCACATCACAGAAGAAGGCACAGCTGAGAAAACTTTAGAGAACACTTGAATCCAAGTTCAGGGAATTCTCACTTAACCTCATCCAGTCTCCTCCTCAGTTCCTCACTGCTTAGGTTTTGCATCATGGTGCCTATGTGTATACTTTCAAGTCAAATTATTTTCCTTAAAACTCTCCTGATAGTTCTACACATTAGTGCCCCTGATATAATCATACCTGGATCCCATGCACTTTGCACAATGTCCAGACCTACCCTTTGGAAACTTTCCAGATGGACCCAGTGCACTTCTTTGGTCTCGTAACTCTGTACTCTGGGAGGTTAGATAGGAGCTGAGCACCTGATTGCAGTGGTAGCAATAAGAATGACAGGACAGGCCTCCCTGATGGAGCAGGGGTTAAGTCTCAGAGGTATCAGGCTATCGCCAGTCACTGCAACATGAGTTCAATCCCTGGCCAGGGAGCTGACCCACATGTCGCAGAAGACCTCTGCTGTCTTACCTGCTGCTCCCTTTAGCAGTGTATTTCAGTAGATCTGCCTGTTTTGCTGCCCACTCTGTCTCTAGTGAATCCCATTACCCCCACACCTCTGGCCTACACCTCTGTTCTTGTGTGCACAGATAAGTAAAAATAAATCTTTTAAAAAATAAATAAAAAATTGACAGGACAGACAATATGAGAGACAGTGTGCAGGAAGCCCATGTAGGACTACCTGATTGTGTGTGTGTATGTGGATGTGCATGTGTTTGTGTGTCTGCATTCATGTGTGTGCACTCTGGGGGTGAAAAGCAGGGGGAAGCTGTCAGTGATGATAACAAGGCTTGAGTCTGGAAGTTTGAATATTACTTTTAATAGAAAAAGCAAAGTAAAGAGAGAGGTAGTTGTAGGATGAGGGGATGATGATGAATTTGATTGTGTATCAGCTGAATTTGAGATCAAAGTAGATTAATAGCATATTTTATATTACTTGACTTCTTTTTTCCCTGAGGATTTATAGTTGGATATTCACTATAAGACTTGAGTCTTCATCCTCTTTTTGCTATTCTTCCAGCTCCTGAAATATTTCCCAAGAGCTTTGGATAGTTTTTGGTTTCTCAACCTTGCCCCTGCCAATATCCCCCACAAATTCACCTCCTCGGGAACATGTGTACTTGTCAGAGTGCTTGTAGCAGCCAGAAGTGTGCCTTTCAGCCTCCTAAAATAAAAACATAGAGGAAAAATAGCTATCTTTTCCTTTTGAGGAGCATGATTATTGTCATCTCACGACTTGCTGAAATAGCACAGCAAAGGAACATTTTTTGGCAGGCTAAGAAGTCTCTGGAATGCACTGACACACACTTCTCTTGCTATGATGTATTCAACTAAGGCCGTCTAGTTCAAAAAAGCAGGGGGATTTTCACTTGAGCATTTAAATTAAAGAAATTAATTGTTTGAATCTAAAGTTTCTTTTGCAACTGGTGGTATTTCTAACAACAGAATCCTCTGGGTTCTTAAATTTGATGGTAACAGTAAGTTAGCTGGGCCCAGTGTAATCCACCCCACTCCAAACATAGAGTCTCTGAATTTCAGAAGAGGTACTCTTGATTAAATCATTTTAAGAGCATATATAATGATCCTGTAATTATCGTTTGTCATTGCCCTATGTACTAGTGATTAAAGCAAACATTTAATAACTATAGGGAAGTAAATACATTTTAGATCTTGAGCCATAAAAAGATTTCCATTAACAGAATGATTTGTGCATAAATAAATTATTCATTGACTATAGCAGAACTTGATTCTGTCATCAGCCTTAAGTGGAAATTTTGAGAACACCAATCATCAAAGATGCCAACACTAAGTTGGCTTGAGCCCCCTTCCTTCTTCCATGGAACCTGAGCTTTTTTGGCTATTTGTAAAAGCTTTAGTTCAGTTAAATTCAATGAATATTTATGGCATTTCTGCCATATGTAATTTAGTGTTCTGATGGTTGGGGGAATACAATGATGATTAAGTCTGCAATTTAAGCATCAAGTTGTATATAAACTTAAAAGAAAGATAAGACTAGTAAATATCTGCCTCGGATATAAGAAAGTTTCAGGATTGCCCCCAGAGATGTAGAAATAAAGTGTGTTGCAAATCTAGAGGAGAAAGAAATCATCTGAGCTTTCTTGTGGTTATATGTGGGAAGAACTTGGGGTTCAGGAATTGTTTCCTGAGGAAGTCCCCAAAGGTGGGCAAGATTTTGACAGGTGGAGAGAATTACATCCACTCAGCAAAGAGGTGGGATGGGTATTGTCATGCAGTGAGAAGTAACCTGGTGTGCTCAGAACACTACATTGGTAAATGAAGAGGAAACACACAAAAAAAGAAGTATCGAGAGATCTTGAGAGTGCGGAGGGCCTGCAGTGAACAGTTGAAACATTGGTTTGGTAGACTTCAGAGCTAACAAGTAACATGACAATTGTATTTTTGAAGTGTCCTTCAACTCACCTTGCTTCACAGATAAATAAATTAAGATGCTATTGGGATGGTCTCGAGGAGAGGTAATAAGGTTCTAAAGTTCAGTGATTATCATAGGAATACAAAAGAGGAGTCGGGAAGATACATATAATTAAATTGTATATAGATTTAGACATGAGTGTGACTTTAAAGGGTGGGAACAGAAAGGAGTTAAAACTTTCATTCAACCAGCATTTGTGGAAAACAGACCATATCCCTATATACTGGGAAAAATGGGAATAGTTCTGTTTCCTAGTAGCTGAAAGTTTAGTTGGAGATGTAAAATATACAGTCAGTGAACTAAAATACACAGCAGGTCATGACTAATGTGATAGCTGGAGTGGAACAAAGGATTCTGAGAACACACAGGAAGGAGCTATTGATTTTGACATTGGGAATGTGGGAGAGTTTGTAACAGAGAAGACTCTTCAACTGAGCCTCAAAGACCAGAGAGAAGATTCCAGAGCTTTTGGCTCTTAGAGGTATATCTGACAAGAAGAGAAGCAAGTATCAATGAAACTAACAGGGAAGGACTTTAAAAGAGAGGAGAGTTCTTGCTGTGTGCTGTATTCAGATCCTGAAATGGGGAGCTCTATTTAAATATGTGCAACAGTGTGAATGCTGCCAAATTATTACCTGTGTCATGATTTAAGAAAGGGCCCATTATGTATATGGCTACTTAAGAGTTAGGAGCGGTGTTTGAAGAGTTTTCAGTAAGGCAGGGGTGGAAACATTAGCAAAGTTATTACTTAACCTTGAAGATATAATTAAATTATGCCAGTGAGATACAAGGCTGAACTTCAGTGATTTCTCTTTAATGGCCAAGTTTATATAAAGCTCAGTAGGTCTTAGTTCTTGACTGGGTGTATCTCCTGAGAATGTCTTAGTCCTGCTATATCATTGCCAACTTTAAAATATTGAAAAATTGTTAGACTCCTACATTATTGTCTCACAAGTAGACGTCCACACTTCTACAGAGCTTCCTCCTTCCTGTCTGCTTCCACCTTCCTGCCTGCTTCCTCCTTCCTCTTTACCACTCTTTCCCTTTGAGCAGCTGATTATGGTGAGTACATTTGCCACTCCGTTGGCTCAGGGTCAGGGAAGTCCTCGGGCTCTCCTTGGCTCTTTTCCCATGTGGAGGGAGGTTTCCAAGGAGAACAATCCAGGGAAGTGCGTGTACACATAGATGCATAGATATGTGTGTGCGCGTGCTCTCTCTCTCTCTCTCTCTCTCTCTCTCACACACACACACACACACACATTCACAGACTCACGTCATTTCCCTTCCTGTCCTTAAGGATATTCATGTGCCATTAAACAGACAAAGCAGACAGTCATAGACACACACTTTTTTTTTTTTTTTATCACATTTACCCAAGGAAACAGGGCAAGGATTCAGTAATCTAGCAGGAGGTATTAGGGATATTACTAACAATTAACCTTTAGTAGTAATAATAATAGAAAAAATTAAAAATGGATTTGTTAAGACAAATAGCATATTGCTATAAATTGTAAAGTGGTAAGATTTATGTTGTAATTAAATTTAGTTGATTTTTTATTCTTTTTAAAAATAAATTATTATAGCAAATTGAGCACAATAAATTTTCAGAGGCCAGAGGTACAGGAATTGGGAGGATTGACCAGCGACAGAGTGGGGAGCAGAACAGGTGGATCTACTGAATACACTGCTGAGGGGAGCAGCAGGTGCAACAGGAGAGGTCAGCTGAGCCACGTGGGTCGTCTCGCTGGCCAGGGATTGAACTCAGGCTGCAGTTACTGGTGAAAGCTTGATAGCACTGAGACTAACCACTGTGCCACCAGGGAGGCTCTTTTCTCCTTTTTAAGTTTATGACCCTTCCTTGCCTCATGTTTATAATTGCTCAGTTTTCTCTAAGCTGGCACCTATGACTGATAGGCTTGCGTCTTGCAGTGTTTGCCCTATTTTAATTTCAACTGGTTATGTTGCACGAGGAAACAGTCCTTCATTTATTTCCTCTCTTTGCTTCTCTGTGTGCATTTGGGAATACGTGGGGCAGGTGCCACAGTATTTCCCTCTATTTTAATAGTCAAAATTTTCACATTGAACTAAAAGTTCTTAACCTTGATTTCATTTCCAAAGCAAGTAGAAAACATGAGTGAATGATATATGCATAAATGACAGTACTTTTCGTATGTCAAGATACAAATTTTGAGTTTTGGGAATCTGAGAACATATTAATATGTTTTGTAGAAGCACTAAAATATTTGAATTAAACTATATGTTCAGTTGGAGGTTTATTATGCATAACTTAATAATACTTTGACGGAAATTTGGAAGCATTTATTTGACAAAGGTTAAAACGGTTATGTGGATTGCTTTTAATTCTGAAGAGAATAAAAGTTTCCCAGTGGGCTTATTTTTTTTTCTAAATAGTATGTGCATTGGTGACTTTTGTTTTTGCTCGCTAAAGCATATATATCTTTCTCTATCTTATATGTGCGTCATGTAGGAGAGGACAGGAGCTGCTCTGTTGTGAACCTCTAGGCCATTCATTCACTCACTTACTTAATCATTCAGGATAGGGATGGAAGAATGGTGGCCAATGATCTGCCTATTTCATTCTGATAAATGTAAGATAGTCTGAAGAGCACATTAAATTTTTTTATTTACAGTAACATTATCACTTAAACCCTGTTTTTGATATCTTAGAGAATTAAGTTTAGAGATGTTCTGTATCATCTCTGTAATTTCTATTGTAGTTAGATATGCTTGAACTTAAACATTTAGTAATAATATATACAGCAATTTATATGAATGACCCTTGGTAACTCAGTGATATCTTTATTTTCTAATATTATGAAAACCTTAATAGTGATTTCTGAATGGAATGATTCCAATAGTACAGGGTAACATGACAGAGAACTTGATTAATTGCAAAGGTTACTGGTTGAAATGTTAGGAAGTTCTTGCCTTGAATCTCAGAAATGCTAACTTTCCAAGTCTTGACCGAGTAACCCAACCCTCCCCTTTCTCACCACCTACCTTCTTGATTTTATATATATGTGCATATGTGTGTTTGACATTATTTATTAATATATAGCTGCAAAAATTCTAAAATTCTCTATTTAAAATATGAAAATCAAGATTTCATACAGATCTTTAACGCAATTGACATAGATTATTGTCAGCATGGCAGTATTGATATGGATGTCTAGGAAATACCCTTCCTCTAAACTTCCAGATACAAAGAAACAATTCTGTTCAAAACACTTATTGTACCCATATAAACTATTAAAAGAAACTTGCCATGGGATGTATCCTTTACATTTAAAATCTGGATAATGAGCAAAAGTGATATTGTTTCATTCTCTTTGGCTACCACTCCTTCCTCTAGACCTTAATTTTGTTAAGCCTGCTAGGAAAATGTGCAGGTGGAGTGGATAGGGAGGAGTACATGGGGCTTGGAGAAGACAGAATAAAGATGTAAGAGGGATGAATCCAGCACGTGGGTCTGTCTGTAACTGGGATATATCAGCCTCGACATCTCACTCCTAATGTGTGTTATCACTCACTGATTTTCGGATCTGGTTTCAATCTGGCTACGATAGGACAGAGGATTTCCACTGTGGACAATATGTTGTGGCTGTTGGATGTGCGTAATTAGTGACATTTAGAAGTCTGGGGCAAAACCTGGTGGAAGTGCTTTTGTGACAACCTAAAGGTAGAATTGGTTAGAAGGCAAACTTGGTTTGAACTATAAGAACAAACAACTTTGGACTCTGCTATTGCTACCAATATCTGGAGAGTTGATAGAGCAAGAGTTCAGGTGGAGGTTCACATACATTTTTCTTAATCTGATCAGTGATTAAATCTTTATTTGTAAAGAATATGAGGTTGCGGGGATTTCAGTTGACCTGCTCACATTGTGCATTTGATGAGAATAATTTTCTGGCTTATTTTTATTGTTTTGAACAGTAATTAAATCTTCATTAAATAAGGAATTTGTAATGTCCTGTTAGTGAATTTTACATGGGTCATGTTTGACAAAAATCTGCTTACATTCATTGTTTCATCTTTAAGACTTTAAGCAGATGGACTGATTTCAGATTTTCTATTGCTTTTTTAATTTGCTTTTGAAGTGTCTGAATTCTGAAGAAGCCACATAGACAAAGATCTAGACTTGAGGCCTATTCTCAGTAACTTTAGGGATTTTAAAATAGAGCATAATATAATGTATTGAACATATACAAAATATCAAAATAGTTCTGTTGTCAGTGTCAAATTAGAGTAAATCAAAAAAGCTGTTTTTCTTATTAAATGACCAAAATTACATATTAAAATGAAAAGACATCCATAGTGTAAGGAATATATAAAAGATTTGAAGTCCAAAATTATTTAAAGCCAAAGGTTTTATTTTAGGGAAATTTTGTCTTCCTAAATATTTTAATGTGATGTGTGCTACTCCCATCTCTGCTCTTGACATGGTGTCTGACTCCACATTCCGCAATGTCACAACCTGGAAACCTTCAGAGCACTCAGACTCAGTCACTTTTGATGGGAGCAAAGAAATTGGGCATCAGATGTGGAGAAACCTTGCCCAGGGAGCTCAACACCTGTAGTCAGAAGCTGGGGTGTTTAGGACTCTGGGCATCTGGATACCATGGTGACAAACACCCAGGTATTTTTCTAAAAATCTCTTTTTGTATGTGTTTGTGGAATGTGGCCTTTTGAGTATGGGGTCCAAGGCAAGAATCCCTCTGTCCAGAACGTATGGGCTCTCCTGGCTCTGGGAGCATCTGGACACTAGTATTCTCAGGAGGGGCACCGTCTGCAGAGGCACGGGGGTTCCTTCCCAAGGACACTAGGGGGAGCTGGTGTCGGAAGAAATGGCATATGGTGTGTGACTGGGTGTTAGACTGCCCCTAGGCTCTGATAAGTCTTGCTGGCATCCTGGAAATACTTGGTTGGGACTTTTCTTGGGGACTGCAGGTCCTGTGTGAACAGGTGGGGCTGGAGCAGGAGCTGTGATTAATTGATGTTAATGTCACATCATCCGGATTTGGCTGGAAGGGCCTGCAAGTGTTTGGGTACCTCGTTTCCAAGTCAATAAGTGCTCCCTTTCTTCTCTTGGATAGAGATGGGGAAAGAGGCTTTTATCTTGTACATCTGTTTTTCTCCACACATTTGGAAAGGAAAGGGTAGATCTATTTTCCTTTGTGAATATTCTGTGAGTAAAGAGCCTGGGACAAAACTTAACTATCAATCCTCCATCACTGAATCTACAAAGGGGTTATATTTTTCACCTGGATTGGGGATTGTAAACACAAGTGGATAGAATTCAGAGGATCTGAGAATTTGGTTGAGAATAGTTCTAACTTTCTTTTTACTAAGTTACCTGAACCTTAGCAGCCTTTCATGAGTTCGATAGCAATGTGTTTCAGGGGGTTCTGACAGCATCTGTGACTTTGTCACCAGTGGAAATCACAGATATTTTCATATTAGCTACACATTACAGTGAAGCTACTATCTCAGAATATCTGTACGATTTATGACTGCTCAAATTATGGTGGTGCTCATCCTGCACTATGTCTTGTATCTAATTGTTAAGAAAGTCTCACATATATTGCCTGCAAGAAATCGGTTTAAATTTTGTTTGAAATAATTATATTCATACCATTACATAGGATTGTAAATGGTTTTTCAAAACCTATACTAAATAGGATCCGCAGACTTCATCAGATTACCAAGGGGGTTCATGGTGACAACAATGTTGAGAAGCTGTGATTTAGGTGAAATCCCTTATTTTACTGGAGAAGATCAAGGTCTTGGGGTGTAACGCCTGACTGCAGGTCACATGGGGGGAAAGAAATTACGAGTGATGCCTTTCCTCCTCAGACATGCCAGAAGGGCACCTCATCCTCTGTCAGTGCCAGCAGAATGAGCTCCTGTGTTTTATTCAGCCAACCCTTTATTATGAGGCAGGCCCTGTCATCTTCCTTATTGTACTTCTCTTGCCTGTGGTGCTCTTCTTCCCCCTCCCCGCCACACCTCCACCTTCACTCCTTCCTAGGCCTGTTGGCTGTTGGTGAGGAGATGTGGTGATCTTCAGCAGTGTTTGGCCCCACAACATCACCAGCCATGCTGTCCTGTGACACCTGATGGTGTTGATGGGAAGGCTAAAATCCCGACCCTAACTGCTTGACCCAGTTTTAATAGTGACATTTCAGGCTATACTTGAACTCTACATAATAGCAGGGGAAACCTTTCAATCACCGGGGTGTGGGGAGGGGCTTTCTTAAATTAATTTGGAAACTCTTGTCTTATTGTTTCTTCTTTACTTGTAGTGAACAGCACTATGAAGCTATCCTCAGCCACTGCAGCACTAGTTCGACCCCTTGCCAAGGAGGTGACCCACATGACACAACAAACCTCTCCTGCCTTACCTGCTGCTCCCCTGAGCAGTGTACTTCAGTCAGTCTGCCTGTTCTGTTCCCCACTCTGTCTCTGGTGAATCCTCTCACCTCTTGCACCTCTGGCCTATACCCCAATTCCTGTATGCATAAATAAATAAATCTTTAAAAAATAGAATCAATAGCTAATATTGATAGTTCAGTTCCTAGCACCATTTCTAAGAGCTATGGATCTCCTGATAATTCCAACAACGTGGATATAGCTGCCATTTTATGGCTGAGCAAACTAAAGTGGAGAAAGACTAGGTAACTTCCCTAAGCTTATTTTGATGTCTAGCACATTTCAGAGATGGGATCTGAAGGCAGGTCTTCTGTCTCCAGTGACCATGTGGGCCTCCCTTTCAATATTGTTACCACCTCAGTTCCTTACACATTGGTTGTCTGACCTGATTTCTCTGATTTCAGGTTGGTCTATGAACCTACCTAAGTGGGCTGAAGAGAGCCTTGAGATTATTTTGTTGTCATCCTAGGAAGAGCTCTTTCCATTCTCTCGGAGCTATTTCCAAAAGGTACTATGTCATTTGGTTCAAAGTCTGTTCGGCTTTAGGCCCTTGCTTGTATGTATTCAGGCAATATGGAGAAGGAAAAACACATTCCTACCCAAAGATTTGAGGAGTGCTGCAAAATGCTAGATTTGGATTGACTTCATCTCCATTTCAGGGATGTGACAGAGTTTTGATCTTTGCTTCTGAAGCCTTTTCGTCAACAGCGTTGGCAAGTACAACTTGGAAAATTATATCTGCATTCTCGTGTTTTGTATTTTGCAAAAAGAAAAGTGTTTGTTAGTATTTCTCTTCTTGAACATTAGTTGATGTTTTGCCAACTGCTTAAATCAGCCTGCAACCCGAGTGCTGGCGTGCAGCCAAGCTTGCTGCACCCAGTGGTCCCAGGTGGCAGGTCCCTGTGTGGTCTTCTGAAGGTGCTCACTGGTTGTGGACTGGGGTGATGAGGTGCACTGTTCCCTTTGTTTTTGCCAGTCAGCCCCAGTACATTTGATAGGTTGAGACAGATGGTATAGCTCAAATTAAAATGATGAAGGGGAAAAGAAAGTGAAAAAACAAGAAAGAAAAAGGGCACTTCATTTTCTAATTCACATTTCGGAAGTGAATTTTAGCTTCTGTGATTGACTAATAAATGCACTGTTGCTATAAGACTTGAATTCATTAACGTCTGTTTCAAAAGATATAACTGAGTAATCGGCAGGAAGCAATCTTTTCCGTCATGGATTCTGTCCCAAACTTTCAGAGGGTCTCCTCCAAATTTAAAAATGTTGGAGCCGTTAGAAAATGTCAAAAATAATTCTGGGGTTTTCAGAATAAGATATACCACCATCAAGACCAAAAAACAAACAAAAAAATCCCATAAAGTTGCAAATTTTATTTTTAAACTGAAAACATATATAGATATACATACATAGCCTGGTAAAGCAGTAGCGATAAGGACAATTAATCAGTTTTCAAGCAGCTGCTTCCTGACATTTCTGCAAATTGTTGTGGAAAAATTAATGAAGGTTAGATCAGTAATGGTTTCAAGCTTGGCCAGTGGAAAGTATGACAGTGTTTCCATCAGCAATTAAGCTGGGCTGCTTTCTTTTTTCTATAGGGGAAGTGGTATGATGTGTGTTCTCCACAGGAAATGGAAAACGGCAGCTGAACTCTGTGAGCACAGGTATGGAGGAGCACTCCGCGGTGCTCCCGCAGGAGCTCCTAGCTTTACATTACAGGTTTGCATTTTTGGCAGAAATACTTTGCTGCACAACCGTAAGTGATCATTCCTTACAAAGACAGTGGAGAGCTTTGGAAACTGTCACTTCAGAAACACAGTGATACGCTACAAATCTAAACTTTGGGAACCAGAAAGTGGAACTTATGACAAACAGAAAGTGAAACTCACCTAATTTTATTTTTCAAGCCTAAGGTAGTTCAGTGCAGGCCTTGTTCACATCCTGTGTAACCCTATGGGATTTTCCCCAGTATTAGTTAAAAATTTTCCCATAGGGTCACACAGGATGTGAATTAAAGTAAACACTTAACAAGCATGATGAAAAGGAAATTAGCTTTCTAAATGATCCTTTCACTGTTAACATCCTGAGCAGTTATTAGAAGCCTGGGAAAGGGTCACTTCAATGTCTCATTTTTAAGTTGTTACATTATTAATAGGATATATTAATATTCTTTCACATTGCAAATGAAATCGATTCCCTTATATTTGAAATGAACTTTTGTGTATGATTTTTTTATTTTTGGAAAACATTAAAAAAGTCAACAAAACTCTCTTGGAAATCACTGGCAGTTAGCCTTTTGCGGGAGGAGTTCAGAGACTTCTTTACGTCTCCCATAAAAAAGTTCCTAACCCTTTACCCTAGGAAAAAACATAAATACACATCATTTTGCATACAGTTTTAAGTTTCACAAATCTCTAAGTGACCTTGGACTCCAGGCGTATTTCATAGGACTGAGCTAAAAAGCTTTTTATGGACACATAGAAAATTTACAATCATAAAATGTGAATTTATTAGAAGTAAAGATTTTATGAAACAGTTTAAAAGAACTTTAACGATAACAATAATAATCCTTTCCCTTTTCTACTTCAAAAATGCATCTTTGTCTTCAGAGGGGATCTTGGACAAAATGTAAAGTCTGGGATTAAACCTGGCTGTGTTTCATTTTAGCAAGTGACTTCAAGTGCCCTGCCTCAGTGTCTGAAATTGTGGCATTAATGAGATAATATGTCACTTGCGTCTGGCAAATAGTCTGTTTTCAATATAAAACGTCTTCCTTTCTCCTTTGAGATCTAGTTTAAATGTAACATTTTTGTAAATCTTTTTGCAAGTCAAACCATATATATTTTTGTCATTTTTGCCCTTAGTGTTCCGTAAATATCTTGACTCTTAGAATTGTTATCATTCATTGGTTACACATTAAGCTGTACAATTTGAGGACCTGGTAGCCTATTAGTAATTTTTTATTTATGCCTATGCATGTTGTGTCCAGCACAGTGTTTAAGATATACAGGGATTTTCTGTTTATTAAATTAGTGGTTAATAGTGTAATGTTTATTAGAAATGGAATAATTTGGATTTTGACTTTTAATTGTCATTAGGTTGTGTTTATGTGACTTAAGTGTTCTGACAAGAGAGGATAAAGATCAGTGTACAATCAAAGTGAAATTTAATGAGTGCACAGGCCTGAGTGGGGAAAGAGTCTTTTCTAGCTTCGACTACAATCAGAATATATGCTAACCCAGAGCCGCAGTATTTGAGCTTATGTTTTCGGGCAGGTTAATTACTGCATGATTACCCCCAAAGATGGGTATGATTAAATTTCTAAAATGTACAGGCTTATACACTATCTGAGTTTCAGAAGAAAATTTGGGTCCCCAAAACCTTAGTTTATATCTTATTTTTTAGAGTCTGGGGTCAAAAGATAGCTTGAACTGTATACTGATTTGCCTTTCCATGGAGTGGTTAAGTCCTCCTGTGTCCTTGCTATATTGTCTATATCAAGAACAATAAAAAGGTGACCTATCCTTAAGGACTGGTTGTTCTTTAACTTCCATTTCTCTCTACACCACTTTATATGCTTGTATACATACATACAAAAATGCTGCTTGTATGTTTCACACACACATGTTCTGTGGCAGGTACAAATATTTTTAAAGACACTTAAAAAAAAATTACATCAAGCCAGATTTTCTCAAAACTTAGTTCACTGACAGTAAACTCCTTTCTGTATGTGATTAATGGTTTCCCAAAGCAAATGATGAATTAGAGATTTGAGCATAGAGTGACTTTGAACCAGGGGAATCCTGGAAGAGAAAATGTATAGTTGGCTACCCAAAGGATTTAGAATTAGTGACTTTGAGGCAGGTCTTGGGCCCACCTGTGACTAAGCAGTGTCTCTCTTTTTTTTCTCATTTTCTTAATAAACCTGTCCTTTTAAAATTAAAAGAAATAATAATGAGTTTGAATGGAGAGAGTAAAGAGACTGGAAAGAGGAGAGGGGAAAAGGTAGCAAGTAGAGAATGAGTTCTGATGTTTTGGGAAGGGGCTTGACAGACAGAGAAGCTACTAGTCCTAATAGAATCCTAATAGACAGAGTACTAGGAATTCATGAGTAGAACACTGATGAGATGATATGCAAACTATATGCAAATGAAGTAACTTCAGAAGCAGAGCTGAGGGTTCATAGAGATGCTAATGTTGTTGAGAGATGCAGAAAAATGAATTTAAGAGATGTATTGAAGAAAAAAATTAGATGTTGGAAAAAGACTGAATTTAGGGGCAATATTGAAGATTTTACTCAATAAATTTTTGGCCATGAATGCTTGGCTTCCTTGAGATGTACACCATTCTTTTACTCAGGCATTTCCACCTCCTGGAAAGCCTTGTCTGCCTGTCAGAATTTTCAAGCCCTTATTTAACTTCTACCAGCTGCATAAATATTTCTTTCACAACACTAGCTCATAGCAATCTCCCCTTTACTGAGCTTATGTAGAACTATTATAAATGTAGTGGCACTTACTTGATGTTTAAAGCTATAATTTAAATTTTCACCTGCATGTCTTGTCTCCTCAGTAAGTCTCAAAACATATGTAGAATTGGATATTTTTTTTTAATCTTTTCAAATACAAAGTGATGCACATAGGAAGAACTTAATACTTTTTTATAAGAGTTTTCATCGATATTGAATTTTCTTTTTTTTTTTAAAGATTTATTTATTTATGCATACAAGCACTGGGGTACAGGCCAGAGGTGTGGGGGGGTGAGAGGATTCACCACAGAGAGCAGGGAGCAGAACAGGCAGATTTACCGAAGTACACTGCTGAGGGGAGCAGCGGGCACAGCAGGAGAGGTCTGCCGCACCATGTGGGTCCCCTCCCCCCGGCCGGCAGCAGGGATCGAACTCGTGCTGCAGTGGCTGCGGTGGCGGTTTGCTTCATAGTGTGACGCTTAACCCACTGCGCCACCAGGGGAGGCCCCAATATTGAATTTTCATTGTATCCCTACAACTTTACTGGATGAGACAAAAGAAAGCATAAGACAAAATCCTTATATTTTTAAGTACAGATAATCAAGCCAGATTTTTTGTTTATAAAGCTAGCAATTTGAGGGAAATTTGGCATAGAGAAAAAGTGTAGTAATCTAAAACTATTTAGAATTAAATAAAATAATACATGTAAAGTAGGGTGCCTGGCATAAATACTCCATGATTTCTTTTTGGAATCACACATATTACTATTATTGTAATCTATTGATGGAGTTTTCTGTCACTGAGATTCTTAAAGACTAATATAAATCAATGATGTCAGGTTTTCCTCTATTTTCTAGCAACCTGAATTTATTATCTCAATGCACTATGGTTATTCACGTTCAAGTACCCAGTGATCTTTTAACTGGTAATACCAATGGACAATTATCATTTCTTACTTAATATGACTTTTCTGTTGCATTTGAACTTTCTCCTTGAAATAGTCTCTTCTGAAACAAAAATAAACAACTACAAATCAGAGACATTCTGCAGGGAAGAGGGAGGGATGGGGATCAAGACAGGGATGGGAAGAGCACAAGGGACTGTGGTAATGACATGTGGGTATTCGAATTGGTAATGGGGATCCTATGGGGACTACATCTAGAAAAGGAAGCAAATATTCTAAGAAAAATAAATAAAAATTAAAAATTAAAGAAATATTCTCTTTTTCTGGCTTTTTTGATACCACTTTCTCCTGTTCTCTGCACTTCCTCCCCAGTTATTTCTTCTTCATCTCTATCATCCTTCCTTCTATAGCCAAATAAATGTGGTGTAGGGTGTCATTGGATTTCTTCACCTCTCTGATTACTGTATGCATTAACAAAGACTTTATATTTTCTTCTCTTCCTTTCCTTCAACTCCTTTAATGCAGCAGAAGCTCTAATTTCCTACTTCCACACTTTCAACTCTATATTAAATATCTCTTGTTTCAGTAAACAAATAAACTTCACCTTCAACATGTCCAGAATTATATTTTTCCTCAAGACTTTTTCTGTCTCCCTTCTTTTCACAAAAAGTGAGGCCTTTCTGATTGGGACACCAGCTAGAACCCTGGAATGTTCCTTTACTCTTTCCTCATTTTCATGTTACACAGACATAGATGACCAATTCCTAAATTCTGTTGATTCTTCTTGCTAAATATCTCTGTCGTCAGTGCCCTCTGCCCCATTCAGCTTCTCTTCATCTGTCCCCGAACTATTGCAGTAGACTCTTGACTGGTGTCCTTGCCTACAGTCTCCACCCACCTCCAATATGTTCTCCTCATCGCTTCCAAGGCTATCTTTCTAAAAGAGAAATCTTCCTACCATTTTAGGGTAACATTCAAAATCTTTTCCCTGTTATACAAGGTACTTTTTTATCTCAACCTACTTTTGAGTCTTATATTTCTCTCATCTCACTCTTAGTTCACATATAACTTATACTTCACTAATACCCACATGTATTTATGTGAAGCAGAGGCCTTACTATTTTCATGCTTCTGTGCATTTACAGTTGTTATTTTCTCTGCTTCTAATGTCATCTTCCAATTCCTCCATTAAGTGAACTTCCACAGACACTTCAAGACATAAAGTCACATCTCCATTGTGAAGCATTCTCACTTCTTTCTCTCATCCTATACCCAGCACAGTCTGTTTTTCAATTCATCTCCTATATTACTTTGTCCATACATGACCACATACATGGCATCAGAATATTTTTCATCTATCTGACTCTAGCCATAAGCTCTTCAAGGGTTGTTTTGTTCATCATTATATTTCCAGTAACCAGCATGGGCTTGCTAAGCATTCACACAAGTAATAAGAAAAATCTCATGAAGAAAAGCTGCTTATGTGTTCTATTAAAAAATATCTGAATTGACAGATATTCAAATTTAATGTCTTGTGCTTTATGAATTGTTGAATTTAAATAATGTAACATATTATTTCTTAACCATACTGAAGGAACCATTTAAGGAAAATTAATTAAATATCATTCTGATAAATAGGGTAATGAAATCATCAGTGTGAATATTTTCCAGAATTCAGAAGATTCATCAACAGAAAGTGAATTGTGTGGCTCAGTCAAAGATGGTTTAGTTAGAAACTAGATCAGAAAAATAGAGTATAATTCCTCAAGTGAATTAAGTGCTCTGACAGTTTTGATTACATTAATATAAAATAATCAGCCTGCCATTATAACCTGCCCCCTGGATTTTTATAATTACAGCTGTGCACACACAGATAGGCAGATATAGATGGATAGATTGATGATGATGATGATGGTGGTGATGAGGACAGACGGGTAATGATGAATAGATAGCATTTGTAGCTAGTAAAGTCAAACTGGTTATTTAAAACTGTAAAATTACTCTTAAGTTTTTTGTTTTTATTTAAGGTTGCATAGTGATGCATAAACATCAATGGAAAGGTGAAAAAGTCAGAGAAGCCTGTATAGTCATATACTTTCATAAACAGAAAAATAAAACTCCAGCATTAAATGGATCTTCAACTACAATGAGAATTTTTTTTTCAGTTTCAGGACAACTGGCCTCATTTAATTTTCAGACACATCTTTGGAATTGTGGATTTTGGGTAGAATCAAGCATTTTGTTTCTTTGGTTCATTTTGAATATATCTTTTATTGCTATGTCGTCAACCTCACTTTTCTTCTTTTAATCTCCCTGATGTTTAATAGCCAGCCATATTTTGTGGTTGTCCTCTCTGAAAATTTAACATGGGCTTTATATATATATATATATATATAATCTTTCATATTGCTGCTACTTAAGATCTTCATTCTTTCCTCTACTTTCTTGAACTTCTAGAATATAGTTAAAATAACTTTAAAGGCCTTTTCTACTAATTTTATTTATCTGTGCCACTTTTGGTCAATTCATTAACTTTTCTACTCTTCATGGGTCAGATTTTTCTGTTTTTTGCGTACGTTTTTGTAATTTACTTTTTTTGTAATATTTGACTGGATGCTAGAATTCTACTCTTTTTTTTTTGATAACTCAGAATTTTTTATTCCTAAAACTATTCTTGAGCTTTTTGGTTTATTACTTGGAAAGTCTGATCCTTTCAGATCTTGCTTTGAAGATTTTAGGTAGGAGCGTGGCAACATAGTCTGGGGTTAATTTTTCCTACTACAAAAGCAAGATCCTTAATACTGTAACAGATGCTCTAAATTTTTGTCCATCCACTCTGACCTCAGGAGCAGGCACTGTTCTTGGCTCTTTGTGAGTTCTGATCCTGTTCCCTTCAGCACTTTTGGTGGTTCTTCCTCTGGCCTTGGGTATTTTCTTCAGGTGTATATTTAACTCAATGTAAACACCTAACATAGGGAGTTAGGTCTGTGAAACTGTTGAGAATGTGTTAGGAGTTGGTTTCATAGCTTGATGCAAAGTATGGTTGACTATGTTTTCTCAACTTTATCCATTTTTAAATATTTAAATTAAAAGTTGTCTAATTTAAAGTCAGTTGTGAATTTTATGAGAGCTCAAAATGATGGCTCTTTCTCTTCGTTATTCCCAATCTGACATTTAAAAGAGCAATCACATTGTGTGGGAAAGGCTTGTGACATGTGTGAAATTTTAGCCATTGCACAAAATGATAGGGTTTAAAAGAAGTAAATTGTGTAGTTTGGACAACTCCACCTACTTACTACTATTTGTAGGAAGCCAGGTTTCTTAAATTGATCTTAAGTGATCATTTTGCTTTCACTAACCTCTCTGCATTTACAGTGGAAGAGAGTTTTCATGTGTTGCATTTTTAATGATTTGTCTTATAGTGCTTCTTCTGAGGTCATTCTGTGGTGGAATGCTATCAGGTTCTCTCTCTCGCTCTCTCTCTCTCTCTCACTCACACACACACACACACACACACCCTCATGGAAACATAGGCATCTTCCAGAGAATTTCCTGATGTACTGTTCTTTGAATGTGATGACATTTGTTTACACAGGAAGTTAGACACTAGATTCTTGATTCTTTTCTCTGGAGACTGTCAGAAACATATTTTCCACATTGGTTTTTCCTCAAAATGGCATGCATATGTACAAATTACATATTTAATGTTTGCAAGGCGTGGAGACTGATGAAGATTGTCTACTATGAAGTGCTCTTATCGATCTGCTTTAAATATTTAATGTTGAAAAAACATCCTCTTTCCTCCCCACTGATTGTTTTTTAAATGCTCCTCAGTAACCCGTGGAACTAAAATCAGATTGAAGACAGAGCCTGTAATGCTACTTCTCGTGCCATGTTTTGCATGTTTTCCTGTTGACTCAATATGGCCTCTGTATATTCCATTATATACTCTTTACCAGTTGGATTGAGATTATTACTGGACACTTGGGAAACAATTTTATCCCCAGAGATGTGGTGTTACTGAATTAACTTTTTAAGTTTGATTTAAAAAAACCCAATATTTCAAAAACAATTTGTATTTATTCATTGATGACATTGTATACCAACATTCACTTCTACTTGTCCTCTCTGTGAAGTAATTATAATTACTATCATTCTGAATACTAACCAATTACCATGAGCTCTGTTAATGCCTTATTTGTGTAACCTCTTGTCCACATGGCACTCTGCATGGTAGGTACTATTCTTCCCATGGGAGACGTGAGGAAATCAGCACAGAGAACTAAATGGTTTGTTCAGGAGTCATACCCCTAGTCAGAAACTGAGTTAACGTCAAGCTAAGTTCTACTACTAAACTAAGGATTTAGCAACAGACCTGGGGCTCGTTAACAGTGTGATATATACCTACTAGATAAAATATAAGATTAACTAAGTACTTCTAAAATAAATATGCTGTAAGGAACCTTTATATTGAGAGCCAGATGTGTGCCAGATTGTGCTCTGCGGGCCTCGGATTACAGATATGAGCAAAGCCAACAGCTCTACCCTGAGGAGAAACATAGGGATAGCAGTGCCACAGCAGTGTGCCCACATAGCCTAGTTTCTGAAGACCATTTGGGCACCATGCCAAGGAACACAGAGAGTAGTGGGACCCAGAATCTCATGGGCACTGTGGTGGGAAAGTTCTTCTCAGAAAGTGCCAGAGTGGAAGAATAGGAGATGATGACCTTGATGGTCAATGGCAAAAGTTAACAGAAGCATGTGGCTTTATTTCTAACATCTTGAGCACATATTCCTTAAAAGACTTTGTGCTGAGAGTTGTATGATATACAAAGATGACTATAGTTAGCCTTCAGGAGTCTCCATTTAACAAGGGTAATGAGAACTTATTTAGGTGTTTATGAAAGACAGCAACATAAAGAGAGGACATGTTTCCTTATAAAAGGAACAGAATACACCATGGCATACTGATAAGGGGAATGATCATTGTCAGCTAAGAAATTTTTTAAGAAATCCATTCATTCATTCATCTATCCATCCATCCATCCACCAACCTTCCCCTCCCTCCTTCCCTCCCTCCCTCCCTCTAACAGATGCATATAGAGCATTTCCTATGTACCAGACTTTATGGAACAGCTGACACATGAATCAAATCTTATATCTAAGTAAGTATTGCTAGATCGTGGTTGAGGTGATAAAGTCCATCAGGCAGATCTCATGACCCAAGGAAAGGCATACAAATAGAAAATACTAGTCATGGACCTCCCTGATAGTGCAATGGGTTAAGCACAGCACTGTGAAGCAAACCGCAGCCACTGCAACAGCAGTTCGATCCTTGCCCACTGCGGGGTGGGGACCCACATAGTGCAGCAGACCTCTCCTACTGCACCTGCTGCTCTCCTCACCAGTGTATTTCAGTCTATCTGCCTGTTTTGTTTCCCCCTCTGTCTCTGGTGGATCCTCTCACACACACACCCCCTATTTATAACCTTGGCCTATACCCCAGTGCTTGTATGCATAATAAATAAATCTTTAAAAAAAAAGAAAGAAAATACTGGTCATGCATGAGAATAGTGACTAAGTCATCATTTCTGCATATTGTTTCGTAGAGTAGATGTAGTAGATTGAAATGAGATTTAAGACTGAATTGAAAGAGATAAGGACAGGAGGGACATATGACAACACTGGAGATTGGAACTTGGCCGAAGATACGGAATCATCAAACATTTTTGAGTGCCACCATAAGATCAGAGTATTGCCTTGGGAATTTTCAAGTGTCAGTTATGCTGTGTAGGTTAAGTTGGTGAGGGCAGAGCCTGGAGAGAGGGAGACACCTGCAGTTGGCCTCAGTTACCCCAGTCAGTTTGCCCAGAACTCGATTCCTCTGGTTTTTGGCCACTAATCACTGGCTCTGTTCTTTATGGTAGCTTTCTACCAGCTGATGCATAAGGCCTCCTTGTCATACTTGTCAGAGAATCAGCTAGGATGTACCTGGTTCCTGTGCCAGGTCCTTACATAAATCCCCTGTGACCCCAGACAAGTTATTAGCCACTCTGAACCTCATCTAGAAAATGGGAAGAATGCCATTTTACTCTTAAATTTCTCTTGGTGATTAAATGAGATTAATGTATACCAAAAAAATACAAGAAAGAAACCTTACCCATGTTCAGAAACTGTTAGAAATTTTGTGTCTTTCTTCTCTGGGCATAAGTATTGAGGCTAAACATTATATCTTAGCTTTCTTGGTGAGCCCCTCCAAAAACTTACCTCTCCAAGAGCTTACCATTTTGAATATAGTAAATATCCCATAGATACTTCTTTGAGGAAAGAAATAAATATGCTTTTTAAATTGAACAGTTTGCTCCCACAAAAAAAAGATTGATGAAAAAATAAAAAAAATCAACCTCAGGTTCTAGTTTGCCAGGGGCAGTACCCATATTAAGAATTAGGGGCCTCCCTGGTGGCTCAGCGGGCTGAGCTCCGCACTGTGAAGCATCCGCTGCACAGTAGCGCGTGTTCAATTCCCGGCCAGAGAAGGGACCCGCATGGCATAGCAGACCTCTCCTGCCTCACCCGCTGCTCCCCTCAGCAGTGTACTTCAGTCTATCTGCCTGTTCTGCTCCCCACTCTGTCTCTGGTGAATCCTCTCACCTCCCAGGAGTCTGGCCTGTGCCCCTGCTCTTGTATGCATAAATTAAAAAAAAAAAAATTAATAGCGCCCCCTTTTGCTCTGAAAAGTGTAATGATTTGGATAATAAATTTTAGGGGCACCTTATTTACAGAATATTTGCAGTTTTGGATCATTCATGGTACTTTGGTAACTATGTTGGTATCTACATTGTTTAAATGCTATGTCTCTTAAAGGGGATTGTTTGCTACTTGAGAACACAAATTTCAGATCTTATGAACTCTACTGAGTTCCTTGGGATAGCCCCCCACGGCCCCCCACTCCCCGCACCCAGTGCCAGGGGACCAGGGCATATTCAGGGCAGTGGCCAGAGGGTACTAAACACACTTGTATTGACTGTGGTCTCTGTGTTACTTTGTATTTAGTATTTTAATGTGAAAATCTGAGTTTATTTTGTGACTCAAAAACAAGTGTATTCATATTAAATTAAGAATGCTTATCTTTCTGTTGATCTGAAAATAATGCCGAGATATTGTTAACAGTGCTCAGAACTGTGAAAAGTTAACAAATAATACCACATTTTAAAAGAAAAAGTGTCAAGGTAGGCCCTATTGATAAGAAGTCCCTTTCAAAGGCAATTGTAACTTAATTGTAACTTAAGGAAAGAATTTTAGTCATTATTAAAAAATTTAAGTGACAGTGGTTTTTAAGACCAAAAAGTCCTGTCTCCTTTAAAACAGATATACTTAAAATTTCTGATGGACTCATTCCTGACAACAACTCCAATTAAATGATACTTCCCCCACCCCTAAAAAATTACTAAATGCATTATAAGAATAGAAAAATTATACCATGGAATTTAAAAATAATTCTCTCTTGCTCTACATATATAGGTATGTATTTATGTATAAATACATATATATGCCATTTTAATTGTTCTTTGCTAACAAAATTATGAAATTAAAAACAAATTCTACATTTAAGGGATAAGTGGAAATTATCCCTTCATTGTTTTATTTAAGTGTCTGCCTCATTCTTTATTGCTTCCCATGCACATATTCTAAAACCATGACCAAAGAAAGACCAGGAGTCAACCCATTTACCTGAAATGAATAGCTTCAGGTACACCCCTTATATTTGTGTTTTTTACCCACACGTGCTACATTTTAGTAAAGCTGTTAGCTAATGTGTAGGTATATTCAACTGTATGTCAGGGGAGAAAAGTCATTCTAACATGGAATGAGCAGGCGGAGAGCCTGTTTCCCTACAGCAACTTCTCTCCAAACACAGCACCTAATCATGGTCTGTCCTCAACAAATCTGCACTGAACAAATGAATGAAAGGGGGTCCTGATACCCCATATATACCATGAACCTCTACCACATCCTTCTTGATGTAGATGGCATAGTAAAACTTAGAAGAGTCTGAAGAACTCTGCCATGCCAGAATTAATGAGGGTAAAGCTAGGTCAGGAGACAACCAGCCTTCTCAGTCCTTCTCTGGAGACTGTTATCATGCGGACTTTCTGAGTAAGTTCCTTTTCTAGAGCAAAAGTTAAAAAAAAAAAAAAAAACAAAGCAAAACAACAACAAAACACTTCCCTACTTGATAAGCCTGCAGAGAGCAACGGAAGGCGGAATGTCTTTGTTTCTGGTTCTCTCTCCCAACCAAACAATGAGCAAGCTCTGTAAAGGCTGCTATGCTAGGTGAAAGATTGGCTTCTTGCCATTCTGCTCTCTGAGGTGTGTTGGCATCTCAGAGGATGGGGAGGATTTGGAGGGCTCCTTGAGAAGGAACCTGGCATTACTTGCTTCCCTTTCCCTCAGTGGGGAGCACAGACTGTACCCTCTGTGCTGGGGCTGGCTAGAATTGTCCCAGATCATGTGCACAGTGGAGTTGCTCTTCTGGCCCTGCATTTCCCGATCCTGCTGGTCTTCGCCAACCCTGTAATTGCTCCTCTGTCTGCAGTACATCTCCCTGTCCCATTAATTGGTGTACATTCTGTGCCACCCAGTGGGGCTGACCTGGTCTCAGCTATGTATAGTCGGCATTTATGATTTTTCCCAAATCTTGTAAGCGCCTCACCGTGAAGGCGTACATCATAACAATCATAAGGCATGATTGTTTAAGCTGTGAGCATATTCTTCCCATTAGAATTTATACATGTCAGCTACAGTAATGTAGCTTTGGGTTTCTGTGAGCCCAAATTGAAGTTTGACATTCCTGGGCTGTATCACTGTAAACAAGCTTGCAAATAAGCCCTGCAAAATAATTTAAGGAAACTGTGAAAACAGATTAAAAAATAGCTTTTGATATTCATGTCTCAGAGTGCCTTCAGCATGGAAGTTGAAACCCTTATGAGTTCAACAAAGGGTTATATGAAAATGAGAATTTATTTCCTTTCCTGGTGCTCCAGGTCTCCTGTCCCTAAGGACTGGGGCGCCTGCACATGGCGGGGGGTGGAGGGGGGACATTCCAAAACACAGGATGCCAAAGAAGAGAGGTTTCCTCACTGGGACTCGGGCCAGTGTGCAGTGGCCCTTGATATAAGGAGGGAAGAACCGCTCCAGGCTTTCCCTCCTGTGTTTGCTGCGTCTTGATATTTATTGCTCCCCTGTGGGGTGGAGGCAGCTATGGAGCTTATTTTCCCAGTTGTCTGTGCTTTCTTGAGTTCAGGAAGGATGTCTTGTCTTTGTCTTCCAAGTTTGTGTGTGTGTGTGTGTGTGTGTGTGTGTGTGTGGTGGTTGTTTTATGCCTCGTTGTTGGTTTCAGCTGTGCAAGGAACAGACAGCCATTGTGTCATAGCTAATCCTCGGTCTGTGCCCACATACTGTAAATGAAGTCTTTTTTTACCCGCTTCTTCAACTAATTATATGCCTTCCCATGCAACTGTAATTATTTCACCAGCATCTGTGAAACCTATGTCATTTCCCTTTTAAAATATAGTCAGTCAGAAAACATAGCAAAAATAAAGCAATTTTGAGAGCATTTGTGGTAAAGCAACTTCCACTGAAGAGATCCCCTGGTTTGGAATATTAGTGGTAGCATTTCATTATCTGATGCTTCCAAGGCATGGTGAAGTGTTGGCAGATGCACTTAGTTTCCAATGAAACTTAAACTTATGCTTCATAGATTCTTCGACTAAGAACGCAATACTCTAGGAATTTTGACCTGGTCAGCTGTGGACTTTTATAATTCCTTGCACATTGCAAACCTTTATGTGATGCCTTGACAAGACCATGCATTCCTTCTTGGTGTACTTCATGAATTTACTTAAACAAACATACAAAAAAATGATTTAGGTGTCTTTTCATCCATGCAGTCAATTCAATAGTCCTTAACTTCAACTGATTGTAAAAAATACTTAGATATTAAAGCATCAGCATCAGAGCTTTATGATGGAAAGCCTCGCCTTGCTACCAAAATACGACAGCATGTTCCTGCTCAGTATTATAAAAATGTCAAATTCTAAAGTAAATTGCACAGCAAGTAGACTCTGTCACATCCTCTCTGTCTTTTCTTTATATGTTGCTATATACTTTATCTCTGTTCATGATACTCTCCTCTCTGAAATAGCCCCTTTTCATTGGGTGATTCTTCTTTGGAATCTTTGGATGTAGTTTTTCATCCTTAACACTGACTTTGGATGTATCAAGGAAAGGAAGCCATTCTTTTCAATAAATTAGATAGTGTACATGCTTTCCATGAGCATCTTTCTTTCTCCCCCTTCGGTACTGTGTGACTGAAACATTTCTGAAGTTTCTGGTACAAATGCAGCAGAGACTGACTGGCTGGCTGTTCGCTAAGCCAGCATCCTGTTCTCCCAGCGCTCAGTCACCCTGCACTCCCCAGGCTCTCCTGCAGTAGGATGAGCTGTGTGGCTGAAGTCTAGTGAATGGAATGTGGGTGGAGGTGCTTTGTGCAACATTAATGCATGACTCATATAAAACCCTCCTCAGATCACCTTCCATGTTCCCCCTTTGCCAGCACAAGGCAGGTAATCACTGTTGCCTTGAAATCCTTTTGCAGAAGGGTGAGGGAGCCTGGTCCTTGACTTTCCTGAGACAGGGGCCACCCCTCTTTCAGGACTCATGTTAGACCCTGTTGTGAATGAGCTGTGACACATTGTGGGTTTTGTTTGTTATAGGAGCAGCCAGGCACTAACAACTACAGGTAGAATTCTACCCTGTAGTCTGAGTCCAGAACATAAAAATATGGCCCACTATGAGGAACGGTTAATAGGTTGTCTATCCTCTGAGATCACAGGAAGGAGGGCCGTGCTTAGACTTCAAGAGGAATAAGGATAAGCCAAATGCCTCCCCAAGTCACTGAAAGAGCAAAATCCCAAGTTGAAACTTAAATCATGAGGTATAAGGTTATGGTGGGGACAACTTTGCAATTGTGGCTGAAAAGGGTCATGTACTTAGCCTGTGATCTAATGATTTTCATTTTAACATTGTCTTATAAGAACAAATTTGCTCACTTCTTAAAGTAGCGCAGGGATGGGGTAGCAAGACAGGAATTAGAATATTCACTTTATAAAGGAGTAAACCAAGGCATATGAAGTTTAGTGATTTGTCCAAGGCTACATAACCAGGCACACTGATTCAGTGTGTTAAGTGAGAAGTTCCAGGGTCAGTGGAAATATCAGGGGACCTTGAGTGAAAGAGAATTATCTTAGAACCCTGCCACTAACATTTATCTATGTGAGTTTCAGTTTTATCTTACTTCAACATGCCATGTTTAGTGTTACCATGAGAAGTCAATGAAATAAAGTTTTTAGAAGTGTACTTGCACTTGTTTTAAGTTAGAATCCTTCTTATGTTATCGTAGCAATGCTCACCTACAGCTGTGCAATTCTGTTCCCACTATCTTTGATACTGGCCACTGCTTGACCTCATACTTGGTGAGGTCTCAGGGAAGATTCTATCCCTTCCAAGCTATGGCAGCATCAGAATATTCTAGAAGAGCTGAGTCTCTGCATGAGCCATCCTGGCCATCCTTCCCCATACCACAGACTCTAAATACATGGTATTCTTCTGCCACACAGTGAGGGGGGCGGGGCCTGCAATTCTCAGTCTGACCCAACTGTTTAGGTTTTTACATAATGACCATTGTCTAATCAGTGCTTGTCCAATTATGTCATTATATACCCATTAACACCAAGGAGGTGCAAAGGATTAAATTATGATGCCTTTAAATCTGTTATCTGGTGGAGATCACGGGTCCTGTGCCATTTGGATTGCTTATCAGTTAGTCCAGGAGAAACACTCAATACTAAAACAGTAACATAATTCCAGTTTTAGACGTGTCAGTTCTTCAGCAATCTCCATAGACATTCACACTTCCCATACATTTAAGAGTAATGCCACCTCTTAAATCTCCTCAGTTCTCCCCTTTTCTTTTGCTTGTCTTCTCTCAAAATGAAAGGAAACCTTTGAGAAATTTTTATCTTCTGATTTTCAATTTTAACCTAGATACAATGAAATTTTTCTCATCAAATAGATCCCTTCATTATAAGTACAAAAATGTTTTCTTTTTAAATGAATTTTAATTTTGAAATTGATTTAAAACTTTGTAGATTTTGATATAGATTCACCTATCATGAACCATCACACATTTCCTCATTCTAAACATATTAGACACATGTAAAAACAAAGGCCAACTACTTAGAGACTTGAGGTGATTTATGAGAAAGGAATCAAGTGTGTCATAGAGAAGCATAAATCATGTGAAGATGCCACCTGCAAGCTTGAGTTCCACCTTATTAAACGTGAATTCTGCACTTTTCCTGGTAGAGGCAGAGGTGCTTAATAAGTGTTAATAATGACTAAGGTCGTCTCATGGATATTAATTGAATGTTGATAAGTATCTAAAAATCACAGTAATAGAGATACAACTCAGCAGCAGAATGTGCCATATTCCTTTTCTCGGTTTTATGCTTCAAATATTTGTGAGCAATTAAGACAGTTTTTTCACACCAGTCAAATGCAGATATTTGCAGTGTTTTTTGCTGCCACCCAGCTGTGCTACAGTTCAGACATTAAGTTTGTTGTAAAGGAAGCATATCTGTGCCTAATCTACTTTCCGGGAAAATTCTTAGATAGAAATAAGGTATTTTAACATATGGGAGGGATGGTGTGGTTTGGAATAGACTTTAGTCATTTCATTCAACAGAATATTATTTGTTGGTTTTTTGTGATAAGTGGTTTTTCATGTACAAGTGAGTAAGGTAAATTCCTAACTAATCAACGATGCTGGATTATTGTTAGGAGTTGGAGTTGACACATTCGTCCTTCCTACTCTGCAAGGTGATTGTTTTCTCCCATGAACTGGATCTTAGCCCAGAGCTTCCCCTATTTTCTGATGTACGAGTGTGCTTCTCTGCTCCAGCACCTTGAGCTTTAATTACCGTTTTGGATTACATGATGGAAGGCAGCTGAATGAACTCTGGTGTTCAAAACTTTCATAATATCTTTTGGGGAAACTGCTTCTAGCAAGTGCTAATTTTTAAAATAATTTGTTGGTTTTGAATTGATCTATTAATTGAACAAAAATTCATTAATTTTTACTCACTGTCCTATAAGAGGAAACAATAAGAGTAGGAATGTCAGCTGTTTTCAAGAACAAATGGAATTTGATGACCTCTCTTTCTCCTTTTTTCAGTCCCATAGAGAGGAGTAGCTGTCCTGAAGTTAATGAGATTCCTATTCTCCTTGGTCTTTAAAAGGTTCTTAGATGCTCATTATGGGCTGCCTTAGGAGCTGGGATCACTTTCCTGCTCACCACTCAAAAATGACTTCTACTTTATGGCTAATCATGCTAGTCATTATATATGTCATTCTTACATTCTATGTAATAGTTTGTACTTTATGAAACACAATTAATACAGTTTCCCTTTTAAATATTTTCATACTGTTTTAATGAGACAAAAGCAACACACACACACGTGCTTGCACACATGCAACATCAAATAGCCATTTTCAACTAATCTGATGCACTTGTAGTAGTACAAAAAATAGTAATTGCCTATATTTATAGATGCTGGAAACTTAACTTTGCTACTATATAAATAATAATGTCAGTACTTTATGTGTATGCCCATTATTATCCTGAACGATTTACTTGTGGCATCTCATTTAATACAACAGCCTTCTGGCATAAAGAACTATTATCATCCCTATTTTATGGTGAAACAGATGGTAGGAGTGTTAATAATTTAACCCCATCTTATAGCTGATGAGTGGTGTGCTGGAAGTGAGAGCCCTTCTATCTTAATTCCAGAGGCCACCTACTTTTTCATCCTGACACTATCTTCATGAAGTTGCCCTTAACCACCAGGACAGAATTATTTCTCATATTGTCAGAGTGAGTTAGACAGAAAATTGCAACCCAGCTTATAGACTGGACAATCTGGTCCTTGACTGGTTTACTTCTTGGACATGTAGGTAGATTTAGGAAGTGAGACATGTGGTCTCCCACTTGATGAAGTCCATAAACTTGAACATGAAAAGCCATATACCACTGAAGTCACCAGGTGATTTTTCTCATGCCATTTGTATGATGTCCTTGATAACAAGGATCAAAGAACCAAAGTCTCTAAAGCAAAAACATAGATGTTATTGATTCATGATCTTCAACAATCCAGATCTGTTTCTGTGCTTGCGGGTCAATCTTGGTCCCAACACTTTGGTTTCTTTTGCTGGGATACTTTGGACTCTGTCCACTTGGTGCTTCAAATTTGTCATTTGGCTAACTTCTGTTATAGTAGTAGCAATGACAAAAGATTCCTGACTTCCTCTGTTCACACAAATCAAAGAAGAGAATTTCTTGTGACTTCTCCACTATATTAGAAGCAACTGGAGGGATATACTATTTGGGCACACTATATTTTGCCTAATCTACTTTCCGGGAAAATTCTTAGATAGAAATAAGGAATTTTAACATATGGGAGGGATGGTGTGGTTTGGAATAGACTTTAGTCATTTCATTCAACAGAATATTATTTGTTGGTTTTTTGTGATAAGTGGTTTTTCATGTACAAGTGAGTAAGGTAAATTCCTAACTAATCAACGATGCTGGATTATTGTCAGGAGTTGGAGTTGACACATTCGTCCTTCCTACTCTGCAAGGTGATTGTTTTCTCCCATGAACTGGATCTTAGCCCAGAGCTTCCCCTATTTTCTTTGTAAATATTTTCCATAGGATATGTTTATATCTTTTGGTCTGAGTACTAGGTCCATCTTGTGTCTTTTCTCTTGTCACTGATGGGTTTATTGATTGTACTGTTTCTGTCCTTCTATTCACTTATCTCCAACTCTTGGAAAATGCGAAGTTTGAAGAAAGGGGCTTTATTTGTCAAAGGGGTCATGGCCAGGATATCAATACCTTGGGATCAGTGTACCTGTGTCTTCCATGAGAGGCCTGCTTTTTTGTGGAGTATGTTTCCCTCAGTAATATGATGGACTAGGAATATATGAGTTGTCAAGGGCATCTGTGATTGCCAACACTTAAGACAGATAGTTATCTTGATGGTGTTTATGTTCATGCTTCCCTTCCATTTATTACACTGAAGGTCAATGGCTAATGTGGAATTACCAAAGACAGCTGAAATAAAGCCTTTTTTTAGCTTCTGGGTTGGAGATGTTTCAATGCCTGCACTAGATAAACAATAAACTCCCCAATACTGAGGCTTCTCCCCTAAACAGTGGTAGGTCCCTGCTTGTGACTATGCAGAATCTAAGGCATCCCAGCCCTTTCACATCCCTTTGATGATGGAAACCCACTATTGGATGGATGCTGGAGTGACTCTATCAATGAATAAAATGAATGTAAAATTTTTGTAGATTGATGAAGAAGATTTGGGCTAACTTCTATTAACCACAAAGTTGTCACATCACTGTCTGATTGCTTGCAATGTTGATAGAACTCATTCGGGGACCTCAGTAAAAATAACAAGTATCAATTAGGACTCAGGCCTTATATTGTCTTCTGCTTTAGTTTCTTTAGAAAGAAAACTGCCTTGTGCATGAGTATCAACAATTTGGCAATTTAAAATTGATAGCCCAGGAGCCTCCCTGGTGGCGCAGTGGGTTAAGCAACGCACCAGGAAGCAAACCGCAGCCACTGCAGCACGAGTTCGATCCCTGCTGCCCGCTAGGGAGGGGGTCCCACATGGCACAGCAGACCTCTCCTGCTGTGCCCACTGCTCCCCTCAGCAGTGTACTTCTGTTGATCTGCCTGTTCTGCTCCCCGCTCTCTGTGGTGAATCCTCTCACCCCCACCCTACACTCTGGCCTGCACCCCAGTGCTTGTATGCATAAATAAATAAATCTTTAAAAAAATAAAAAATAAATAAAATTAACAGCCCACTTTCATAGGTTATGGCAATTTTCAGTTCTCAAATAGAATTGTGTAAATTTAGGACAAACATCTTAATTATTACTAGTATTTTACTTTTGAGGCAGCTCAAGCTCAGAGAAAGGAAGGGAACTAACTCCCAAAGTCAGTCTGTGGCAGAGCAGATCTTAAACTTATTTTTTCTTTTCATAAATCCCATGCATGCTCCCTTAAAATTAGTTCACAGGAGGGCCTCCCTGGTGGTTCAGGGCTTAAAGTCTTTTACGCTATCACCAGCCACTATGGCATGAGTTCGATCCCTGGCCAGGGAGCTGACCCACATGGTGCAGCAGACCTCTCCAGTCTCACCCATTGCTTCTCTCAGCAGTGTATTTCAGTAGATCTGCCTTTTGTTTTTCCCACTCTGTCTCTGGTGAATCTTCTCATACCCAGCACTTCTAACCTAGACCCCAGTTCTTGTATGCATAAATAAAATACATCTTTAAAAAAATTAGTTCACATGATATGTATGTTACATGAAAATAACCTTGCACTGGAGAATAGGAGGCCAGGAACTACTTTATAATCGTCTCACCTTTGAGAAATTTCTTTTGACAACTGCTTAACCTTTCTGAGTCTTAGTTTCCTTCTGGTATTTGAAGGACATTATGAAGTTGAAACAATAAGTTTTGAAAAATAAATTCATGTATCTATGAAAAGCATTTTTAAAGTATATTCTTCTCTTTCTGGTATTGATTAAAAGAAATGCAGTAATCTGTTCATTCAAATAATTTATGCCTATGTTAAAATCAAAGAGCAGATGCTGCAATAAAATCGGTTCTGGCACCTGATCTAGGGCCCTTAATAAAAGCAGTGCAAACCTTATTAATTGGATAATATGATAAAAATTTTAAGTTTGTAATCTTCTCTTTGTTTTTATTTACCTGTTTCTTTTTGCTTATTTTTCTCTATTTTGGTTTTTTTGATGATAATCTGTGCAAAGAATTATTATCTGTTAAAGCAAATTCCTTTCCCTTCACTTAAAGAAAATGAAATAAGATTCCAAATAGCATCAGTAAATGTGCAACCAATGAATGTTATATGAATTAAGACATTTTGTGGACCTGCATATTTGAGCAAACTACTTCCAAAGCTGAAACTAAAGCATATTTTTTTGATTTATTACAATTTTATTCAAGGTGAATTATTTCTGGTTGCATTGTCTAAATTGTATTCTTCAAATTATGTGTGTGGGTGTGAAGAATATAGAAACTAAGCCAATATGTCCAAATTGGATATTGATCAATGTTGATTGAAACCCCAAATTATAAAAGCCAAACACACACTTTCCAACATTTGCTTTTATTTGAAAACAAAAATAAAATGAAATCACATATAATTGGTTAATCAAAGTGACACTAACAATGGTTTTTAGACTTTAAGTTTTAAAAAATTTTAGCAACATTTAAGATAACTGATTTTTATCATGTAAAAGTAGAGATTAATTTGAGATTTAAAATGTTTTCTGGTCCAATGACATTCTAAATTTGTTAAAATACTTGTATCTAAATATGATTTTGTACCCTATGGATGTCTAACAAATAGAAAACATTCATCCAACCCTCAATACACTGCACAGGATTTGCTTGTAGGATCTGCCAGTATGAGTTATCTGTGTCCAAGAATATGTCAGATGTATTTAACATGTCTGCCGTTGAGCCTTGACAGTAGCTGGAAATTTGACCATGTCTCAAAGATAATGTGATTTGACCATATTATTTCCATATTATTTATATATAATTTCTTAGAGAAGGAAAAATAATTAAAGTTTCTCTTGAGTGTGTTATAGGTACCTTTTCTGTTGTAGTACAAAATCTCTTCTTGGAATCAATACAATTGAAGACCAAAGGAAAGAACTAAAATTTGGGGAGTTTCCGCATAACTTTTTATACACCTGGAACCAATTAGTTTTCAGTTGTGTTGCCCAAACTCTATTGAAGTATTCAAATAGTTTCAAATTTAGAAATAGCCTGTAGCTGCATTTATTGTGTCTTTTGTAATAGTTCCCATCGTTGAGGGGGGTTTGTGTATACCTGCGCATGTATACACACACACACACATATATCAGTTCACGGTAGTATGAGACAATGGGAAGCAAAGGTAGAAATGGTACTTGAAAGTAGAAATGATGTTAATGATCAAAATACATGCCAAGAAGGTTTTGATAGTTTCTAGAGGAAGACCTCAAATTTAGACTTTAGTTTTCTAACAACCAGGCTAAAGAGCAACACTAATTAGGCTCAACATGTAATGTCTTTAAAGTCAGTTTTCAATAAAAAATATAATTATTCTTGTAACTGAAACCAGATAAAATTCTCCCCTGTGTCTTCATTTTAAATAGAGAATTAAGAATCATAAGCTGCACATCTTTACAATTAATAAATTAAAAAGATGCCTTTCCTTACCCATAATGGCAACTACATATTTTAGTTGCCTTTGAATTGGAAAAAAAAGTGTGACATGAAGTCATTAGTCCTTTTGGTAAATTGATTAAATCCTGAAAAAAATCAGCTCAGTACTAATAATGCCATAAAAATAAATATTCAGGCCATTAATAAATATTTCCTTAATGTCTATAGAATGAAGCACATCATGACTATTCTGTACTGTTCTGTATTAGGTAGTAATATGGAATTTTGAAATATATATTTAATTATTGTATTCTATTCCTAACAAGATTCCTTTGTGAGCCTATTATCTTATAAAAATTTATTGCTAGACTACTATGCCAGTCTTCCTGGATATATCAGTCATGCATAGGAGGAATTATTGCTTCTATTTTCTGCCTTAATAAAGAAATATCAAAGATGCTAAATAAGTCATCCAAGATTACACAGCTACCAGGTATCAGAACTAGCCCAGGAATATGAATTTTTTGATTCAAAACACGGATTTGAATGTTGTGCAAACATAGCACTTTTTCTTCCTCATGCCAACAATTTTATGTACTTTTATAAAACTTAAATTATTGTCTTATTCTTATCAGTTGCTCATGTCAGAATATCTGAACCCCAATGACTTAAAGAATTAAATTTATTTCTCACAGTTTTGAAGGTCAAAGTCAGAAGTTCAAGATCAAGGTGTTGGCAAGTAGGTTTCTTTGTGAGACCTCTTCTCTTGGCCTGTAGATGGCCTCCCTCTCACCTTGTGTTTGTGTGTGTGTGTGTGTGTGTGTGAGAGAGAGAGAGAGAGACAGAGACAGAGAGAGAGAGAGAGAGAGAGAGAGAGAGAGAGTGATTTCTCTAACTTTTTCTCTAAAGATATTAATCTAGTGGGTTTAGAGAGCCTTGCCCTTATGGAATCATTTAACTTTACTTACTTCCTTAGGAGCTCTGTTTCCAAACACAGTCATACTAGGGGTTAGGACATCTGCATATGAATTCTGGTGTGTGGGTACAAACATTCAGTCCATAAGAATGATCAGTTATACCAGAAGTTCATGTAAAGAAATGCACAGATGCTCCTCCTTGATTTCTGTGCCTGGGGTGTACTGGTGACCTCAACCTAGCCTCAAAGACTTAGGTAGCCCCAGGGCAGGCTTGAGTAAGGCATTGTCATCCAGGACTGTTGCTTCACACTCTAAATTGACTCTGTATCCTAGTACCATTGCAAATTGAAGTGACCAAGCCCCAGGCTAAGTGTCTGAGGACAGTTATAATCCCGAGTAACAACAATAGTATTTGAATAATTGCCATGTGTTGGACACAATAAGTGCTTTGGGCTTATTGCATTCATGTTGCTCACTGAATTGGCTGGTAAGTGATATCTGATTTTGTTACTTCCTTTTATACTAAGATTCCCTTATCACATAGATAGTAAATGTTTACTTGAACCTGTACAGTCTGACTTCAGTGCTTTAAAAACAACCCAATTCTGCCCTTATGGTTATTGAGTAAGCTTCTTGGTAGTCAATGAGGCTACAAAAGGCAGGGATATTCCAGAGCAACTCCAGGGAAGACTTTCTGTCTGCAGAGCAAGGGATGGCAGCAATCCTTCCTGACTTTGACCAACCCTCTGGGCAGTAGTAGCCTCTAATGCATCACTCTAATCCAGGAGATCTCTTTCTTTCCCCCTGGTGTTCTGTAACATTGACATTTATATATTTGACACAAATATACACAGAATCAGTGCCAAACCACACAGGTCTTTAGCAATTAAAATGGTCACTCCAGTTAATAAGGAGATAGGAAAGAGAAACTGAAAAATTCACCTTGAGTAATTAACTTACTTACTGTAATGAGATAAGATCCTTGATAAAAGGTAGAGTAATTAAAAGTTTAAACTTATTACTTTGTAAAAAAAAATACTCATTTCTGATAATTTATTCTCACTATCTAAATTTCTAACATAATTTACCTCATTGCCGCACCGTTCAACAATTACCAAAGAAATTCTCTTTATATGTGACATCTTGAAAAGTACCATCTGGTACTATCTGTACTAATCCTTTTTGAGGTTTGTGGTACACAGCTTTCCTGAAATCTACTTGGTTTAGTCATTCGACCCCAATGGGCTTTAGTGTCAGTTGAATAAAATGCTACACTGGGCACTATCCTTTCACAGTCTATGTGTGAGCATTCATGATGCTCTTTTGAGTCATGAAGCAGAAAGAATATTTTCCCAGAGGCTGGACACACACACTTGGTATATTTGTAACAGGGCGGTCCCCAGGAAAGGGAGAAGTTCCAGAATCCCGGTTCCACCCTAAGTGGGTGGAGCTAAACAGCAACAAAAAATTCTGCAAAAAACAAAACAAAAAAGAAAAGCAAAATAAAAAGCAGCAAAGAGACCTGGAGGAGGCATGTAAAGCAAAGCAACATATGAAAAAACTACGCTTACTTTTTAACCTTAAACTAATTAAAACAAATGTAAATAAAAAAACCCGTAAGGAAGTTAACAATAACAGCTTTCATCTTAATTTTAATTTTGCTCTATTCCTCCAAATTTATCTAACTCTTTCTAACCCTTTTCTATAAATCTCTACTAAAAAATCCCTTAAACATGTAACAAACATTTAAGCCTTACTTTAAACCAATCCTATTAACTAAACTTTTACCCTCAAAATATATTTATCTTAGTACAGCAAATAACAAAACCCATTCAAAAAAGGCAGGTTTAAAGGTTCTAAAGTGCTCCTCTTCCTGCCCTGTAATATATTTACACTCAATCATTAGTTCATTTATTCATTTATTCACATTATATATATAAAACCCACTCAACTGACAAACACTCACTTCCTATTCAACTCCTATCCTATGGGTTATTCAAGTGGCTTCTTAAGTTTCAATGTATCACATATGTGGTTAAATATATAATTGTTTTTGTATATTATATTTATATTTTATGTATAAGTATATATAATATTTTATGTATATATATAATAATTAGTTCAATAAGGTAAAGCATCTGCATTCCACAAATTAGCTAATTGTTTGATTTTCTAAAACTGAATAGCATTTCTAAAATTATTATAGATCACTTTTCATGTTTAGTTATATAAAGGAGACCTCCACAGCTGAACTTTTAAAGAAAGTCAAGAAACAACATACAGAGATAACATTTTTTTTTGTTTTAAGTCTACTGTTCATAAACAGTGACTTATAGTTTATCGTCTTCAGTTTTACTGAAAAAAGACACATATCTTTTATTATACTTGATGTATTATAGAATATTACATTATAAACAATTCATTACTTTTGATTAATTTTGCATATTTTTTTTTTATGACCTAAGAAGAAACAGTGTACTGGGGCCTCCCTGGTGGTGCAAGGGGTTAAGTCTCAGCACCATGAAGCTATCTGCAGCCACTGCTGCAGGAGTTCTATCCCCAGCCAGAGAGGAGACCCACTTGGCACAGCAGACCTCTCTTGCCTCGCCCACTGCTCCCCCACCTGTATATTTCAGTCCATCTGCCTGTTCTGTTCTCCACTCTGTTTCTGGGGAATCCTCTCATCCCTTGCACCTCTGGCCTGTACCCCAGTTCTTGTATGCATGAATAAATAAATCTTTTTTATAAAAAAAAGAAACTGTACTTTCTAAGATCTTAAATGCACAAATTATTCAGAGCACATAACTATTTAAGTCAGCAGGTCTTTCAGCAAACTCACTCCTTCTTTTGCATCAGGTGGCCAACCTTCCACTTTTTCGAGCAAATTAAGAATATTTTAGCAGAACTCTTAAATTTCTGTTCTATCTAAAATATTATCTGTTTCATTATATCTTTCTTCTCTCCAGTCTAAAACAGAAAAGTTTCCATTTTTGCATTTGAAATTGATATTTTAATCTACACTTTTGTAATCCTTGCCTTTCCCACATTTCCAAGAGTTTATTCAACTAAGCCTCTAATCAGCAGGCCTTTCCCCACTTAGCTTCAGGTCTTCTTTGTCTTTACACAAACTTCCTGTCAATCTTGATTCTTTTTCCGAGTGCTCATTTGCAGAAGTTTGTCCCAAAAATGGATGGGAGATGAGATAGATATATATACATATATATATAATTTTTAAAAAGATTTATTTATGCATACAAGAACTGGGGTAAAGGCCAGAGATGTGGGGGTGAGAGGATCCACCAGAGTGGGGAACAGAATAGGCAGACAGGCTGAAATACACTGGAGCATATGCATACACTCCAGCATATAGTGGAGACTGAAATACAGAGGAGCAGCAGGCAGACAGGAGAGGTCTGCTGCTCCATGTGTGTCCCCTCCCTGGCTGGAGGCAGGGATTGAACTCGTGCTGCAGTGGCTGTGGTTTGCTTCATAGTGCATTGTTTAATCCACTGCGCCACCAGGGAGGGCCATAAGTGTGAACTTTCTAAAGTGTCTCCATGACGGTTGGAATTCTCCACTCAGGAGCACAAAACAGACTGTCGCTGTCCACCAGTGAAGTTCTTTCCCCTGCTACCGCCTTTCCTTCTCAGCCCAACCCCATTACTTGCTCTGCCTGATGTTCCTGTCACACCTACCTACTGTTTTCTTCAAAATCCCTTGCTGTTCTTTGCTGTACAATGACATGATCACACTAAATGTCTTTCCTCTGGCATCTCTACCTGCCAAATCCTGGACATTTTCTCCAAGATATGAGATAATGTTTCTTAAATGCAACATTCCCAAGCAATAAGCTCTTGTTTCTGTTCTGAAAGAAAATTCTATGCCTTTATTAGTTTTATAGCTAGTTTGTGTCTTTTTCTTATTCTAGAGACAGTAAGTTCTTTGAAGGCAGGGATCTCATTTATCTTTGAGTACCATGTTTGCGTATGGTTAGTTCATACTTGATGCCATTAAAATTAATTTGAATTTCATGTGTGTATTTTTTGGTAAATGAGAAAAATTTTTGGATTCAAACTCAAATAGGAAATTTGCACTCCAGTAATATTTTCTTCATTACATTAGTATAAATAAGCTTTCAAAAACTGTATGTGGGCATGTTTGGGCCAGTAGAGGAAATTCTGGAATTGCCTGCCAGAGTTGGGTCAATAGGTTCTTATCAGCATATAGTTGGAATTGAATTTTTTCTGGCCTTAAATATCATAGACAATGAATGATACATTCCAAGATGAGACTAAAAATTATGAAAACCACTCAGAGTTTATCGAAGTGAGAGAAGTATATAAATGACCAATGGGTAATTATAAAACTGTTCTGGTTATTTCATTTGAGTAAAACATGGCCTCCTTTTAATTCACTTACCTTTGTGGGATCTTACCTGGTCATTCAAGTCTTTTATGTTCATACGCTTTCTTGACCATAACTGATACTCATGTTATTAGCTGTGTGCTGACTTTATGTCCATTTGTAAAGACTTGAGGGACAGTGCCCTGTTGTTTACTTCCCTATTATATACCTTGTTGATTCTGGAACAGTGCTGAATCAAGATAGGCTCTTTGATTTACTGACATTGCATACCTCTCCACAGCACATGGGTCAACTTCCCCACTCGGACTGTAACAACCTTCAAGGGAAGAAATAGAATTTCTAAATAGAATAGAATAGTAATAAAATAGAAGAAATAGCATTTCAGGGGCTCAGTTAGTAGAGGAGGGTGGAAGCCATCTGCTTAGTTGGTTATATGTCGTAGGCTTTCACCTTCATTTCTTCTTGAGGGATCTTTAGCATATGTAGATCTATTGCAGGAAGACTGAAAGCAATTTGTTATGACGTCTAAATATTAGTTTTAGCATGAAATATGGAATGCAATTTAAATTTTCACTTGTGCTTTCATTGCTTTTGGTATTATTTCCATTCTTGTGGGAGGCTCTTTCCTAGCACATATATTTTCCTTTAGGCAAATTCAGCCTATTTTATGCATACTTATGAATACACTGCATATTTTACTATTTGATTTCCCCATCCTCTTTGCTTATTTCACATAATCCAAAATTAATAGTAGCCTTTCTTTATGCTAACCTTGGCACACCCAGGAATAAAAGGAAAATCAGAGAAAGAATCATGACCTCATTTGTGTATACTGTCAGCAACCAAATAGTAAACATCAACACTGCAAAGGAGAAAACTTGAGAAAGCAATACTTTGGAGTTATGAGTTTGTTATATCATATTTCTTATTAGAGTATAGTAGTCAAATAGAGCTCCTTTGACTTTGCACACCAAATATTTAGTTAAAAGAGTAAACATTTAAAATAGTTTGGCAAGAAATAGTTCTTTACCTACCATAATAATATTATGGAATAGAATAGAACATATTAAAATGGAAGGAGAGAAAAAGAAAATGGGAAGTTATGCCAGTAATGAGAAACCAATTTTTTAAAAAAATATATATATATATAAAGTGTGTAATTGGCTCCTTCCTTCAGCAAAACCAAGGAAGATATACCATCCTACAGGAAAAGTAGTGCCTGTGGAGCTAGGGGACCTCATGGTGAAATTTGATATAATGAACCAAAGGGCTTATTTCTACTGACTGTCCTTGTTTGGAGGAAGTAATCTCATGACTCAACTTAAAATACATTCTTTAAAAAAGTTTTTCATTATAAGAAGATAAGATGTTTTAGAAAGGAAAAAGTTTCTGCTGAAAAATGAAAATTACCATTTTTGTTTTGGATACATGATATACAACTTAGAAAAATTGGTTATTTGGTCACCTAATTTGGTTACTAGGTGCTCAGTTGGGAAAAATTGAAATTTTCATTAAATTTATTTTATTTTCCATAAAAATTGAGTAGCAACCTGATGGAGCAGTGGCTTTTAAAGCTACTGTTATTTTCTGTTACTTTGAGTAACTAACTTTAAAGTGTGGATGATAATGTCTTTGCTCATTCTAAGGTTAATATCATTTATTCTTCATTTTTCATTACTTTGTTCATTCAATCAAATTCTTCAATAGGGCCAAATTAATAGACTTTCAGTAATAGGCTAGCATATGGAGGGTGGGAAATAACCGACTTGAAAGTTTGAAGATACAGCGTACCCAGGGCCAGAGATGGCAAGTCTAACTTCTTTGGTTCTTGGTTCTTTCACCTGTTAGTTGGCTGATGGAGTCGATGATTTCTAAAATCTTTCACAATATTAAATACTCCCTCTATGATCAAAAGTATAATACTAAAAAATTAATGGTGATAGAAGGAAATAATTATTTACCCTTAAAACAAGTTTGTCAGATCTCATTTCTTTGATGTCAAATATGTGATCAAGAAGAAAAACGTGATACTTGTAAGACAGCACCTATGGGGAGAAGTTTGAGTTGCCGATAACTGGGACATCAGAAGCCAGATGCAGAGTAAGGACCAGAGGCATTATAAAATCCTGAGTCATCAAAGAATGATTAAATTATCTTCAGGAGTCTGTAATTAACTCAAGGAGAAGGCTAATGTACTTTGGAAAATAATCACTAGCAGATGTTAAAATAAAAATTATTTTCTCTGAGATCTTTACCCTGTAGTCACTAGAACACCTTATTCCTTAAGCATCCCTATGAACCAGCATTTAGCCACACAAATATTAAATATAGACAATTATCAAGAAACTGGAGTGACAGTCTTACATTTTTATTATCTGACAAACATATGTATCTCTAAATATGACATTGAAAACCATGTGCTTTTGTGTATCAGCATACAAAGATTTCTTTAAAGACTTCATTTCATTGCTTCTTGAAAACTTTCCTAATTCTCTTTATAAGGTTGACTATTCCTCTTCTTCGATCTCCTATTGTGTTCATGTTTACACCAAAACAGTTAAAATACATTATCGAGTTTACTTGTTCCCTACCTCTGAGCTCTTAAATGTGAAACTTGTCTGTTCCATTTCTGGCATTCAATAAATGTCTACAAGTGTTTAAAATAGCCAGGAACCCTAGAAAAGGAAACTGCATTGATAGCTGAATTCACATGTACCTCTTTTCTGTTTCATTTTGTTTTTAAAGGTTTGACTATATACACTGCTTTGTTTGATGTCTTTTCTGTGCTTCAACACTGACTGCTAGCTGAGAAACAGCAACCATACAAAAGTTGCTCTGGGACAATTTTTACAGGCTGCTTCTTGAACCAGAATCCAAAAAATGGGTTCTGTTTGCCCCAGCTTCCTCATGCGAAAACTCCCTTTCCCTGTATGCCTTCTGGATTTTGCAGTCTTCTGCATTGTTCTCCCAGCTATGACTTACCCCTCGCTCTAAAATTAACACTTTTTCCTTCCCTACATTGGAATCTCTTTAACCTCTTTTCGTCTTCTTTACATTCTGAATCCAAACCCAGCCTTAGACTTCACATTGAAACTGCTTCTAAAGATCTAAGCTTTAGCCACATTGCTCTGTGTTGGCTTGTGTTTGTGTATTTTTACCGCCTGTGTCTGTGTCTATACCTCCCAAGTTCTCAATTTGTCTCTTTCGCTGCCACTGTAGATTCTCCAAGGTGGAATCACTGGCCCATTTAAAGCCTCTGGGTTTTCTTGTTTGTTTGTTTGTCTGTTTGTAGTGGGGGGTGGAGAGATGTCTCTCTACCATAAAAACAAAACAAAAACAAAAAACTTTGGAACTGGTGAAGTGTATCTTGAGCAAGCATTTCTCTTTCAGGACCCTTCTGCCATCTTTATCTACTCTTTTGAATCTCTTTTACTCCCTACTATGAATTGAAAATTTCTCTATAAATTGAAAGTATAAAGAGGAATCTTTACTCCCAATAGTATATATTTGTTTAAGCTGAGAACAGAAAAGTGATGGGAGGTACTTACATTTGCCTAAAAAGTTTGCCAGTGAAATCTTAACTGCTTTCATCAAAAGACTCATCGAAAACTATATTAAATCATTAAGTCAGAACTGACCTTAATATAATTTGGAAAAAGCATTTGCCATTGCTTTTTTGTTCTTCAAGGGAAAACCAAGCATGATATAGGTCATGAATTGTAAGTCATGCATCAAAGACAGTTTTTGAATCCTCTTCGTAAACAGGAGCAATTTCTGAAGTCTGAAATTCCAGATATATGTGCTTATCATGAGCCAAGTGTTTCTTATTTCCATTCAAGTAGCCGTAGTCTCCAAAATTTAGATTTGGAAGTTAGAACTGGGGACACCGACCCTTAACAGCTTGTCTGGAGGGGGAGAGGGGAAGGAGGGGGCAAGTGTTCTGTGGGGTCTATGGAGGGTAGTGACAGAAATGATGGGACTTCTGGGTCTGGGAGGGACTGGGTGTCTGTCTGGAGTTAGGACACTGCTAGTGGGAATAGGTGTCTTCCAAGGATTACATTCTGCTTTCCCTCTTTTTTTTTTTTCTTTTAAGATTTATTTATTTACTTGTGCATAAAAGAACTTGGGGGTAGGCCAGAGGTGTTGGGGTGAGAAGATTCACCAGAGACAGAGCAGGGAGCAGAACAGGTGGATCTACTGAAATACACTGGCAAGGGGAGCAGCAGAGAGACAGGAGAGGTCTGCGGTGCCATGGGGGTCAGCTCCTTGGCTGGATAGAACTCAGGTCATAGCTGTGATAGTGTTGAGAATTAGTCTCAAGGCCACCAGGGAGGCCCTACTTTCCCTCTTAGCTCTTCGTGCAGAAGTTATGGGCTTACCACTCATTGGCAGGGACTGAGTTCTGCAAGTTATTGTTTCCTGTAAATAGCTCTATGGGATGAATCTTGGCCATTTATGTCTTGGGTGAATTTTTCCCAAAATACAAAATGGCTCATTCTTTTTTTCCTGAGGGATACCATGCTTTATTCTTGCTTAGTTCATACTGCCAAGGTAGAGTTGTTTTTAATAACATGAACTTAATTTTGTTTTTAAATAAAAGGTGTGCTCTTTGATTTCTTAAAAACATGAAGATAGCTAATTTTCTTAAAGAACATATATGTCTATTTCGGGGTGGCGGGAACACTGTGACAATTCCCTGCATGGTTAATCAATCACACTTCTTGATTTTGATGAAATTTCCAATTTTGAGAATTGTAGAACTTGTCAAACGTCATTTTAAGTGCCAGCAAATGATTGATTTGAGGCAAGAAGAACAAAGTTTAGAAAAGAAAATAAATCTAGCATTTGCTTAATAATTTGCCCTTTGCAGCAACAGAATCTTATCTGACCACCCACGTTCATCTGGCTGCTGACGTGGTTCTTGCTTCAATTGCAGAAGCTATTTTTGCACCTTTTGTGTCTTTTGAGGAACCGAGTGGGCCTACTTGCTTATAATGATTCATGTCTGAAAGTGCACAGGGTGTCCTGAAGTGCTACTGCAGTGATGTGCAGGAATGAAGAGGAAAATTAAAGCAAGCTGCTTCTCTTAAGCACTTGGAATGTTCACGTGTAACAGTGCTGGATCGAGGCATGCTGTTTTGTTTTGATACTTTAGTCCTTCCCATGAAGGACTTCCTTGCTGGAAGAAAGGGCAATGTTTTCAAAAATGAGCAAATATACAGTCACCATTTATGGAGAGTATAGGTATATTTTTATATGGACCTTTTATGCTGGGAGATTAACCTTTTTAAGATGGTTGAGTGGTTAATCTATTTGGATTAAGTAGTTTCACTAGCCTGCTATGCATTTCTTGGGATCAGACTTGGATAAATATTAATTCTAAGTATGAGAAAGTCCCTTCTCCATTACTTGCCAGAGTTTGCTGTTTCCGGGTTTTACTTTGGTTGGTTTTGGCTTTCTATTTTGGAAATTAATTTTAGCACAAAACATAACAGTGGTGGAATAAACTATAGAAAAGAATTTGCAACAAAGGTTATCTGAGACTTCATCCTGTGGAGTCTTGTTGTTGATGCACCAAAAGAAGTTTTGTGGGAATCTCAGCTTTGAGTCTGAACTATATGATGAGTGGCAGTGGCACAAATTCCAGTTCCAATGCACTAAGTCTTAACCCGAGCACTGTTTTCCTAATTGCCTTCCTTTTTACTGTTAGAGGCAAATCTCTTCTAATACAAGTACATATTGAAAGATATGAATGGTGATGCTTATAAAAATGAAAACTTCTTGAAAAAAATTTCCTGAAAGTTCCAGTTCCAAATTTTCTTTCTACAAGGAAAGCCTTTCTGTGTGTGGAGAATAAGCTTGCCTAGTAAATGCACTATTATTATCATTGTTTAAAAAATCTTCTTGTTCATCTTTTAGATTCCCAGAAGTTGTGCATGACTTCCTGTGGAGAGAGCCAGCGTCCGGGAAAGCAAAGCCAGTTGTGATGCAGATTTTTGACATAAGGATAACAGGTTAATAACTCAAATTTAGTATCTCATTCTACTGTTTTTAATTTAATTTGGAAAACAGATTTAGCCTACTCTGTATATGTATGTACATTGACTTTGTCATCAACTCTGGGAGGAAAAAATATATATGCCATTTAGAAAAGTGCAGAAATGATTTGATTTGGTTGATTATGTTTTTCATATTAGACCAGTTTTAATTACAATTTCCTGTAGTGAGATAATCTCATTTAAGAGAATTTCTTTCCAGCAAAGTTTACTTTCATGTAAAATTCTACTTAGCAAGTCCTAATAACTTTGGCTCCACCGTGGGAAACCATTCCACCAGAAAAACAAAATCACAATTAGAAAAAGCAAAAATAAGTCACAAATGTCTTGAATAAATATGAAATGATACAAATATCAACAATGAAGTCTTCATTTTAGCCAACATGAAAAGAAATAAGGTTCTGCTTTCTAGTGGCATTTAAATATCAGATCAGGTTAGATTTGAATCTATGTCAAATTAGTGGGTAATCATCCCCATCTCTTTACTTTTCTCCTAAAGTTCTGTGAGCTGTTTGGCAGGGTTTTATAGACCGCATGGCGTCCTCCTCATATCGATGACTGGCTCATTTTAGGGAGAAGAGTAGGGTTGCTATGAGAGCTTTACTAATAAAGGAAGCATTTATAATGAGTTTGGCTCTCAGGAAGGTGCCATTTTTTAATCATCCTGTGGAAATAAATCTGTATTCAGTTGGACCCTGGCACTGGTCAGGCTAATTTGGGTAGATCCCTTTTTCCTCATTTGGTTCTCTCACATGTGGTGGGGGCTTGAGGGACTGTCGGTGTTAAATCAAAGGTGCTCTGAGATGCTCATGTATTTTGTAAAAACTTTCTAATCCATCAGTGGTTTTTAAAAAATAACTTTATGGACTTAGTATCCAAAATTTTGTTCAGTCGCTACTATCATAAGACACATATTTTGTTTATAAGTGTAAATACCATCCAATTCTCAAAAAGAAGATCAAATAACCAGTTCTTAAATGCTAAAAATCTCAAATCTTAAAAAATGTTCTTCTAGGAAAATATTGAGAGTAGTTTTTGATGCTAGTTATTTGATACCACTATTATTTAGGACATTATTATTTGATGCTCACTTGACTTTTGCCACCACTCAAGTAATGATTAATTTCCTGAGGTAAAGCTTTTTTCTAAGATTACTATTTTTCTAAGCAAAAGATTCGAGATTGACAACCCTGGATACTGTGGGCCTTTATTCATCTGCAGAGCAAGCCTGCCTGTCTGCCAATCCCACCCAGCTGCTATCCTGGGAAGACCTCTATGGAGGCTTGTAGAGAGGTTGTTTCTGTGCCTTTCCTTTGAGGGCCCGCCTGAGGAAATGATTTAACTGGGTGCCAAATTTATTTGAGTGGGGTTGTGGAGTGTGGCCAAAGGAGTGGGCACACTTGTAGAAAAATGGCAACTCTTCTGTGTAATAACATTTTATTTTCTTTTGCTCAGTTTCTTTCATTTCCTTATCCCTGAAATAGCCATGCAAAGGGCAGTATCTTTTCAACACCCCTCTGGAAATGTGCTGAGCCTGCTAAGTCTATGCCTGTCTTCACTCCCCGAAGGACTCCCATGGGCAGGAGCTCCCTCCACCAGAAACCCCAAAGTCATATCCTCCAGCAAAATATCTGACTCTTTGTAGCCCTCACAGGCATGAGGGGGAAGCTGTGAAGCTGTTTGAAATACCTCTCCTTTGTTGGCAATGGCTGCCAAAAATGACTTTGCATGTGTTTGGTTACCATAAAAAGAAATCCCCTAGAAAGAAATGATAACTGCTATTTTCTTTTCATGTGGATCTGTTCTATGAAATGCAATTTCATAGATTTTCATTTCTAATATGGCATCTTCAAACATGTCAGTTGATTGGGAAAACTGGAGATTTACCGTTACCATATGACTGGAGAGTATGTAAAATAAAATTAATCTATACAATCAGAAGTAATAGAGCTATAATTAAGCACATTGCTATAGATCTTTAGAGCTCTAAGTAGATCTGTAGTAAGAAAATTAAGCTAGAGTTTCTGATACATTCAATCGATAGTATATTTGATGGCTTACAATAATCTTATGAAACCCAACGGAGTTCCTGTCTATAAACATCTTCATATGTGTAAGTAATCAAACAGAATCTCAGGAATTTACACCATTGTGGAGTTAAAGGCTTTGGATGCCACGTAGTATTTCCAATAAATTTCTTATCCTAAGTATACATTGAAGAGAACAGCAAAGAGACTTTTCAACACTCCCAAATCCTGCTTATTCTTATAGACACAAACATGCAATGCCCAGTAACAAATCACAGCAAACACAATTCATAATGCGGACTTTTTCATTTCCCAAGAGAAAGCAACAGTAGACCAAAGATTAGTGAAAAGATTAGCCACATTTTAACAGCTCATGAGTACGTGCATCTGATTTTTCTCCCTCTGTCTTTCTCTGTATGTCTCAGAAACTCCAAGAAAGGAAAGTAATTTTATGGCTGGCACTTAGTTGAAATCTCTTCAAGGACAGCTTTGGAGAGAACATTAGATCCTCAGATGTTTTTAAAAATCTAAGATAATAGATTCCTGAGAAATACGAATGATTTCCAGTTCCCTAGCTTTCATCGAGTGAAAAGTTAGAGACACCGCAGCGCAGAGATGCATGTGGCTAGGACTTCCAGCTCAGATACAGAGTGTTTCCTGCTTTTCCTGAACAATTAGAAACATGGAGCTTGACATGGTGTCATCTGATTTCATTCTAAAACAGTAAGACATCTTAGGTAGGTTTATCTTAGAAATTTAAAAGGAAGAAATTTCCTCACAGAAGTTAGTTGCTAATTAAGTCAAAGTGTTTGAATTTTCAGCCATTTCTGGATAATAAATGCTCCTGGTATATTGGGTGTTACTCTATTAATATCAACAAAATTTTTATTTTTTAATAAAATAGTAAACTTTTTTTTAATGATTAGCTGTCCTCTCCTAAAATTCAAACTTAACAATTAACTAATTGTTCTATATCAGTTTTATTGTATTAAAATTCTGCCTTTGAACTTTATATATACCCCTTGCTTTCATCTTCTGGTCTACCCTTCAACAGTGAGATTTATTAACTTTGCTTGAATTTTATTTGACACATCTTTTTGTATGATATATCCTTATTGAATAGGAATTTTCTGTGTGTTGTTTTGGGTGTATTGGTTGTAATTTTTCATTGTAAACCATCAAACTAAATCCAGTTTAAATGTTAAATGAAAATGTCCTGTTCTATTTAGCGATTAAATATATCATCCCTCTGAATAAAAGGATATAAGATCCTTTTATTTTTTTGTAAAAATTTATCGTATTTGCTTATCTGAAAATCTTTGTTTTAAAGAAAATTACATAATTTGTGTAAACTAAGAAATAGGAAATGACCATATGCTTAATTTTCACTTGTGGGATTCTTAGGTTTCATTAAAAAAAAATGCTTTTTATAGAACAAAGTGAAACGGTTGTTTGTCATGAGAATTAGTCATGTTCTTATGAGGAAATATCCTCATTAAGACTTTAATATACAGATTTTGACTACTTTGTAAGTTATGGGCTTGGTTGATTTCTAGAAAATAGCATTTTGGGGCCAATTTCTATATTGTTGCCATGCAAACTCATATATTTTCCCAGATTCGTGAAAAATTCAAACATTGGAATTATTAAAGTCCTGTGAAAATGGAGTTATTATTCCTAAAGACATATTATTTTTAAGTTGTGATAAAACTTAACATGGAGCTGGGGGTGGGGCCTCCTGGGAGGTGGGGAGGTCAGACCCTCTTAGACTTAGAAGTCAGCCAAACCTAGATTAGACTCTTGTTTCTGACACTGCACCTCCTTAATAGCTATTTTCAGAAGGAACTATTGATTACATATGTCTTCTACAAATCTTTAGAACTACTCACCCGAAGATTTAGCATCATTCTGTAGGAATTTCCATATGTTTTTCCCCTTTCGAAGTCACATTCTATATCAGGGAGCAAACTGAACATGAAAGTAAGATCAGTACTTGAATTTTAATATGGGAAATTATAATCCATTTGCATGGTGGCATCTGTTTCTTTGAATTAATCAATATTTTATTTAAGAGGTGAAGAGGCTCATGTTAAGAAAAACAAAACAAAACAAAAAGCAAAGATTACCAAAAGTCATAAGGTGGAAGGAACTCATGCTTTCCCATGTCCCTGCCTCTATCTCCCCTGTTCCACTTCTGTGATTTAACTAGTATTAAAGGCTATTTGCCATCCTTGCTGAGGTCTTCTGCTTATTGCTCGTTTCTCTTTCACACAAATAAAGCTATAAAATACATTGTAGGGTGCAATAAGTTTTTGGGTTTTTTTTTTTTCCTTTGTCAGTACTTCCTCCTATACTTCATTTCTTTTCGTGACCTAGTTTTATGATTGAGCCAGAAATTATTTAAACAACTCTTTTACACATACCTTTAAGCATTTGTGTAGATATATGTAAGGATATGTTTCAGAATGGAATTTCTTGGCCAAAGGTTATGCATTTTATTACTGTGATAAGCACTGTCACATTGCTTATCATGGAAATATCTCAGTTTTCATTGTAATTGATATAACTGAGCATTGAAATTCACAGAATCCTCTACGTGCCCCATTGGCCATTCTCTTATGAAAACCGAGTATACAATTAAAATGAAAACTTTTCTAAATTGTCAGGTTTTCTGGATCCATTGACATTTATGTAGAGGACTCCTCCATGTTACTGTCATGCAAATTTCCATGAAAGGAAATATAGTCTTTAAAAAATTTTGCAAACCTATACATTCCCCAAAACCCACTACTTTCACTTTTTAATACCTAATGAATTAGAACCAGACTTAGTGTGTCAAAAATCTAAGCTATTTTGATATATTAATCTTGTATCTTATAAATATTGCTCTAGAGATTTTATAAGTCTTTTCCCTTTATTTTTGGATATAGAATCAACATAAGGGTTACTGCTTTGGTGTACTATATTCAAAAATAGTTGCTCTTTCTTTAGGGCACATGGCATCCTGAGCTTTATATACAGTGAACTTGAAATTGACATTTGTACACAGCAATGTTGGTCATTTAATGGAACAATATTTCCTAACTGCATTTATTTTCTACCCAGGGAGCGTCAAGACAATCATGTCCATGAGAACTCTATACCATGCAGGTAATTATTACATCTTTTAATTTGTCCCAAAAATGTTTTTATTTCCCATATTATGAAGGTTTTATAGCTGTTTTATTTAGATGCACCTTTCAGTTTTTTCCAAAGTTCTGTAACAATCTTTGATTATTATAGCCTTAGTTTACCTCTATCAGTCATTCCTTTTAAACTCTAAACTAGATGTACATTTTAATCAACATTATATGTAATAGACATAACATTTTCTATGAATGTGTTGTTTCATACATTGATAAACATTGCATAATGGCATAATGTATTTTTGCGCTAATCTATACAATATATCTTTAGAGAACGATGAAGGGTGCTGATAAAGTTTGGTTAGAAATAGCTATAAATTTATTTTAATGAAGACTTAAAAATCTTCAGTTTCTATAGATAATATCTATCAAAAATCTTCCTTTGAATAACTCTCTAACCAAAAGTAAGGAGTATTTAAAAGGATAACCAAAATTTAAGCATTGAAGAGATTTGGGCTATGACTTAGTACTCAGCTTGAATTAACACCTTTAATTATGAAAATACTGTAACAGTTCTAAATAGAAATCCTCAGAGTAAAAATCATTATGAATTTATATAATTTCAGGCATATTATTTAGGATTGGGTTTGCTTTCTGACTTGATAACTGTTATGACAATCTCATTGTGTCTCCTTTTCTTTCAGATGATTTTATCTTAGTGAAACTGGCAATTGAACTTTGCTCTAGTTGATGGGCAAAATTTCTCCTAGACTATTCATCATCCCAATTTCATCCTAGTTGAAAATACTCAGATGTCATAAGAAATCTTTATAGATTTGCACTTAGCTTTTGGAGAGACATTATGCAATGGAGAGAACTGTGTTATAGCCCTGGTCGCAGGACATGACCATCTAATGCCCACAGACTCCGGGTGGGTGTGGAAGGTTCCAAAGAGAAGGCACACTGAAAGAGTTTGCAGACACCCCGGAACATGGAAGCAAGCAAGTTTTGAAAAGCACAGCTTTGAAGACACTCCATTAGTCCGTAGGGCTCACAGGCAAACTAGCACTTAAGACCTTGTGTAACAAAATGGACAGTGGGGACACAGCTCTAGGACAAAAAGCTACCTCAAGGTCTGGAGAAACTGATAAAGGTAGATGGAGACAGGAACAATCAGCTGTTATTAAGATGAGCACTTTTGGCAGTCAAGAAGGACAGCGGCAGCCACAAATAGATCCTGAGCAAATCGGAAACACAGTATCAGCACAACTCTTTGGTTCGGGGAAGCTGGCCTCGCCCAGCGAAGTGGCACAGCAGGTCACAGAGAAGCAATACCCACCGCACCGCCCCAGTCCCTATTCATGCCAACATTCACTGTCCTTCCCTCAGCACTCATTGCCACAGGGGGTCATGCACAGCAGCAAGCCACACCAGAGCCTCGAAGGGCCTCCGTGGCTTTTCCCTGGTCCGTTGCCATCGGTTGCCTCTGAAGACTTGTTTTCTTTTCCTATCCCTGGCCACAGTGGTGGCTATCCCAGAAAAAAGATTTCCAGCCTGAACCCCGCTTATAGCCAATACTCCCAGAAAAGTATCGAACAGTCAGAAGATGCTCACAAGAAAGAGCACAAACCCAAAAAGCCCGGCAAATACATTTGCCCTTACTGCAGCAGGGCGTGTGCCAAACCAAGCGTACTGAAAAAACACATCCGATCCCACACTGGTGAGCGGCCATATCCATGTATACCTTGTGGTTTCTCTTTCAAGACAAAGAGCAATTTGTACAAGCACAGGAAGTCGCATGCCCATGCAATTAAGGCAGGATTAGTCCCTTTCACAGAGTCAGCTGTATCGAAATTGGACCTCGAGGCTGGTTTTATTGATGTAGAAGCAGAAATACATTCAGATGGTGAACAGAGTACAGACACAGATGAGGAGAGTTCTTTATTTGTGGAGGCTTCTGACAAAATGAGTCCTGGCCCACCAATCCCGTTGGAGATCGCCAGCAGAGGTGGTTATCATGGGTCCTTGGAAGAACCATTTGGAGGTCCAATGAAGGTGCCCATTTTGATCATCCCTAAAAGCGGGATACCTTTACCTAGTGACAGCTCTCAATATATTGGCCCTGACATGCTACCAAATCCGTCTTTAAATACTAAGCCTGATGACTCTCACACAGTTAAACAGAGACTTGCACTAAGACTGTCAGAGAAAAAAGGACAAGATTCTGAGCCATCTCTAAACCTTCTGAGCCCGCACAGTAAAGGAAGCACTGACTCTGGTTACTTCTCTCGCTCAGAAAGTGCAGAGCAGCAGATCAGTCCTCCAAACACAAATGCGAAGTCTTACGAAGAAATCATCTTCGGCAAATATTGCCGGCTCAGTCCGAGAAATACACTCAGTGTCACCACCACCACTCAGGAGCGCACCACAACGGGCAGGAAGAGCATGATGGAATCATTACCTCACGTAAACACCAGGCTAGACGTCAAGATATTTGAAGATCCTGTTTCACAGCTGATCCCAAGTAAGGGAGAAATGGACCCAAGTCAAACAGGCATGCTGAAATCCACCAAATTCAACAATGAGTCGAGACAACCCCAGATTATTCCGTCATCTGTCAGGAATGAAGGAAAACTGTATCCTGCAAATTTCCAAGGTAGTAACCCAGTGCTTTTAGAAGCTCCCGTAGACGCTTCACCCCTTATTAGAAGTAACTCCATGCCAACTTCTTCAGCAACCAATTTAAGCATCCCTCCTTCTTTGAGAGGAAGTCACTCATTTGATGAAAGGATGACCGGTTCAGATGACGTGTTCTATCCGGGGACTGTTGGAATACCCCCTCAGCGCATGTTGAGAAGACAGGCGGCATTTGAGCTGCCTTCGGTACAGGAGGGGCACGTGGAGGCAGAACACCATGGCAGGATATCAAAGAGTATTGCAGGTTCTTCCCTGAAGGAAAAGAAATTGATTCCTGGTGACAGGGTTGGGTATGACTATGATGTTGGCCGGAAACCTTTTAAGAAGTGGGAAGACTCTGAAACACCAAAGCAAAGCTACCGGGACATCTCCTGCTTAAGTGCATTAAAACATGGTGGGGAATATTTTATGGATCCCTCTGCACCACTGCAGGGAGTGCCGACCCTGTTTGGAACTACATGTGAAAACAGAAAACGCCGGAAAGAGAAGAGTGTAGGGGATGAGGAAGACACCCCGATGATCTGTAGCAGTGTTGTCAGCACCCCCATGGGAATAGTGACTTCAGATTATGACCCCAAATTGCAGATGCAGGAAGGAGTACGGAGTGGGTTCCCCATGGCTGCATATGAGAACGCGTCTCATGGCCACTCGGAACGCTTCGAGCCAGGTCGACCTCAGTTGCAATCGGGAAGTCCATCTCTTGGGTCCGAGGAGTCAACCTCTGCCACTGATTCAGACAAGATGTCAGACCTAGGGGGCAGGAAACCCCCCGGGAATGTAATTTCAGTGATTCAGCACACAAACTCACTGAGTCGACCCAATTCATTTGAAAGGTCTGAGTCTGCTGAACTCATGGCTGGCGCACAAGACAAAGCCTCTTCGCCATCTGAGACCTGCGACAGTGAGATCTCAGAAGCCCCCGTGAGTCCTGAGTGGGCGCCAGTGGGGGAGAGCGCGGAGAGTGGGGGGAAACCTTCTCCTTCACAGCAGGTCCAGCAGCCGTCCTATCACACCCAACCCAGGCTGGTTCGCCAGCACAACATTCAGGTTCCTGAGATTCGAGTGACCGAGGAGCCGGATAAACCGGAGAAGGAGAAAGAAGCCCAGAACAAAGAACCAGAAAAGCCAGTGGAGGAATTCCAGTGGCCCCAGAGAAGTGAGACGCTCTCCCAGCTTCCCGCTGAGAAGCTGCCACCGAAAAAGAAGCGTCTGCGACTCGCTGATATGGAGCACTCTTCAGGGGAGTCCAGCTTTGAGTCCACGGGCACCGGTCTGTCTCGCAGCCCCAGTCAAGAAAGCAACTTGTCCCATAGTTCCAGTTTTTCAATGTCTTTTGAAAGAGAAGAAACCATAAAGCTTGCTGCACCTTCCAAGCAGGATGAGTTTGGGAAGCATTCAGAATTTTTAACTGTCCCTGCTGGTTCATACTCCTTGTCAGTGCCCGGCCACCATCACCAGAAAGAGATGCGACGCTGCTCGTCCGAACAGATGCCTTGTCCTCACCCAACTGAAGTCCCAGAAATTCGGAGCAAATCTTTCGATTATGGGAACCTGTCTCATGCTCCAGTGGCAGGGGTCCCCGCCTCTACACTGTCCCCATCACGGGAGAGGAAGAAGTGCTTTCTGGTGCGGCAGGCGTCCTTCAGCGGCTCTCCAGAGATCGCCCAGGGGGAGGCCGGGGCAGACCTGAGTGTAAAGCAGGAGCAGATGGAGCACCTGCACGCCGGCCTCAGGTCCACGTGGCACCATGCCCCGTGCCCCCTGCTCCCTCCTCTCCAGGCAGAGGACCCAGGGAAGCAGGTCGTGGGTCCTTGTGCCCAGTTGAGTGCAGGGTCACTCCCTCTGGCCCAGCAACAGATCATGCACATGGACAGTCAGGAGTCACTGAGAAACCCCTTGATACAGCCGCCATCCTATATTCCAAGCAAGCACTTGTCTGAACAGCCACACTTATTTCCACATCAAGAGTCGATCCCATTTTCTCCGACCCAGAATGCCTTGTTTCCGTTCCAGTATCCCACCGTCTGCATGGTTCATTTGCCAGCTCAGCAGCCTCCCTGGTGGCAGGCTCATTTCCCCCACCCCCTTGCTCAGCACCCTCAGAAGAGCTACAGCAAGCCTTCTTTCCAGGCAGAAATTCATCCTACCTATCCCTTAGAGCACATTGCAGAGCACACGGGGAAGAAATCTGCTGAGTACGCGCATACAAAAGAGCAAACTCACCCGTGTTATTCCGGAACATCAGGGCTACTCTCCAAGAACCTGCTTCCAAAGTTTCCATCGAACCAGAGCACCATGTCCACCGACACTCCCTCCGAGCAGGTTCTTCAAGGAGATTTTGCCTCAGCCAACACTGGGTCTTTACGGTCCTTACCAGGAACGGTGGTTCCAGTTCGGATCCAGACCCACGTACCATCTTACGGGAGCGTCATGTACACGAGCATTTCTCAGATTCTGGGGCAGAACAGCCCCGCCATCGTCATATGTAAAGTGGATGAGAACGTGACCCAGAGAACGCTGGTAACCAATGCAGCCATGCAAGGGATCGGATTCAACATCGCCCAGGTGTTGGGGCAGCAGGCGGGCTTGGAGAAGTACCCCATTTGGAAAGTACCTCAGACCCTCCCCCTAGACTTAGAATCCTCCATCCCCCTGTGCTTACCTTCCACCTCTGACAGCGTCGCCACCCTAGGGGGTAGCAAACGGATGCTCTCTCCAGCCAGCAGCTTAGAGCTCTTCATGGAAACAAAGCAGCAGAAGAGAGTCAAAGAAGAAAAGATGTATGGACAGATTGTGGAGGAACTCAGCGCAGTGGAGCTGACCAACTCAGATATCAAAAAGGATCTCTCCCGCCCACAGAAGCCCCAGCTGGTTCGACAAGGCTGTGCTTCTGAGCCAAAGGATGGCTCGCAGTCGGGGTCATCTTCCTTCTCTTCACTGTCCCCCTCCTCCTCTCAAGACCACCCCTCGACCAGCACGCCCTTGAGGGAGCCTTTCCAGCCCAGCTCCAGGGCACCGCTTCTGGGGCAGAAATCCAGTGGGCCCTCTGAAAGCAAAGAGTCCTCGGATGAGTTGGATATTGACGAGACGGCATCTGATATGAGCATGAGTCCACAGAGTTCCTCATTGCCACTGGGAGATGGTCAGCTGGAAGAGCAAAGAAAGGTCCAGAAGCTGCCTGTTGGCATGCTGGTGCACATGGCCTCAGGCCCAAGTGGGAAAGTGGCAAACTCAACTCTTCTTTTCACGGATGTGGCAGATTTCCAGCAGATTCTTCAGTTCCCCAGTCTGCGGACAACAACTACTGTGAGTTGGTGCTTCTTGAATTATACAAAACCCAATTATGTGCAACAGGCCACCTTCAAATCCTCAGTTTATGCTTCATGGTGCATTAGTTCCTGTAACCCAAACCCATCAGGATTGAACACCAAAACCACTCTGGCTCTTCTGAGGTCCAAGCAAAAAATCACCGCAGAAATTTATACTTTGGCTGCTATGCACAGGCCTGGAACCGGCAAGCTTACATCATCAAGTACTTGGAAGCAGTTTGCTCAGGTAAATGTTGTTTCTGAAAGTATTCTGGGATGTGGATTTGATTGCTGAGCCAAATACACAGAGAGGGACATGCAGCTGAAAAAATACAAGTAAAATGGAGGTGGGACTTGGGGTAGTCCTCTGCCTTGCTTATGGGGGAGAGAAATTGCTGCCCATGAACTTCCTAATGAGGATCCGGGAAAAATCCCAAACACAGTATCTCACCCAGCTGCCATGATGTTCCAGGATAGAAACCAATTCCTCTGGGTTCTTCTCCCTTCTAACCCGTGTCAGTGACCTTACATATTGACTTTTCTTTTGATGTGAGGTATTCAGGAAATGGAGAAATGGAGACTTAGAACAGGGAACGGATGCGCAAGGAAAGATCTGGAAGGAGATCTATGCAGTGTCTGAACTGAATTTTGCAAACTTCAGAGGGCTTGCTCTTATTGACAAGACTGTTTACCAAAATTTATTTTTTATCTTTCTCTCAAAATTCATTTTCTCAAGTGATTAACTGCTTGGTTCCTGCATGAGCAATTAATGCCTTATACCCAAAATTATAAAAATGGTAAACAGGGGTCCTTTGGAATTTTACGCTAAATTGTAAAAGAAGTAAATGGAGGATTTAAGAATATTTTTTTACTTATTTCATTTCCAATTTCCCTTCAATCATTTTTGAGACTATTTGCTTAATTGAGGTTGCTTTCGTTGCAACTTTAGAATATACAATATTTTTAAAGTTCTTACTGGTATTGCATGGTGGAAGTGCTAATGGAGTGTTTTTAAAGAACAAAACATTGAATATATTTTGTAGAAGCTGTCATTCTTGTCTGACTGTCTCTGTTGCCCTATATTTTATGTAATCAGTGCATGGTCTTTTAGCATGGAGTTTAATTTTCAGTGTGTCTTAGAGAAAACATGAAACGATTCTCTCTTTCTGTCCTACAGATGAAACCTGATGCATCCTTTTTGTTTGGCAGCAAACTAGAGAGGAAACTAGTAGGAAATATCTTAAAGGAAAGAGGGAAAGGAGATATTCATGGAGATAAAGATATTGGATCCAAACAAGCTGAGCCAATTCGAATTAAAATCTTTGAAGGAGGGTAAGGAAACATAAGTGAAAATATAAAGTATTCAGTTATAAGTCAGAATAAATGGTCTTGAATGTCTGCATGGAAAAAAATAGCGGCTGCTCTGGTTGGAAGTGAGAAGTGAATTCCTCTTCTGTTCAGTCTAAAGTCTGGCTGGTAGCAGATAATGAGTTCGTGCCCTTGTTTTCATGACTTGCTCTTAATGAAAATGTCCCTGTTGTATATGGTTAGAGTCTCTGCTTTAAATTTTTATGCCTCTAATTTAGTGGTGGACTCTTGATGTCACTTAAGAATGGTCATTCCTTAATATTATTATTATGGGCATTTACTGTGCTATTAATGGACATACTTTCACTCCTAGCTTACAAAACTGCAGTTATGTACACACATGTATATTACTAGAAACTCATTAATTAATTCGTTCGTTTATTGCTTTTATTATTACCTAAACTCCAGACTTAGGATTTCACCAGATTCATCAATGTCCTCTTCCTGTTCTAGGATGTAAACCAGGGTACATTTACACTCACTTGTTATCTTTCCCCAAACTTCCTCTCATCTGTGATTGTTTCTTGTCTTCAGGATTTAGAAAGGAAAAATGAAATGAATTCTGACTTGTGCAAACTCATGTAATAAGGTTCATTGATCTTGTTATCTTAATAAGAAAAATTACACATGTGTAATGTATAATTTTTTATTTTGACAGAAATGTATCTTTGATCTACATTGATAGAAAAAGCCCAGACTTTTGCTTTTAAAATTAAAAAATTTAAAAGTACATTAACCATATCTGGGGGTTTATGAGGTAATTAGCCTTATCTCTAAGGCAGGCCTATTTTATACAAATGTCTATGAGCATGAATGTATTCTAATTATACTTGAAGGACAAAATAGAGTTATCTGTATGTCCAATCATGACTATGTAGTCATGAAATACTGACTTTTCATATAGTTTGGAGATGGATTAGTAAAGGTGATTTCCTCTTAGGTTTAGCCCTATTTGGATAGATGCCCAGTATTTTTGCCTCTAAAACCACACTTGTGTATAGTGATGAAGTCGACTCAGGATTTTTTGACATCCCTTATCTTTTAACACAAACCAGAGAAATATAGATTTTATCTTTCCTCAGAGACTGAGATGTCCCTGTGACAGAATCAAGCCTCTCACGTTCAGCAATCTTCTTTATTTTATTTTATTTTTTTTTTAGGGTTTACTTGTTTATTCATACAAGAGCTGGTGTGCAGGGGTAAGAGGATTAACCAGAGACAGAGTGGGGAGGAGCAGACAGGCAGATGTACTGAAATACACTGCTGAGGGAGCAGTGGGCAGGACAGGAGAGGTCTGCTGAGCCATGCGGTTCACCTCCCTGGCCAGGAATCGAATTTGTGCTGCCATGGCTACAGATAGCTTCATAGTGCTGAGATTGAACCCCTTGCGCCACCAGGGAGGCCCCAGCAGTCTTCTTCATCACAGTGCACCATCACAATTACTGTGTATTTGGGGGAGCGATTCTCCACTAGTGAAGGAAACAAGTCTTCTTCATCACAGTGCACCATCACAATTACTGTATATTTGGGGGAACGATTCTCCACTAGTGAAGGAAACATATGTGAACGTTTTGTTGCTGTATTCCTATTATCCTGAGGGATTGGGACCACATTTCACTTCTTCCTCCTTCCATTGTCTCATGCCATGGGCTATGTTCCTGTCATTTCTTAATCTATGTCCCAACTTCTACCTGTGGCTGACCATTGCAAGCAATGCGTTACCTACCACCTCCTGTTATTTTGGTCACTGCAAAGAGACAACTTTAAAAAAAGTTCTTTTTAAATTCTTTTTTTTTTAAAGATTCATTTCTTTATGCATACAAGAACTGGTATATAGGTCAGATGTGGGGGGGGGGGTGAGAGGAGTCACCAGAGACAGAGTGGGGAATAAAACAGATAGATCTACTGAAATACACTGCTGAGGGAAGCAGTGGGCGAGGCAAGAGAGGTCTGCTGTGCCATATGGGTCAGCTCCCTGGTGGGGCATCAAACTAATGCTGCAGTAGCTGCAGATGCTTCATAGTGCAGTGCTTAGGGAGGCCCGTATTGACCAACTTCTTAAATGCATATGTTCCTTTCATTATAAAATTGATATAGATAGTAACTTCATGAGACATATCTTTTCACTTTTTTTCAAAATTCATTCTCATGAGTCAATTCATGGGTCTAAATGTGAACTGTTGAATGGTAAATATTTGTACAAATTTTGCCAACTAATAGATATATTTTTTACAAAACTGTACAGTATTTTATTCTGGAAGCAAGTTAGTCAGCTAAAACATTGCAAATAAAATTATATTATTTGAAAATAAAACGCATTTCCCATCAATCATGATGAGCCACAGTAGGCTTTCCGTATCCTTCCATGAAGAAAACTACCTTTCTATAACAGTATTTATTTTATTTTATAAAAGTATTTAAAAAGTTATTTTATCCATAAGCTATTTCCTCTAGTTAGGGATAGAGAATAATGAAATTAAAAGGTGAAAGAGATCTGGCATTTTTAGGTTATTTTTTACTATATTACAAAAGACACCATGATATAAAAGGTAAAGTTTAAAGTAGTTTGAACAAAAACTGATGTTGGAAATATCTTATAAATGGGAAAAGATTTAAAGGAGCAAAAGGATGCAAAACTTTCTCTTCATAGTTTTGATGCTACTTAATTTTTACCTGGATTGGCGCTGACCAAAAGGTCAAAAATGTTCAATTTAAATAGCATCCACAGCATAGTTGGTATTTAAATACATGCATGGATTTTCTCTTTCAGAAATCCTTAGTGAATTGAACAAGTAAAGTAGAACTTTTTATTCTTCATGCTGGATTAGCTAGTACAAAATGTAGAAATTTGCAATGCTCTTAGGATCTAAAAAAATCCTGTAAACTTAGTACCTTTAAGTCAGTTCACAGTCAATGATGGATTTTTGTATATTAGTTTACCTTTGAAAGGGATACATTTTCTTACTTGCAAAATGACTGTCTTTCCAAGAATGGTATTAGTCCCATAATTCTAGCCTGGCTGTGATGTAAGAGATCTTGATATTCATAGATTCTTCTATAGATTGCTACTGTACTTTGTGATAGATTAGGTTTCATTGTAATCTAAATATGTGATGGTTGAGCACTGGATCAGTTTCTCCCTTGATTATCCCAGTGAATACCTAAAGCTTTGTACATCCAACTGATTTGATTAAACTAAATGACCTCAGACATCCTTTCAAGCAGCGTCTGTATTAAATTCTTTTGGAAACAAATGCAGATTTTATTGGAAAAATAGAATCCCTAGTTTTTGTTATATAACAGTACCTTCCAAACTCCACTTTAGTACAGACTCATGGTCCTTGGGAAGAGCAGATCAAATATGTAGACAACAGTTGGTGAGCTCAGTTCAGCCTGTGTAAGCTGGAAATGGCTGAGGCATTCTCATGCCAGTGCTGTAAAAATAGAGTGGAAACTTGCAATGGAGAATTCTATTATAAGTTGTGTTTATTTTAGCAAATTTCGAGGGGTATGTGTGTTGTACATGCATATTGTGGGTTAGGAATGTTAACAAATGATGCTTGATGTTTTGAATATGGTGGAATAATTTTGAGAGGTTTCTTGGTTGGACATTATACCAGAATCCGAAAATATTGAGGTGTGGCTCTGTAACTCTTTGAGGCTTACATAAGCCTATTTGAATGTCTACACTGAGAACCTATGTTTACATTACGTGGAAAAGGCAGTTCCATTTTGGATTCCCTTTTGTAGAAAAAAATTACATTTTGTTTAAAATGCCAAACTTGTTATCTAATTTTTTCAGGCATCTGTTGCATAAATTTCATTAACTTCATAGAACTAAACTTGAGTAATTGTAAAAGACCCTCATAAAAATTTGCCACACAAGTGATTAGCTTTTGGTTTGATATATAATATGCTAAAGTATTTCAAAACACACTGGGATCCTTTTGTAAAACAGGTATAAATCAAATGAAGATTATGTATATGTCAGAGGACGGGGACGCGGAAAGTACATTTGTGAAGAATGTGGGATTCGCTGTAAGAAGCCGAGCATGCTCAAAAAGCACATCCGTACCCACACTGATGTCCGGCCCTACGTGTGCAAGTTGTGCAACTTCGCCTTCAAAACGAAAGGTATGGGTCTGACTTTTTTTAAAGAAACCATTTTATGGCTACTTTGAATTCCGAATACCACTTCCTAACTTAGTTCTACACTACATAATATTGTTTGTGAAAGTGTGACACCACGGCATGTATTTGCTCCCTCACATAAGTGATTAAAGGATGTACATGAGACAGCTAGTCTTCTTTTATGACTTAAAGAAGGGCTGTAAATGTAGGTCCAGGCCAGTTGTCTCCAAAGGAAGTGGTGAAGAATTTCCTGGAGAGCTATTACTATGTGTTGGAAATGTTATGTGGTCTAGAAACTCTTTGCACTAGTCCTGAAATTCTGCAGGGAGCTAATCCATGTATTGCCATTAGAGAAGCCAAGCAGAAGCCGGGAAGAAAACATGTGCTGTGGTCAGTTTCAAGATTATAAATAATGTAGAGATCCACAGTCTCCCAGGTGGGTCCCACCGTGCACACGTGCATTAATTATGCATAGAAGTTTGATAGCCTGTGTTCTGTGTATTTATCAAGACAGAGATAACTTCTTACTCTTCGGCCACAATTGTTAATCTCACAAAACTAAGACTACCTTGAAAGGATAGTCTGTGTTTTTTTAAAGATCTGTTTTGAACCTAAAGATGTATATTAAAATATTTTGCCAAAGAAATTTGCTTTGATTATATTTTTATCATTTGATAAAATCATGAACATGTTCATAATGTAGTGTTCTAAGAATACAAACAGCAGTGGATTAGAGGTGATTTGGTTTTTGTAGAAGTACCTTTTACTACTATACCAATGGATTCTCTAGACAAGACACCCCCTTACTTACCTCATACCTGCTTTAAATTTACATACCAATGAACCTGCTTCACTCCCCATTAAAAAAATAAATATCAAATAAAGTAATCTTTGGTAGAGAAATGTATGTCTATTTTTGCTTATAGCCCAAATTCTAAATTGCCGTGTTTGGTTTGTGAGAAGTATAAATGTATAGCCTCTTAGCATGTCCTGTTTCTTCTTTATTAAAAAGGTCTCTCCATTACAAGCATACTTCCTCCTTTGAAGCCAGGAAAAAAGGGGGGCTTAGGGAAATGTTCATTTGCATCTCAAAAGAGATAACCATAGTGTCCTTTAAATACCATCCACTTTTGCACAATCAAGCTTTTTATATAGACCCACACTGAGAGAAACTCCCTGGGAGTTAAGAAAATATAAACATTGGTTTAGGAAATACTGCAAATCTGTCAATCGTGAAAACGGATCTATCTTCATGGGTGTATTGCGTTAGCTGTAGATTTAGTTGTGTAAAACCCTGGTGAGAAACATCACACTGCTAGATTTTGTTTTAATTTTCTGATCAAATGATTTGGACTGTGAACCATTGCCCTGGAGTATTAGCAGGATATGATTTATTCTTGGTCATGGCTGGAGTTTCCTTGCCATCATTTGGGAGTGTACAGATGTCTCAGAATCTTCATGAGTACATCATCCTGGGAAATCCTGTGCCAGTTATCCCAGCTGACATGCCGATTGTCAAACTATGTCATCCAGCTAACATGCCTGCCATGTCAAACTATGTCATCTGAGTGTGGATCTGGAGCTTACCTGCGGGGTCAATCCCCTTTCCATCCCTCCTTTGGGACTCTCCGCCTGCCATTCTGCCCCCCTCCTTGCTGTAATCCTTCAGAAGTTCAAGAGTTCCATAAGGTAAAGCCAGGGTGAGGTTGTTTTAGAACTAGATTTCTAACTTTAAATCTACCCTAAAGATAAGAGCCCAAAATTTGATCTCCCCTTGAAACAGGTGGAGAGAAAATTGAGAAGAAACACATACTGACATTAAAAATAAATCCTGACACATCTAACACCACACCCATCCACATGTGTAGATGACTCACCCCCCTCGGAAGAAACTGGTGAATGTATACCTCTTAACATTTACACATTTTAGAATTCTTGGTGATCTATCTTAAAAATATGGAGGTCTTCAGAAAAGTTATAGATAAAATTTTGATAAGTAAGAGCAATAGGGCTCAAAATATTTTTATGTTTAGAGTTATCAAAATAGCATATAAAATTCGTAGGTATAAGCAGTGTTAGGTAAAAAAATAAAGTAATACAAAGAAATAATAATAATTAATAAATAAATAATAGCATCCCAGTATAGAATTATATCTCATGTATTACATTAAAAGATAATCATCCTACAAAGGGATCAGATTATTTCAGGAAGCAAGAGTTTCCATCTAGATTCAATGTACACACTCCTAAAAATACAGTATTTGCTGATAAATTGCTAAAGCAGCATCAGAGGGCATAGATAATAACATGATCCTTGCAATTGAATTAATTCCTGGATTTTCTAACATATATATGTATGTATATGACAAAATTATATGTGTGTGTGTATATATATAATTTCATAAATCCTATATCACAGGTGATTAAATCAGTGGTTTCCTAATATCTCACATTCCATATAGTGATTATATAAAGCTATAGAAAACATATGTATGTGTATATATATAATTGTGTAGAGCTATATCATTATCACAATACATATTGGACATAAGAACATTTCTTTTTCCTTAAAGCACTAGGAGTTTCAAGATAAAGAACAAGAAAATATCTTTGTTCTAAAACTTTAGATATTGCTGTTGCAAAATTTGATGACAGATGCAGATAGATGCTAAATACTAAACATTATATTCTTATAAATAGTGAGCTAAGTATTTATATCTTTGAATTCACTTATGGGGTGGTCCTAACATTAGTCTGAATATCCTTTTTTCTTTTGACTAGTGAGATTCCCTCAAGTTTAATCTGTATCTGTCACTATCAGAAGGTCTGACGTGTGGGGGGAGGGGCTTTGTGTTCACCAGTGATAAGGAGTCCAAGGAAGGTGACCCTTTGGAGCCAAAGACAACATATTCCCTCTCAGCTGGGAAAGCCTGGGATTTCTAGTCATTCTTGGAGCTTGCTCTTTCAGTCTTTTCAGATAGAGAATACCTGAGAGAAGATTAAAAAATAATAACAGCTCTGATATCTTCACAAACTTGACTTTCCCTCTTAAGTTGGAGGTGAGAGTTAGTGAATGGAGACAAATATAAAGGTTCCTTTTACGTTGAATTTGGGAGCAGTTATCACATTTTGGTAACCAATATCTGGGGGACTGGGTTGTGTTTTCTAGGAAACCTAACGAAGCATATGAAATCTAAAGCACACATGAAGAAATGCCTGGAGCTGGGAGTCTCCATGACATCAGTGGACGATACAGAAACTGAGGAAGCAGGTATTTCATATTTCAGCTGACTGGTCTCTTTACCACGGTTTGTGGCCCAGGCAGTAAATAAGTTTAGATATTTTCAAAAAACTAACCCCATTTCATTTTTTAAAAAAATCTAAATATAGAAAAGAAGTCTGATACATTGGATTGCTCAAAACCAACTGAGAAGAAATAAATGCATTTCAGTTCAGAGTGTGGGGCGAAAGCTTTACTGTGAAATACTTCTATCTAGAACCATAAAGGAATCTAATGGCACTTGCATTATAATGTGTATTTAAATTTTAATGTTGTATGATTTAAATTTTATGAAAATTTTTGGGAAATTTGAAAAGCATTCTAGTATGACACTTTCCTATTAAGAGGAAATCTAATAGAAAAATAATCCATCGTTTATTGCAGTAGAAAACCTGAGGGTGAGCCCAGCCTCCTCAGATATACCACATGTACATAAACATACCCGTCGTGAGAGGTCATTGCTTTTCTTTTTCCTGTGGCATCATAATTAACAATATTACATATCCATTTGTTGAGGTTTTTCTATGAGTAGAGTGATGGCTGAAATATGAGGTTCCATTTCCGAGCACTCATTGTAGGGTAGGATAGAACCAGAAAGGTTAAAATTAGATCGATAAGAACCATTTCTGGGTCACAGAGGTAGGTGCCTCATGATACAGGAGTTACCAGAATTCAAAGGTGGAACTTGCTCTGGGGCTGGAAGGTTAGGGAAGACTTTTGGAAAGAGATGGTGCCTAAATTATCTCCTAAGCTTGCTGTTTAGACCTTGATCGCTATTGTCTTTGTTAAATTGTTTCAGAAACAATGGAAGATTTGCACAAAGCAGCTGAGAAGCATAGCATGTCCAGCATTTCAACTGATCATCAGTTCTCAGATGCTGAAGAATCAGATGGTGAGGATGGAGATGACAATGATGATGATGATGAAGATGATGATGACTTTGATGACCAGGGAGATTTGACACCAAAAACAAGATCAAGAAGCACCAGCCCTCAGCCTCCAAGATTCTCCTCCTTGCCTGTGAATGTTGGCGCCATACCCCATGGGGTCCCCACAGATAGTTCCCTGGGGCATTCTTCATTGATCAGCTATTTGGTTACTCTGCCAAGTATTCAGGTTACTCAGTTAATGACACCAAGTGATTCATGTGAAGACACTCAGATGACAGAATACCAGAGGTTATTCCAAAGCAAAAGTACAGACTCAGAACCAGACAAAGACAGGTTAGACATACCTAGTTGTATGGATGAAGAGTACATGCTGTCTTCAGAGCCGAGCTCCTCTCCAAGAGACTTCTCTCCCTCAAGCCGCCATTCTTCACCAGGATATGATTCTTCACCCTGTCGAGATAATTCACCAAAGAGGTATCTGATACCCAAAGGTGATTTATCACCCAGAAGACATTTATCACCTAGGAGAGATATGTCACCCATGAGACATCTTTCACCAAGAAAGGAAGCTGCACTGAGAAGAGAGATGTCACAAAGAGATATTTCACCAAGAAGACATTTGTCGCCAAGGAGGCCAGTGTCACCTGGGAAAGATATTGCAGCAAGAAGAGACCTTTCTCCCAGAAGAGAGAGAAGATACATGACCACCATACGAGCACCATCTCCCAGAAGGGCTTTATACCATAACCCACCATTGTCCATGGGGCAGTATTTGCAAGCAGAGCCAATTGTATTGGGGCCGCCTGTAAGTATAATTAGCTTTTTCTTTCTAATATATACAATGGAACCAATTGATAACAGTCATATGAAATTTATTATGTGGATAGCTCTCATTGGAGGAGTAGCAGGAAGATGTTTTTTATCTCATGCTATTGTCAGTAACAGGGCTGTGGTATTATCCCCAAGTGGTGTCACATCAGAGCAGTAGTGCATTTCCAGCTTAACAGGTAAGGCCTTCCTAAATGCTGAGTTTAACCAACTGATTGTAGACATGAGCTGAATGAAACCTTTTCATGAATTGAGAATGTGAAATGACTACATACACTGATGCTCTCAGGGACATTTAGGTGTAAGGTATATAACTCTGCCAGGTAAGGATTCTGATTCAGGCATGAGCCATATCTTTTAGTAACTTCAAAAGCCAAGTATCTTGTTACCCGGCCCGCAGTGAATAGACACAGGAAACTTGTGAAGGACTGGTGAGGACAAAATGGGCTCATTGGCAGATTGGTAAACCAAGAACAGAGATGCTTTCTTTTCTTGTCATTATGACCACCTTCTGCTACCAAGGGCACTGTCCAGTGAGGTTGTGAGTCCAATGAAAGTGGGAAATTGGGATGACTAGGAAGAAAGTATCAAAGGAGAGTTCTATCGTCTGCTCTCATTATATATGAAAATATCAGCAGTAGTAATCATGGATTACTTATTTGATTATCTTCCAAGATTATTACTGTAGGCATTAACAACTCTTCCACATTAACAGTTGTTTGCTGAAGGAAGCGTGCATTTTTCTAAGCCATCTTCTTATAAGATGGATTTTTGATAGCATTCAAAAATGAGTGTATTAGTCTCATACTATGGAATTCTCATATTACCTAGTTTATGGGATCCTGGTGGCTATAGGATTGATGATGACATGATTTCTCCTGTACTACCAGACAAGTCATTTGTTTCTAGTTTGAATAAGGCATAGTCTGGAACTAAAGTAAGGGCCAGCTTTGGCACAGAGTAGCACAAGCACATCCCTTAGTCACTCCTGAGCCCATCTTACTCTAAATAAAACTGGATGATATCTTGAGTTTTAGAACTGAAATGTCATTTTAATAAATGGCAACTTTTTTTTTGCATTTCCTTGTTTATTATCATACTTTATAGGTTCCCATCTTTCAGATTTTAAGCTCTCTAAAAATCAGAATAAAATAAAGTCCCCTTTGGATGACAGTTCATTAAAAGAATGTATCTCAGTAGCTATAACCTGCTGGTCTAATTACAGCCTGATAACCTCTCGGTCTAATTGTGTTTTGCTAAAGAAAGAATGTTAGAAAATAAGTTTTCCATGATCAAGACTGGAATCATGAAATCTGGAATTCTGGACCAAAATTTTAAGTTTCCTTAATTAATTGCCAAGAGTGGGAATAGTAATGTAAAAAAAGAATTAAGACACAAGCATCTTTGGTTCCCAGCTTTGCAGTTGAATATGAGTTATAGTTATTTGAATTATTTAATGTTAGCTACTTATCTGATGGATGGTTCCCTTGCAAGAACTGACCTAGATTTGGGACTGAAGGAAGAAGCTGGTCTTCCTCCTGGAGTGTCTCTGAGAGGAATGTAGCTCTTCAGCCCTTGCCACGCACCTTGATGTGCCACCACCATGTGGTCATCTGTGCTGTGGAAAGTTGTTTTTTAAGTCAGTTTTCAGGCCTGTCACTCATCAACATTTAAGAAAAAATTTTACAAATCTGTCTAGAGTATCAACAGATGGTAATCATTTTACTTTCTTTTGAATTTAAAAACAGCTATCGTTAGTAGGGTTTTTTTTTTTTTCTCTGTGAACTTTTTTCTGGTAATTATCCATTATTTTCATTCCCTCTTATGAAAAATAACCGAGCTGAAATGTGTCTCTGTACCCAGTGGAAAACACACTGCATGTTTTATCACATAGCTGTTTAAAAACAAAAGTAACTATTCACAAATCGACAGCTTCTTTCAAGGATTCTAAAACAACTGAGAAATCTCTTGTCTTGAGAAATGAAAAACTGGTAAAAGGATGAGGTCCTTTCCAAGTGTTTGGCGGACATGAGGAGATGAAGTATCTTGACCCACCCATGAAGAGCAGTGGGTCCTAATGCTGTGTTCTCTTTCCCTGTTGCAGAATTTAAGAAGAGGATTATTACCTCAGGTTCCTTACTTCAGTCTCTATGGAGACCAAGAAGGTGCTTACGAACATCCAGGCTCCAGCCTTTTCCCTGAGGGTCCTAATGACTATGTCTTCAGTCATCTTCCACTCCATTCCCAGCAGCAAGTGCGCGCTCCTATCCCCATGGTGCCAGTTGGTGGAATCCAAATGGTTCACTCCATGCCCCCGGCCCTTTCCAGCTTCCATCCTCCACCCACTTTGCCTCTGCCAATGGAGGGCTCTGAGGAGAAGAAAGGCGCTTCAGGAGAGCCCTTCGCTAAGGAGCCCTATGCTAATTCTAAGCAGCAGGAGAAGCGACCGCCTCATGTCCTGCAGTCATCCTGCCCGCCCAGCAACCCCTCCTCTCCGCGGCTGTTGATGAAGCAGAGCACTTCGGAAGACAGCCTCAACGCCACCGAGAGGGAGCAGGAGGAAAACATACAGACTTGTACAAAAGCCATCGCCTCTCTCCGGATTGCCACAGAAGAGGCCGCTCTGCTTGGGGCAGATCAGCCAGCACGGGTGCAGGAGGCAGGTCAGAAACCCTTGGAAAATGCACATGTTAGCATCAGACACTTTAGTGGACCTGAGCCAGGTCAGCCCTGTCCCTCAGCGCCCCACCCTGACTTGCATGATGGTGAAAAGGACAATTTTGGTTCATCACAGACTGCATTAGCTCACTCCGCGTTTTACAGCAAGAGTTGTGTGGATGACAAACCGCCGGGCTTCCACGGCAGCAAAGAATTCCCGCCAAGCACAGAAGAAGGCAAAGACCCTTCGTCAGAAGAGTCAGTTACATTGATCTAAGATGCATGGAGACTTTCATTTCCACATTTTCCCATTTTGTTTTTGTTTTTCTAGACATAGAGGTAATCGAGTTTATAGCATGCCTGTCCTCAGTTACCGTAGTTTGCTATTATATATACTTTTGTTATATCAAAGGAATTAGGTAAATTAACAAGTCATCATGAGCCTGACCAAAACAAAATTTGAAATTAACCTACTGGGTCTGGTACTTTTAAAATTGTACAGATGTTTGTGCCTTTTCTTTACTTTGCTTATATTCTTATAAGCATTTTTTAGCAGTAATTTGTACATATTTTAGAATTTGTGTATCTGCTTTGTAATAAATGTAATTTCTTTCCTTTTTTGGACACTTGGATCTAAATGATGTAAAGCAAAACAGCATCAATATATATGTGAGGTTGCACTAAAACATATTTTTATATGATTAAAACTGAACAGCTTTTATGTACAGCTCTGATTCTGTAATACTAATATTTATTTACTTTGTTTCATAAATTGTACATTTTTTCTTAATGTTGTGGATTGCTTTTCTATGTGAAGCATGGGATTTACTGTTGCATAACTAGAACAAAAATGTATATTGTAAACAAGATATTTAAACTAGAGTATCTTATTCTGCACTTATGCATTAGTTTTAAAAAAAAGATAAAAGGATGTATCAGTCAGTTCTTAACTCTTGTAAATTTTTTGTCTCTTGTTTGCTGAATTGACTATAACTTAAGTGCTGATTGTGATTTTAAACTGATAGTACCGTAAAGCATTAAAGTAAACAATGTGCTATTGTGAGTTTTTTCAAAGCTTTATAAATCAGTTATAAATAATATTAAAAGTATTTGGTCTTATGTGAACATGTTGCTCTATAGACTCATCTAAAAATATGGGAAAACATTCCGCCCGTGTAAATATGTACAAGTGCATCACTGGTACAATTTTATGTAACTAGGTTGGACACTAGGGTGCCACAGACCTATGCTAGGGTGTCTTTAAAAATTAAAGTAACAAAGCACATGGGACTGTATAGAGCTTGGTTATCGGCCGGCCCGGTGGCTTGGCAGGCAGTGCTGTGCGCTGCTCCTGGAGAAGACCTGGGCTTGGAAATCTCCTTGGTTCTTGCTGCACAAGATGGTGACTGGTGAGAAGGCTACTACAGAGGAGTCAAGCTTGGACTCTGAGGGTCGGGTGTGGAAGCGGGGAGGGGCATGGAGATCAACTCTCCAGCCCTTCCTGTCAGCTGTCCACGTGGTAACAGGGTTGGCATCAGCTTTAGGGGAAGCCACTTTACCCTTTGAAAAGGGAAAGAGTGTCACACTCCTGGCTATCTCAGGGGGAATGGGGGAAATAAGTTTCCAGGGGAAAAGAACTTGTGGGAGGATGATGTCTTGTATATAATATTCAAAATGGGCTTTGGTTAGTGCTGATGGTAGACAGAGCCTTTGTAGGTCCAGAGGAACAGAAGAGGAGGAGGGACAGCAACACGTGTACACACACACACACATGCAACACACAACACATACAATCTGGGTTATCTTTGTGCTATATAGTGGATTATAATTCTGTGAAACCAAGTTTGTATATTGAATTACATTAAGGAGTGTTCTTTAAAAAGAGAAATAAATATACAATTACATGCTTGAGGTGTCTAGTTTTTAATGTGTTGTTACATAATTTTAATCTCCCAATTTTGCTTCAGAGAAATTTTGATGCTACCAACATGCCATCTGTGCTTTTAATTGCTAGTCTCTGCCCATCCCTAAGTGTGCCCAGGATGAATGCTTTTAACAAGTGAAAAGGCAGTCGCTAGTCTCCTTATGTCATTCAGCTAGAACAGAGTTGTCGCCAGTGTGGGCTTTGGAAATCAGCTCCAGAATGGAAGTACGGACATAGGCTGAACACACTTTATCCGAAAAGAGCCATGAACTTGCACAAATGTGAATTTCCACTGGAAAACCTCTTTTGGATCTTTGCCAAAGTGAGTGAAGGTCAAAACTGACTGAAATAAATATACCATAACAGATCCACAAATCACAATTATTTTATTACAAAAGAGTAGAAACTTTTTAGTAATCAAAGTAGAAGCTCATTAAAATTCAAAAAAATTATCAGTATTTCCATTATAAAAAGCTCAAATTGGTGGATTTACAACTTTGTTTCATGAGCCCAACCACCTATTTGAAGTATGTTTTACAAAAGTGAGTTAAGCTTAACACAACTGGGCAACCTAATGTCTGTTCTTACCAAAAAGAATCTTCTTTTTGAAAAAAGAATCTTTAATTATATAAGGCAATTTGTATGTCTTTCACCTTATTGGGGTGTGTGTGTGTGGGGGGGGGGTGTCTACGCCTAATCAGCTGACTTAGTTTCCTTCTTTCATTCATTCACAAAATAGTTTTTAAGCTTACTATGAACTAGGTACCATGCTGGGCATTTAGGCTGAACAAGAGACTCATCAAAGAGCTCAATTAAACAGGAAAACATATCTGTGAGTAAATATAATATGATGTTAGGGCTAAAATAATTGCACATTAGGTGTGTTTGGTAATAGCAAAGGAAAAGGCAATTGCACTGCTGAAAATGAAAGGAAGATAGGGCAGGCTTCATTACGGAGATGGCCTGGAGCAGATATATTGATTTATTTGAAATGATACGTTGAGGGCCTCCCTGGTGGCGTAGTGGGTTAAGCAACGCACTATGAAGCAAACAGCAGCCACCTCACGAGTTCGATTCCTGCCGCCGGCCAGGGAGGGGACCCACATGGTGCAGCAGACCTCTCCTGCTGTGCCCGCTGCTCCCCTCAGCAGTGTACTTCTGTTGATCTGCCTGCTCTGCTCCCTGCTCTCTGTGGTGAATCTTCTCACCCCCCACACTTCTGGCCTGTACCCCAGCTCTTGTATGCATAAATAAATAAAAAAAAATCTTTAAAAAAAAAAAGAAATGATATGTTGATTTACTCATTAAACAGATAAGTTTTCCTCACCTACAGTAGGACACAGATCTGTGTAGCAGGTGTATAGTGTTGCATAGAGCATGAATATCCTTGCCTTCATGGAGTTTACGTTCTAATAGGGGCAGGAGCATAAAAGAAATGGGAAAGAACATGTTAGATAATCCAAGATATGGACAGTGAGTGGAGAAAAAGCAAGAGGTAGCTGACTACCTGTGTATGTGACCAGGTGGTATGTGGTTAAGCTAGCAAGTCTAGTTTCCTAATTCAGATTAAGAAACTCAATTCTGGCTCTGTAAGCAATGGGGAGCCCAGGAAAGATTGAAGTGAGGAAGTGGCATTGCCATTTGTGGACTCCCCAAACCCCCACAGTTCTCAGGATGTAGTCTTGGCACTCAAAACTCCTGCTGGTCAAGATATCCTATCTCTACCTGTTTACACTTAACTTCCTGTCAAGGTGGTCTAGCTGGTATGCCAGTCTCCACGTGATGTCTGCCTGCTTTTTTCAACAGATATCCTCATACCAAGACTTTTGTCCTGGTGAGAGGCCTCCTGCCTAACTCTACATTTTAGATTGACCAGAAGGAACTTTGGCAATGAGACTACATTCCATGAAAAAAAGGGGCTGGGGAATCCACAGTCATTGTATTGTTTAGAAAGCAATCACTCCCTTTGGGCGGAGTGCGGAGCCTGTGGCGGCGGAGACCTGCTGGCTGAGCCGTGGGAGAGATGGACAGCCGGATACCTTATGACAACTACCCGGTGGTTTTCCTGCCTGCTTATGAGAATCCCCCAGCATGGATTCCTCCTCATGAGAGGATATACCACCCAGACTACAACAATGAGTTGACCCAGTTTCTGCCCCAAATCATCACACTGAAGAAACCCCCTGGAGCTCAGCTGGGGTTTAATAGTCGAGGAGGAAAGGCTTCCCAGCTGGGCATCTTCATCTCCAAGGTGATGCCTGACTCTGATGCACACAGAGCAGGACTTCAGGAAGGGGACCAAGTCCTAGCTGTAAATGATGTGGATTTCCAAGATATTGAGCACAGCAAGGCTGTTGATATCCTGAAGACAGCTCGTGAAATAAGCATGCATGCCTGCTTCTTTCCCTATAATTATCATCGCCAAAAAGAGAGGACAGTGCACTAAAGAGTTGCAACCCATAGCCCTCTACTTGGAATCTTCTAGAATAAGTTGGCTAGTCCCCAGGGAAACCACTTGAGAAACTACTGTCAGCCCCTCCCTGGCACAATGGAGTGGGAAGGATGGGGAGACAATGAGCTAGCTAACCAACTGCATTACCCAAACTTTACTGTGCTTTTTAGTTCCCTAGTTTTCTAGGTGAGCTTCATTTCCTGAAAGGAGAAGGATGATGATGTTTAAGTATAGCCTGACCTGTGGAGAACCAGCTGGAATATGCAGCTGACATTTATTGAATGCCATGTGCTAAGAAATTATATACATGTCACATCATCTTCATTAGAGTATAGAAATCAATAGAAAAAGACATGTTGGGGGCCTTCCGTCTGATCTTGGGGATCATCTCATCCTAATATACTACCAGTCTCATATACTTGGAAGAGTCCAGTGGAACTCTCTTTTTTCACCCCTTCCTTTTCCTATCCTCTTCCCTAGAAGTAAAACAATGCTGAGGAAAAAAAAAAAAAGAAAGCAATCACTGACAGTGATGATGGTGATATATTTAAGGGAGGGAAAGAGAAAGGAGGTAGGGACACCAGTTGGGAGAATGATGAAGCTGTGTAGTTTCCATGGAAGAAAGGCCAGCAACAATTCAAACAGATTGCTGGAGAAAGTTTTACTTAATGAAGAATTGATAATAACTAGCAACTGATGAAAGAGATGGAGGAAATAAAGATGATAGGAGTGTCTAACTTGAGCAATGGAAAGAGAGTAGGTATGTAATAGATTCAAATAGTAAAGCATGAGCTAAGTGATTCACATATATTGATTTACTTGAAACAATATATTGATTTACTCATTCAACAGAGAAATTTGTATCACTTACAGTATGTGAGTGATTCAGAATGAGTTCAGTCTCCCAACAAGAAAGTCCCAAGTTATGTGGTTTGTCTGCTCTTGTCACTTAGTCATAGCTGAGACTTCTGAATTGGATGCAATCACTCAGGGCATGTGGAGAGTAGGAGAGGAAGTTTGGGGACTTCCCTTTGAGGACAGAGAACTTGGGCACCAGCCATGAAGACATATTTCAGATGACAGCACAGCTTGTGTGCTGAACCCTCACTGTTCATAAATTTGTGAATTTTTTGAAAACTTGATTTCATAAATTCTCCAAGATAATTTCTAGAAATAAAACCTTAAGAACATCTCATTTTGGGGGCCTCCCCGGTGGCGCAGTGGGTTAGGCGACGCACTATGAAGCGGACCGCAGCCACTGCAGCACGAGTTCCATCCCTGCTGCCAGCCAGGGAGGGGACCCACCTGGCGCGGCAGACCTCTCCTGCTGTGCCCGCTGCTCCCCTCAGCAGTGTACTTCCGTTGATCTGCCTGTTCTGCTCCCCGCTCTCTGTGGTGAATCCTCTCACCCCCTACACCTCTGGCCTGTACCCCAGTGCTTCTATGCATAAATAAATAAATCTTTAAAAAAAAAAAAAGAACATCTCATTTTGAGAAAAAGGGCCATCTCTATATGGGGAATTATAAAACTATGGCATTTCCTAAAGTAACGTTATAACCACTTTATTATTAGACAACTAGCTAGAGATTACTAAGTAATTAGCTAGAGACTATAAAACTAACTTGTGATTTACAAACATTTTTTTCAGAACCTGTGGTTTAGAGAAGTTACTTGAAGTTTACAAGGAGAAATTGGTGGTTCATTAAGGTTAATACGAAGATCTCCCAATTCCCACTATATATTTAAAGTTTCTCTTAATATTTGTTTGATGAACAGTTGCTGATTTTTTAAACTATTCTCATTGATTCAGTATTACAGAAAAGTGTTAGAACTGAATGAATCAGAGCAATACAAGAAACACAAAGCCCATCTTTGCCTTGGATTTAGTAAATATGGCTGCATCTACTTTGACACAGTATAGTCCCCTTACCCCACCTCTCAGGGGGTCATTTGGCATCACATAGAGCACAAAAATATCGCACAGATTTCTGAGTATAGAGAAACTTCTGCTTAACCATACATACTCTACATTCATTAACAAACCAGGCTTGGCCATGTAGTCACTGTGCTGAAGAACAGGAAAATGACAGTCAATATTTTGTTTAGCATTAAGAAGTGCTCAATTTTCTAAGGATCATTTTATGTGTACACGCCCATTGCTTAGCAACAAGTAGGATCACACTCAGAAATATATATGGGTCATCAAAATGAACTAACCATAATCCGATTTTCTCTATATTCACTCAACATTTGTGAATAATGAGAAATTACTTGTGAATGAGAGAAAAAGGGAAACAAGTCTAACAAAACCTCCAAAGGCAACAAAGTGAGGGGTTGCCTGAATAACTGTTGCGCGTTTGTACACATTAAACAGAAAGCACTCTGAGCACTTGCTCTGCCTATCAAAGAGAGTGAAAAGCTGCACTCTCATAGGTATTGCCCACTGATAGGCAACTGCCCAGCTCCAGGAAGGGCCAAGTCCAGGAGAATCACTTTGTCATTATCTTTACCTCTAGGGGAAGTCAGTCTTGAGTCTTGATTATAAAATAGTAACCCTCAGTTCTGGGAATACTTTTTTTGATGATTTGAGAATAAGTGGTGGCTTTAGATTAATCTCTTATTGTTGTACTATGTAAGAAAAACTATACACACATTTGGAGTCTTCCCTGGTGGTGCAAGGGGTTAAGTCTCAGCACTATGAAACTACTGTAGACACTGTAGCAAGAGTTTGAGCCCAGCCAGGGAGCAGACACACATGGCACAGCACACTTGTCCTATCTTACCCACTGCTCCCCTCAGCAGTGTATTTCAGTCAGTCCTCCTTTCTGCTCCCTGTTCGGTCTCTGGTGAATCCTCTCATCCCCCAGACCTCTAGTTTACACCAGCTCTTGTATGCATAAATAAATAAAGTAAATCTTTAAAAAAACAACTATGCACACACCTGGGCATGACCTGGGAACTCAGCCCTCTGCATTGGGATAATATCCAAATATATTTACTCACTCAGTAGCCACAAAACTGAGGAAATAATTTTCTTAGTTTCTATAGCTAGAAAATGGAAGACCAGATAGTTTAGCTCTAGTTACTTTTCAACAGAACTTTCTGCAATGGTAAAATTTTCTGTACTTTCCAGCAAAATCACCTTTAGCTACTTGTGGCTCTGGCACACTTGAAATGTGGTGGGTGTCATTACATTTTATTCATTTATATCTAATTTAAATTTTACCAACAACACATGGTTAGTAGTTCCTGAATTAGATATCCCAACTTGAAAGGCTACAGATTTATCTTTAGCACAGTTGTACCACATCCTTCTATATCATTCATTCATTTGACAAATACTGAGCTCCTAGCATATGCCAGGCTCTCTTCTTAGTACTAGGAAAAAACAATGCAAACAAAACAAATCCAAACAAACATCTGCCATCATGGAACTTAAGTTTAGTGTTTATTATTAAATTCCAATTAAAGATTTTGGTCATGCGGTCCTATCTACTACTCCCCTTTCTGTTGAGTTTTGGACTTTGAAACTCATCCAAATAATAACTGCTAAGGCATGATATATATGATGGGGTAGACAAGTTCTCAATAGGCATCTCCTCTTCCTGCTACTGCAAATCTTTGTAAAAAGCTAGGATGGGAAGCCAACACATCCCCAAGACTGATATGGGGTCTCCATCTCCTTCTACAGTCTAGATGCATACTCCCCAACAGGTTTATGGGGAAAAACACATGAGTGGGCTTCAAGAAATGTCTTAAGGGGCCTCCCTGGTGGCACAGTGGGTTAAACAACACACTATGAAGCAAACCGCAGCCACTGCAGCACGAGTTTGATTCCTGCCACTTGGGAAGGTGACCCACATGGCATAGCAGACCTCTCCTGCCTCGCCCCAGACTCCCTCAGCAGTGTACTTCAATTAATCTGCCTGTTCTGCTCCCTGCTCTGTCTCTGGTGAATCCTCTCACCTCCCACACCTCTGGTCTATACCCTAGTACATTGTATACATAAATAAATAAATCTTAAAAAAAAAAAAAGAAATGCCTTAATTCATCCTACAGTTTTTGTACTGGAAGTAAAGTTTAGCCAAAGAGAGTTGTCTACCCCCTGGCCCTTGGATAACCCACTATCTCTTTAGTGAGGGATCTGGGGAAAAGGGTTTCTCCTTTCCACCATTCCCCACTGTTCTAAAAGGCCTGATGGACAACCATACTGGGAATTTCCCCCTTTGAAGAATATTCGCCATCACCAGGACACACAGTTTCTCTCCAAACACATTCTATGACTCCCTTATATTCCTGGAATAGTAAGATTGCAGATCAAGTGATATTCAACTGAAACAAACTAGAAAAGTAAAGCACTTACATCTTAGATTAAAAAAAAAATTAAGACATACAGCCTTTTTGGGAGAAGTAAGCCCATCAGAGAATGATTTGAGTCAAGATTTTTTTCCAGTCTCATAAAAAATACATAACTGTACATCTTCATACATAGGAGGAAAATTAATTCATTACACGTATTTGATGTCTTAGGACATTAGGGCTTACTATTTAATGGTACCTTACTTGTGAAGGGATGGACTATTGGTATGTTTACCAATCATTTCAAGCCCAGTTATAATTCAATTGGGCTATCAGAAATTATATATTATCATGGGATGGCGTTAGAAAATCACGCAATACTTTATGACATATTTCTGGGAAGTCAGCATCCCAGGACTCTGCCCATTAAATGTCAGTGGCACCCTGCAATTACAGTGTCAATCAAAAATCTTCCATAACTTAAATGCCTTGGGGGTAGATGGGTAGGTATGCTATTCCGCAGGTGAAATACACTACTCTGTTTGAAACTGGGGAGAATAAACACGAACAGAAATATTGCACCAGACAGAAATTTCTTTACTTATCCTAAAAATCTCATTTCAGTGTCATAGAATCAAAATATGTTAGGTTTTATTGCTAAGAAAATATTGGAATGTATTTGACAGTTTCTATAAATTTATGCTGAATATAGTCTGAAAATTATTGCTGACACAAACATACATTCATAGTGTATTAAGACTACTACTAGATAAGTCAGTATAAAAATAATGACAGCAATAACAGCTTGATATACTATTGTCTTTCCACTATTACTAAAATAATGAAGTTCAAGTCGACACCAAGACCATTATTATTTCTATGCAGTCTCACTAGCACCATGCTAATCCATGCTTATTTAATTACAGCAACATAGATTTGTAAAACCACATGCAACCATGTCTTTACATTCACATTCAAAGACCTCAAAATTGACCTATACCAACAGACTCATTAGAGTAATTGCATTTATTCATTCCCATCACAAACCAAGATAAATGCTTGACTGTTCCAAAAAAAAAGTGCATCTGCACATTTTTGCTGTTACCTGTTGAATTATATGAAGTTGAATTTAATAACCAGTTTATGCATATTTTTTGGATTTATTGAAATTGTATGATTTGATCTACTATAGATTGTTGAGGTCTGAGTGTAAAAAGAAAAGGGAATTACATCTATGAAGTCCAAGTTGACTGTTTTGGAAAGACTTAAGAATTGTCATTGAATTATGTGTGGGTGATAAAACTGTAAAATATCATAAAAATGATATAAAAATTGATTTTGCCTTCCAATCAATTCTTGGATATGTTTAAATTCTCACTCCTTCTCAATTAAAGTGGGAATTTAAACAGCACATTATGGATGGATTTTCTCTAAGCTATGTTATTGGATCTCCAGTCATAGCTACATGCCCAAAGAAAGATGGTACATTATTTTACACTAAAAATGGTAAATGTATGGGTGTCTTAAACTTTTAAGTCAAGAGAAAATATTTAATTTATGTATATATTCATTTTAATGATTTTTTGACTTAAAAAAAAAGTAACAAACTAATATATCTGGTTGCATTATGTAAGACAACTTTTACTTTACATTGCATTTCTAGAATGTAGCACTCAAAAACCAAACCACAAAAATCAATAATGGATTTTTCACGATTAGGGCAACTTATTTAGTCAGAGATCATTGTTTGTCTTTATAATATTGGGTCCATTATAAATTAAAAACCCTCTTTCTTACCTTCCTAAACCAAGAAGCCAATAAGACCCAGAAAATCCCAAAATGAATGCATTGTTTTCTTTCCTCACAACCTGTGTTTCCATATTAACCATTCTTTTTTTTTTTTATGAGATACAGGAGAGATTAATCGGCTGCACCCTTAATTTAAAAATGTGAGCATCACCACAGAAACCTTCTTTGCACATTCTTTATCCATGAATGAGATCTTAAAATTCAAATTTCTATTTTGAGGCCAACTAGTAACTATAAACATCAATGTAAACAAATCCTGCCTCATGGGAAAAATGGCAAGAATGAGCAAGAATAGTAGCATTTCAGAAAGCCATTTGCTCCTTTCCAAATTCATACCTGTTTTTTAAGCACATTATACATCATCTAACATTTTGGATGTGGACATGCTAAGGAAAATCTATTCCACTCTTTCATTTTCATTTTCTGTAAAGCTCCTGAACAAATATTTTATATGTTTCCTGAGTCATTTTAAATAAAATGTCGAAAATCTCCAAGAGATAAAGATATTGAAAAGCAGGAATGATCCCAGAAACAGTCTTCATGTGTCTCTACTTTCCACCTCTTTCCAGCAGAAATGTAGTGGGCTGTGTTTGAGTTGCTATTGGGTTTGGGGAAGCTACTGAGAAGGTAGCTGGTAGAATTGGAGTCATTAGAAATTTTCCTTGAGAAACATGAAAAAATCCTAATCCTGGAAGGAGCAGGAACAGGTCCCTATTTTGAACACTGTCCAATGAGATTTTCTTATTATCATTAAAATTTGGTATCTAGTGCTAGTGTTTTGCATTTCAGTAAACGTAGAACATAGAACTCTTACTCCTTGTCTCTGTATGTCTCCTTGTAATTTGAGGTTAGAATGGGATGACAATAAGAATAACATGAGTCACCCCAGCCCTTGGTGGATTCTTGTCCTCTTGTCAGTGAGCAGATGGGCTTAAAGTTGTGTTTTGCTGCTTCCTTGCTGTGCGGTTATGGGTTTGTGATGGGAGGCGCTAAATGCCAGAACAAATGGCTCCCAAATTTCAGTGAATGGATATACAAACCACCTTGTATTCACTCATGGAAAAGATTTTCACATCACCAGGTGATTTTCCTCTAAGCAACAAGTTAGAGTAGAGGTTGACCTACTACAAATTTTTTATTTAACTAATGATGTAAGAATCTTTACCATTTTAAATGGCCACATTATAAGTGATTATAGAGTAGCTAGATAATATCCTAAGTCTGTCTGCTGGGCCTCAAAGACTAAACTATTTATGACTTGATTTTTCATTTAAATAGCCAGCGATCTCTTCATTTAGGGACCCAAGTCCATCTAGTTTATGTCCCCACCATCTTCAACAGGAGGTTTTGAATGTCCATTTGTTAACCCAGAAGGGAAAGCACTCACAGGCTGAATGGTACATGGGAGAGTTTTGTGCGCCTGGCTCAGTAGTCACACTGCTCACCACTCCCTGCTATGTTCTAGTAGCGAGCACCCCTTCACTTGTTCGTATCTACCGCAGGGAGACTGGGAAGTGTAGCCCAGCTGTCTTCCCAGGGAGCCAAAGAGAAGGGATGGTTAGCCTTTGTCACAGCAGATGACTTAGCTCCTCTGGGTCTCTGTTTCAACCTCTGTGAAATGGGAATAATGAACAAAATTTTAAAGAGACTTGAGAGAGTTAATATAAATTGTTTAGAGTAGGACCTGGAATGTCACATGTAGTGTTGTGTTAACTACTATTTCTATCTGCATGCAGGCTAGAAATCTAGATCTCTTTCTACCCCATGACCAGGATTCAGTTAGTCATTGTGTCCTTTGGATTTCTAAGCTCTCTCAGCTGTGCCATCTCTCCCCCAGAATGCCACTGCTTTGCAGTACAGTTTTGCTGTTATTCAAGTGTGGTGAGGCCAACAGATCACGAGCTGACTGCCCTCTAAGAAAGTCTGTTACACTCACAGATCCCAAGATGAGTGGGGATGGCACTCCACTGAGGGCCTCATAGGGAAGCAATGGACTCATCAGTAGGCAAAGGAAAAGAAGAGATAACAAGGGCAAAAGCCTTCAGAGAGTTCTACAAAGAGGAAAGAGTGAGGAAGGGTAAACTAGTTTACGATTGCTTGGTTTGATAACTTTAGTGGGCTCTTCAGTTTTCTGGTATCTGGTATTGCAAGGAGTGGGGCCTTGATAAAGGCTGCAGATGGAGGTAGGGTAATTGGTTCATTTGCATATGAAACACATGCTTGCAGGCTAGTTGTTTATAATTTATAGGAATTAGCTAACCTTGGGAAGGGCAGATTCCCTCCAGGGCCAGCCAGACCCTGGTGTCATGGCACTAGAATGTGGAAAATGAAAGAAGATGGTTAATAAGCAACTATCCCTCAAGGAGGTAGCTTGAAGTGCTTTACTTCCATCTCTCTCATTCACAGAGTGAATAAGCTAGCCTCCTGGGCCGAGTGACCTTCTTAAAGTCTACATTTGATCGTGTTTGTAGCCAACTTAAAACCCTGCAAGAAGTGGGCCAACCCACTTCTTGGTGCACTTGGTGGTGCAAGGAGTTAAGTCTCAGCACTAGGAAGCTATCTGCAGCCACTGCAGCACAAGTTTGATCCCTGGCCAGGCGCAGCAGACTTCTCTCTTGCTGCTCCGCTCAGCAGTGTATTTCAGTTTTGCCTGTTGTCTTCCCCACTCTGCCTCTGGTAAAATCCTCACACCCCCCCATACATCCAGCCTGTACTCCAGTTCTTGTAGGCATAAATGAATCTTTTTTAAAAATAAAATAAAGGGCCTCCCTGGTGGCACAGTGGGTTAAGCAATGCACTATGAAGCAGACTGCAGCCACTGCAGCACGAGTTCAATTCCTGCCGCCGACCAGGGAGGGACCCACATGACGCAGCAGACCTCTCCTGCCTTGCCTGCTGCTCCCCTTAGCAGTGTTTTTCAGTCGATCTGCCTGTTCTGCACCCCACTCTGTGGTGAATCTTCTCACCAATCTGGACTCTGGCCTGTACCCTGCTCTTGTATGCATAAATAAATCTGAAAGAGTTTACCAATACCTTAGGGAGAAAAATCAAAGTCATTAATAAGTGCCTTAGGGTATACGCCCCTCCCTGCCCCTCTTTTTGCACTTTTGGTCTCTGCTTCAAGCAACACGGTACTGTAGATCTCCCAATTGTGCCTTGTTTCTCCACCTACTTGAACTTTGTACCTTTTCTTCCAGCTAGAAAAGCTCTCTCATTATATGCTTTTCTTCCTTGCTACTTAACACAAGTCTCAGATTTCAACCCAGATTGACTTCCTCAGAATAATTTGCATGACCCTCCCACACTGTGCCATCAATTACGTGGGTGCCTCAGGGTAAATCTGATAAATCCCCACCACCTTTGGGGTCTAGATAAGTGGGTTCTGATGGAGGATAAAGAGTAGAGGAGACACCACAAGGTCAAGAATATGTACCACACAAGGAGGTAGGGGTAGAAGGGATTAGCATATAACATTAACCAAGACCCTTAGGGGTCAATGCGCAGATTCAGAAAAAAAAAAAAAACACCCAGAAAGGGATCAGACTGCTGTAGGGAGTGTCAAGAGCACAAACATGAAGGTGAAGGAATAAACCATCCACCCACAGAGATGAGCCCCTCCCTACCAAAAGATGATAAAAGCCTGCTGTTGTCCCCACAATGGGTCTTTCTGCCCACCTGTGACTATGCCTTTGCTTCTCTCCACCAGCTCTCTTCTCTGCAGGGCAGCAGCCTTCCTGCCTGCACATGACCCACACCATGCTGGGGATTCTCTTCACTGACCTCCCTCAGTGAAGGCAGCTCTCCTCAAGGCCACCCGCCTGCAACCATGCAGGTCTCTCTCAGCAAACCTGTCCCTTCTGGGCAATTCTTCCTGCCCACTTGTAACTATGCCTTTACTCTTCTGATCCTTTCCCTAATAAACCTGCTCTTTAAAATAACTAACATCTCTGCTTCGTGGAGAAACTCGCCTGGGAACTCGACCCGTACTGCTGAACAGGGAGCTCTGGTGAAACCTTTCTCAGAATGAAACCAAGAACCCCGCTCTCCAAACCCACTGACTCAAAAACCTACATCAGCTTCCAATTCTGTTTTCATCACTTCAAGCAATTCCTGAGGACCTTGAATAAATTATGGAATCTCTCTAACCTGTCACCTTTGTACTCCTAACATAAAGATAAAAATAACACATTCTCTTGGGGGTTCTTGTTTCAGATTAGATAAGATAATGCACTTAGATGGTTGAATAATTTCTAAGACAAATCTTTTATATTATTAATATTTCCCATTAAGCCTCAAAAATACTTACAACTGAGAATAATTGGCTGCTACTAGTAATTAGTTGGGATTAAATTGAGATCTTTTCCATACCTCTCATTAGGAGAATGGTTGGTTATTTACTAGCTATCACTCCAGAAGTTTAGTAAAAGCCAATTAATAACTTAGATACTATTATAGAAATGACATTTATCCACCATGGGAAATAATTTTTTTTTGCTTATCTACCATGATGTATACTAGTATTCTTTTTTGATAACCAAGGTTTCCACATGCTGGCAACATAATACACAGAAAATAATTAAAAACAAGAAATGATGGAAGCAAATGCAAGAGTATCATTATTAACTTACTTTTTCTCACTTTCTGCTGGTGAAGTTTCAGTCTGAACCTGAATTCTTTCTAATAGTCTTCCTTTCATTGAGGGTAGAAGAGTAAGGTATGATATACAGGTTTATATTAAAAGATTGGATTGATCAGTGGTTTCCAGGGACTGGGAGTAGAAGGACTGTATAACTATAAAGGTCCATGAAGGAATTTGGGGCTGGGGACATTTCTATATCTTGCTTGTGGTGGTGGCTATACAGCCATGCATTGTTAAAACCCATGAAATTGTACATTAAAAAGGTAAATTTTACTCTACAGAGATTGTAACACAATTGAAAAAAAAAAAAAAGAAAAGATTGGATAGATGGGGCCTCCCTGGTGGCGCAGCAGTTTGAGCGCCACACTGTGAAGCATCCACGTGGCACAGCAGCTCAAGTTCGACCCCCGGCCAGGGAGGTGACCCACATGGCGAGGCAGACCTCTGCTGCCTCCCCCGCTGCTTCCCTCAGCAGTGTATTTCAGTCAGTCTGCCTGTTCTGCTCTGGCCTGTACCCCAGCTCTTGTATGCATCGATAAATGAATCTTAAAAAAAAAGAAAAAGAAAAGATTGGATTAGTGATTCATTTTTCTCTTAGGTTTAGGAAATAATAGTGGTGCCTGTGGCTTTCCATTATTGAAGATTCAAGAGTAATACATTTGTTATTTCATAAGACTACGATCCAATGAGTACTGCAAGTTTGAAATTAATTACAGAATAGTTCAGTGACACATATTATCTTTTCCCTGCAGGCAGAAGACTGCATGCTTGAAAGTGGGTAACAGGTGATATGAACACAAAACATAGTATCCAGAGAGTACATCCCAGTGACTATAGTTTTACCTAAATGCAAGGAACTTGGGAAATTCTAGATTTCTTTTGCAAAAATGGTAAGAGCGCTTTTACATGGACCAACTATTGACATGTTAGAATGAAATGTGAAGGTGCAAACTGAACAATCACTACAGAATAGAGTGCATGCTTCCAACACCAAGTAACTGATAACCTGTTATTTAAATATTGGTGTAAATGCAATTTCATTCTTATTTTTGGTGGGTAAAGGGGCTCTTATTGTATTTGTTTGGCTCTCATCCCTAATGAATGCAGCAAGTGAATGCTTTGTGCAGAAACATATGGCTTCTTGGGAAGTATGAGTCATGAATTGAACCAGAGGTGCCAAAGAAACAAAAAACAAAAGCAGAATAAAAATGTTAAGAAGGTGGCAACTATCCTGAGGCATATACTGTTACTGTTATTTCTAAAGTTGCTTCTATTCCACTGGGGGAAAGTATACCCTTGACTACCATGGGCTATTTTTGTAGTTTTTTTTTTTTTTAAAGAATCTGTTTTAAAGTTTGAAGTTGCAAAACTATCCATTTCTCTTCTTTTACTTTCCCTGGATTGAACTGTTTATGAACTATTGATAGGTTTTTCTTGTATTTGTTAAACATTTATGAATCCTTTGCTCTATTCTAGTATCATACTAGATATTTGAAATTCAAGTATCTGTTACCAAGAGATTTTCTTATTACTACTATGTCTGCTGGATTTTCTACATTATCTAGGTCAGTCCCCTCCAAGTTTCAGATCATCAGTCTCATCTGGAAATAAAATTTATCTTCATCTACTAGTACTTCTCCTGAGCCTCACTATGACAATACTCAATATTTGATATTCATCTGTAACCTCACAATGTTTATCAAAATCCTTGTCACAAATGACAAAGGCCTATACATATATATGAATGAAGGACAAACATAAAAAATAATTTCAATTTCAAAGGGTTGAGTACCATGGACACATAAACATTTACCCATTGATTTGAAAATCTTTAGGACTTACTCTATATCAAGCAGTATTTTAGATATTGGATCTAAGGTTATATCCCAGCGAGGAGTAATAAACAAATAAAGAATGAGTAAACATGGTAAGTTCAGAGATTAAAGTGAAATAGAGCAATGTGACTAAAGATGGGTTCCTTGGGGCAGAAGTCTCTGAGAAAGTGACATTTGACAGAATACCCAAGCTGTGAGACTGTATACTCACTGGAAGAGTGGCGGTGAGCTCTCAGCTGGAGAGTATGCAAGTGTAAAAAGTTCTATAAAAGAAATGAACTCGACTTATTCTAGAAGCACAGAGTATGCAGGGCGAGTGGTGGATCTATTGGGAGGTAAGTAGGATTAGCAGAAGTGAAGAGTGAGCAGGCGTTGGATCACATACAACCCCACAAATCAAGTGAAGAAGATACGGTGCATTCTTAGCACATGGGAAACTGGTAGAGTTCTTCAGCAGGTTGAAAAACTTTAAAGAAAACTTTATTTGGAAACTCAAGATTATAGAAAATAAAGGTTATTGCTTCTTGACCTTTTGGCTAAGAAAATAAAGGTTAAAGGGTACAAAGACTATCTTTAGACCCTTTACTTAGATTCACTTTGTGTTAATGTGTTGCTCAATTTCCTTCACCATTTACTCAATCTCTACCTCTCCTGCAAACTTTTTATCTGAACCTCGAAAATAAGTTGCAAGCATCTTAGTCCTTAAACTCTAAACATGCCAAGGGGCATGTCCCCAAAAAAGGTCATTCAATTATGAAAGAGCTCGTCTTATGTGTCCACTTGACCAGCCATGCAGCAACTAGATATTTGCTCAAACACACTATTCTGGTTGATTCTATGAGAGGGTATTAGATGAACTTAACATTTAAATCAGTATATGCTTCTTCTTAATGTATGTGGGTCTTATTCAATCATTTGAAGACCTAAATAGACCCAAAACTCTGACATTCCCTCCAACCAATCAAGTGAGGAAGGGATTCTTCCTTCTAACGGCTCTTGAAGTAGAGCATCAAGTTCTTGTTTTCTGCCTTTGGACGCAAATGAAAATAAGACTTACCCTGTTCTTATGCCTGTTCTAAAGAATAGAACTATACTATCAGTTCTCCTGGGTCTCCAGCTTACTGACTCACCCTGAACATCTTGGAACTTGGCAATCTCTTAAACTGTGTGAGAAATTTTTAGTTCTCTCTCTCAGCTCCTGTTGATTCCATTTCTTTGACAAAGCTTGACTGAAATACCCCAACTAACAAGAGAACAGTTATCAATTTAAGGAAAATCTAACATTAAATAAAACAATTTAATCCAAACTTTTATCCATATTCCAATGGAATTATTAATGAATGCCTTTTAGAGCAGTTTTTTTCTCTTCCAATACAAGAGTAAGTCTAGGATTACATAGTACATTTAATTTTCAAGTCTCATTAGTTCCTTTAATATGGCACAGTTCCTCAGCTTTTCTTTGCTTTTGTGACTATTAACAAATTACAATCATGTAGCTTTCCACCTACCATCCTAACACTGCTGTAACCACTCATATAGTAGATCAATTTCCATTTTGAGTTTGTCTGATGTTTCCTTCTGATGAGATTTGGGTTATTCATTCCTGGCAGGAATAGCTCAGAACTCATGTTTGTCCTTCTCAGAAATTCCCATCTGGAGACACACAAGTACATCTGTCCTTCATTTTTGACATTCATTTTGATAGCTCAGTCAAGGTGTTACACAGACGGTTCACTGTATAGTTACTGTTTTATTCTTGCTAATAATAAGAACTCCTGCATATATCCTGATGCTTAACAAACTTAACTTCCTTGATTTTGCATTTCTCGGTTATCTTGTCCAAATCCCCTTTTATCTTGATGTTTGCAAAATGAGGATTCTCTGTATTCACTAGCATTTACAGCATTCTGCTATTAGCAAGAATAACTTCTTTACCTTCTTTATCTTTTATCTCATTATTTATTATCAGTGTGAACTTGTGAGTTCCTATTTTGTGATAGCTTATGATTAATTATTACCCTGAAATATTATGTTTTCAAATTGTTCCAGTGAGAGGTCCGTAAAGTTATTCCCCATATCCTTGTGACAAATGTTCATCACTTGGGGACAAAAGAAACATTTTCTTAACTATTTAACACAATTTTTTAAAGTGTCTTATGATATCTCCCTTATCCCAGCTTGATTATACCCCAGAAATAATCATTTCTCTGAGAAGTCCTGATTTCTTTCAGTGGAGACAGTGTCAGACACTGAGATCTGGGTGCTACATGTGTTCATTTTGTTGGTGGGAATGTATGACTTTGCTCCATGGTTTTTCCACTAGACAGAGGAAGGAAATGTGGCTATGCAGGTGTGATTGGGTATCGATATCTATCTATATACACAGATACACACAAATAGTCAAACACATACTTTAGAAATTATAAGTTCATATCAATATCTCCAATTCAAATCCACCTCTCTTTTCAGTAGAACAATTATAGAATGCTTAAAGATCTTTCTGTCCACTCTGTAGACGATGTACTCCAGGGCGGGCAAATGTGGAAGCACTGAGACCAATTAGGAGTCATTGTAGCAATTCAGGGAGGAAACGATGTGATTTGTTCTAGGGAGATAGTGGCAGAAGTCAATAGAAATGATTATAATTGTATTTTTAAGGTATAGATTTTACTATAAGGACAGAATGTGTTGTTTGTGAAAAGGAAGCCGTATATTACTCCTGGAGGTTGAAGATCAGCAGTAAATATGATTCAACTGGCAGAATTTTCAGTAGAATTGATTTGACACTATTAAAGATAAGAAAATTGGTCTTCTTCAATAGATACATAGAGGATGAAAAAGTGAGTACATCTTAGTGATGAATTCCCATGAGCCCCAAGTCTATAAAAAAGAGCCTAGCCCAACATTTGAAAGTTTTACCCACTTTAGGGACTTGCCTGGGGTACAAAACTTTTAGTTGGAAGGTGATTCTGATATTCTCGGTATAAACAAGTTCCAGGAGAAAAGCAAGAATGCCCATTTTCTAGATAATTCAATTTATTTTATTTTAAATTTATTTTATCAGTGTGAATTTGTGAGTTCCTATTTTTTGATGGCTTGTGCTAAGAACACTTAACAGAGACCTACTTCTTAACAAATTTAAGTGCACGGTGTTATTTCCGGCAGGTACTGCACTGTACAGTAAATGATCGAATAACTCGCTGACACCAGACTACATTAAATGTACATTCCAGAAAAGACTCCAAAGAAGGCAAGATTGCATCAGCCTGTCTTCCAGCAGTGGCACTATAATTACACAATCATGTGGGGACAAAAGACCCATATTCTTGCAAGAACATAACTACTTTCATTTCTTAATGTTTTCTTTAAACTCTATTAATAGACACAATTTCCACATGAAGTCATCAGTGTAAACTTTCTGATATGTGTATCTTTTGTTTTCTGCTTTTACTTCTACTATTATAGAAGCATTTTATTATTTCTGACTCTCCTCTACTTGGAATTACTCATGTCATCTTCTCATAATGTAGATATTTACTCCTATATCCACCCATCCCCTCTGGCCTCCTCTACCATTAAACTTCCAAACAAATAAAAACTTCCAGAACGCAAACACCACAACTCTTATATCCTGCTTTGCCTTATTGCTTATATCTTGCATTGCTTCAGGGTAGAAATGTGTTTCAAGTGCCATAAAGAAAAATGATTAATAATTTATTTATTGATTCATCTGATTCTCTAACCAGACACTGAGCTGCTTTTTTATGCAGACCAACCAGACAGTTTGATCTGTTTCATGGACTATGAACATTACTCCTATGAATGAAATTCCACAGCAAAGGATGGATAAGCACTTAGATTTATCTACACATATACACAATAGGCCAGAGAGCAATCCCAGTCAACCACAGTTCCCAGGGGGTGATGACACCTGAATGACAGTTTCCTGTCTGTTCATTGAGGACTGCAAACTCCTTATGTGTGCAAAATTCCAGTGCACTGTCTAAAATTCCAAACAGTGCAGAACTTTCCTTATCTCTGGGAGCACAAGACCTTGTGTAACCTGTACTTCCTGCATTACAGAAATGGGAAACACAGGGCCCTCCCTGGTGGTGCAGCGGGTTAAGCAACGCACTATGAAGCTAACCACAGCCACTGCAGCAAGGGAGTTTGATCCCTGCAGCCAGCCAGGGAGGGGACCCTCATGGCACAGGCAGACCTCTCTTGCCTCGCCCGCTGCTGCCCTCAGCAGTGTGTTTCAGTCCATCTGCCTGTTCTGCCCCCTGCTCTGTCTAGTGGATTCTCTCACCTCCCCGCACCTCTGGCCTGTACCTCAGTGCATGTATGCATAAATAAATCTTTAAAAAAAAAAAAGAAAGAAATGGGAAACACAGCAAGTATGATTTATTGAAGATACTCTAGGTTAGCGCTGGGGCATCGCCAACCCCCACAGGGTCTTCGTGCCTCTGCAAGGAAACCAGTAGTTTCTATGAGTTCCTTGCCATGAACACGCAAGGAGAAATGCCGTAGGTGTGAGAGAGATGCTGACCTGCTGATGTGTTGACCTTCGATCACTTCAGGTTGGGGTTTTCTCATATGAGGAGGAAGTTGAGGCAAAGGAAACAACACAGAACTTTGAGCCAATTGTTTTCCAAGTGCAGAGTCTGTGAGAATGTGATTTCTTACTCATTTTCCCATTATAGCTTTGTTCCCTGCCTACTGTCCCCATGCCCCTTCCTCAAGAGATGTTTTAAGACTTTATGAAGCAAGGGATTTTAACATTTGTTGTAAGACAATGCTATTAAACAGATTAAAATTGGAACCTCTAAATCTCAAATATCACATACATATGGGGAAAAATAACATCAGATTCTTACATTGGAGAAAGGGGGTTGCAACTTGAAACTCACATTCACTTTCGCTGCCATTTTGGTGTCAACTTCCTGGTAGCAGTTCTTGGTGAGGTGTTATCTGGAATTCTGCCAGATGAGCTTTATGTAACTTGTTACAATGACTGTGGGTCACAATCTTTAACTGTTGGCAGGTGCTCTGGGCTTGCCCTCACTTGAGCAGACCGAGTTAATCCAGTTTGGTACAATTCTTTTCTGTTTAGTTCTCAAAGATCCTTTTAGACTCTCTCTGAACCAGAAAAATTAGCCAGCATGAGCTCACACATTCAAGTCCCCATAGTGCTCTGAGTATCTGTTTCCAAGAGCTGTGGGACTCTTTCAAGAGCTCTTCACATATCTCCATCTATTCTCCACAGACTTCATACAGCAGTATAAAAATAAAGAGAATGAAATAGATGTCGGCATAATGTCCATCTACCTGGCTAATTCTTATAATTGAATAATTAATTAGTCAGCTTGTGGTACTATGACAAAAGTCTCATGGACCTGCTGACTTAAACAGCAGAATTGATTTTCCACACTGGAAAGTCCAAGATGAAGGTACAGCTGATTTTGTTTCTCTGCAAGCACACTTTCTGGCTCACAGAAGGCCATCTTCTCACTGGTCCTGCGTGGAAGAGATAGAGCTGGATGTCTCTGCCTCTTCTTATAAAGTCACTAATCTTATCATGAGGGTCCCACCCTCATGATTTCATCTAAACCTAATTATTTCCCTAGGGCCCCACCTGCAAAAATAGCCATCACCCTAGGGGTAGGGCTAAGAAGACACAAACTGTTAGTCATAATACTGTACAACTAGGGAGTATAAATCCAGGAAGAAGAGTCACTGAGAGTTGAATAAAGCATTTTGACAAAAGGACATCTGTCAGCTGGGGTAGTAACCCCCCTATGCAGTCAATTATGGTTTCAAGAAGTTCCAGGGCAGTATAACATTTCTGTTGTGCTTGGCCGAGGAGGTGTGGGGAGTTTCCCTGACATCCAGGGTATTCATTTCGAAGCCCAAGGGCAGGGCAAAAGATAACTTAAGCCGCAGAAGCTGTGCTTGTGACTCACTGGAGGGATAGCTCTGTCCAAGAGGCTCCTTTTAGAGTTATGTCGGTCCCTGTGTCAGGATGGAAAATCAGGAGACAGGGATGTTCATCCTTGTCATCTGGAATTTGTCTCTCCATTCCCTTCTGTTTAACTAGCTCTAGTCCACTGATGTGGTTGTGTGTTCTCAGATTCTCTCATTACTTCTTTGCTTCCAAGACGATGGCCACTTGGTGTACCCCCAAACTAGAAATCAGGAACAACTAAACACCACCACGAAAAGATGTTTATCTATTGTTCTGGTATTCTTAAGGGGGTTGTATTGCGATTGCCTCATTACTTTAGATTTTTGTTGCAACCTCCGTCCAGCTGTGATTTTCTTGTGTCACCAAATAAACACTGAGTGGGTAGCCTTGTAATAGGGTGGTTTTAGGAAAAGGGAAAGTTTTTAAAATTTTAGTTCCACCCTAAGTGGGTGGAGCTGAGGATAAGAAGATTTTTGCAGAGAAGAGAGAAGGGAAAAAGGAAAGATGGAGAACAGTAAGGAGACCTGGATGAGGCACGTGGAGCAAAGGGACATGTAAAGAAACTGTGCTTGCTTTTTGGTTTTGGATTGGTTGGAATAAATGTGGGTGAGAAACTCGTGGGGAGGTTAGCAATGGTAGCTTTTATTTTAATTTTAATTTTACTTTTTTTTTTTTAAATTTGTTTGACTTTTTTTGACCCTTTTTTATGGGTTTTTATTAAAAGGTTTTTTAGATGTGTGCCAGGTTTTTGGGCCTTGCTTTGGGCCAATTTTATTTGGCTGGACTTTTACCCTTAAGGAGATGGGTAACTTTGAATGCTTAACTTAGTAACTATAGTTTTTGTTTTTTTTTTATTGTATCTTAGTTGTATTAAAGTTTTTTTTTTATTAAAGGTTTTGTATGTTTGTCTTAATGTGGCAGATGGCAGAACTTATTTAGAAAGGGCAGGCTTGGGGGTTTTGAGTGCTCCTCTCCCTGTCTTGTAACAGATTTGGTGACTTAGATGGGATTTGTAGTCCTTGGATCTTGTAGGTCTGGAATGGGGGTTGAAGTTTATAACTTATTTGTATAATTTATTTAGGAGGGTCTTTCCCCCTAACAGCCTCACTTCCATCTAGTTTTATCAGGCTGCCTACCCAACTCCCCCATGCTAGTACTAATTATGGTAAGTGACTGGTTATCTGTTCTATTGTGCTTGTTCAATTTTATCAATTTTTATCTTGAGAAGATACTATTTTGTAGAGAGTTTAATCATCTCTACAGAGCTCTTGTTGGAGAGAAGTAAAAAAAAAAAAAAGTTAATCCCCTTTCATAAGATTTCTAATTTCACTAAGAATCTGAAATAACTTAAAAATGTTCAGAAATCTTTCCTTTGTCTTATGTTTATAAGCACAATAGAATTTATTATTCAAGGCTTGTTGCTGTCTTACAATCTAGCCAATCTCCCTTAAGTTTTTCACACATGAAAAAGATATTTTTCATATCTTCATATCAGAAAAAAAGTTTTCTGATAAGGGAAATGTCTGCTGAAAAAATATTATAGTAATTGAAAGTTACGACACATTCAACAACATTTTAAGATGTATTTGCAATTTATCATGGAAAAATCCAGATAAAAGTCCAGTGGTGAATCATGAAAATTTATAACATTTATGAGTGAAAAATTTATCCTAGCTATGGGAAAAACTTGAGACACAGTAGGCCATGGAAAAAATATGTTCAAGAAATTATTATTCTATATAAATATCAGTCATGCTAGGTCAAATTATTAATCATTAATTCAAAAAATAATAGAACTCATAAATATATATGAAACAGTATGTATATGTGTGTGTGTGTGTGTATATAAACATACTCAAGTTTTTGCCAACCTTTTTCTTCAGATCTATTTGAACATTTATTTGGTGGCCTATATAGTATAATTGTGTGGCCTCAATGGTCCCTGGATTATTTAACAAAAGTCTCCATAATTGGAGACATTTTCTCATCAGCTTTCTAGAAACTATTCAGTGATGAGTGTCTAAGAGAGGGTAAGAGCTAAGATGGTAGTTCTTTCTTTTAGCAAAGCCCTTCCTTCAAAGTTAATCTTCAGTAAATCTGTCTGTTCTGCTTCCTACTCTGTCTCAGGTGAATCTTCTCACCTCTCGTACCTACCCTACACCCCAGTTCTTCTACACAAAAATAAACAAATAAAAATCTTTAAAATAATAATATTAATAATAATAATTTAAAAACAGGAAACATCCAGAAGCCTCTCTCCCTTAGCGATTTCTGCAGGACATCCAATCCTTAGTGCCCTGAGGAGCAAAGTGTTAAAAAAATTGACCACTGGCCCAGGAATCTGGTCCTTCCAGTTCTGCTAATCCTGGCAAGTGCTCTTGGCACTCACACCTCTAGTTTTCAATTTCCTTATCTGTTAGATCTGTTAGATCTATTAAGACCTTCCCTGTTCTAAATGCTCAACTCCCTCACTGAAGCCTTCGTACTCTTGCCTTCTTTCAGTTTTCTTTTCATTTTCAAAGAAGGTGAGCTTCTCTTCAAAGCAGGACTTCTTCCCAGCAGGTCTCCATGTGTTCCTGTGACAGGTGGGCATAAGGGGTTGAGTGGCCAAGCTGTTCCGAGGTTGTTGCAGAAGGAAGTGATTGCGAATGAACCTGATTTCTGCCAAATCTACTCCTTGGAAGCCAGAAGCCAGGCTGGAGCCCTGGCAGAAGGAAGCCACTTCAGAGGTGTGCCTCAAGGTTACGACTGGGAGTCAGAGGCACCCAGCTTGAGTTCCACCTGGAGTGAAGTGTCAGCTTCTCAAATGCTCCCCCACCGTCCCGCCACATTCCTCCACATTCAAAACTTAGCTTATTTGAAAAGAACATTTTCTGACACCTGTGAATAACCAATCTAGTACAAGAATACAAAACTCTGTCTTTCAAGAAGTTATTTGGTAACTGAACTCTTATTTATAATGATCACATAGCAATGATAAATAACTTTCTAATATTCTATATGGATCAACCACTACTCCAAAGCTCTTCATAGGTGTTAACGGTTAAATCTCACTTGCAAGCCTTTGCTGTGTTTTGAGGTTGTGGCTGAGACACAGAGGCTAGGAGGTCTCCAAGGTCACTATATGAGTGTGTGGCACAGTACTGGTAAAAACCCAGGCTGGTTTTTTCTTCTCTGCCTTTATCCTCTGATAAACTGCCTTGATCTTTTTTTAAAAAGCCAAACCTACAAATGGAGAGTTCTCTGCTTCTTTTCTTAGACTCCAATCAGTTAAAAATCCTTCCTATTTTTAATCATTAAAATGCACTGTTGGGGATGATAAACTCTATTTTAGAATGTGAACTCTGAAACTTCAGAGCCTGCTTTAGAATTTTGGCCTGCTCCTGCAAGACCAATCAGCTGTGTGATTTTGAATAAACTATTTATTTACTCTCTGCCTCAGTCTTCTCATCAGTAAAATGAAGTTAAGAACGAGGCTTACTTCCAATGGTGATTTGAGGTTGAACTTGAAGAAGACAAAGACATGAGACTGTGTTAACAGTGGGTGAAGGTGTCATATACACTCAGTAAACAGTTGGCGCTGTTTCCCTGATCATCACAAACATTTCCCTGAACATAACAAACATACCACAGTTTTTGCGCTATATCTGCAAGTTCTGTGCCTATAGTCATCTGTGTCCCAGCACTGACAAGACCAAGGTCATTCAGTCCACATCTTTTGCCATGCTGTGAAACCAGATACTTACCAAAATACTACATGAATGATTGTGCTAATCTATTCAGTCTGCTCTACCCAAAACACCACACACCAGATAGTTTTAACAGTAGAGATTTATTTCATACAGTTCTAGAGCCTGAAAAGTCCAATAGTGACACTGGCAGATTTGTGTCTGGTGAAGAACTATTACAGGGTAACCCTAATATAAAATGGGTTTGCTTGACTGGATTTTTACACGCGTGTTTGAACGGCACTTATAATGCCCTAACTGCAGGCACACACAACAAAGGTTAATAAAGGGTTTTATTTACAAGGGAAGGAAAAATAGCATAGTGAATAATACAAGGGGAAGAGAGGGCTACAGATTTGTAAATATTTTACTAGTTTCTTGGAGCTGGAATTCAACGGTGCAGTGCGCTGAGAGCTGGCTCCTCAGGAAAAAGCGACTCCCCCCACCAAGGCTCACGTGTTTGCTTTTATATTTAGCCTGGCTGCTTAATTCCACCCTCAGGTCCTAGTGATTTGCTCTTTGATAATGACTTTATGGGATTTGTAGTTCTTGGATTTTGTAGGTCTGGAATGGGGGTTGAAGTCCATAACTTATTTGTGTAATTCATTCAGGAGGGTCTTTCCTCCTAACAGTTCCCCCCTTTCACTTTTGAATTATCTTCTATTTCATCTATTAGTGTCTTTGTGGTGTGTCCCTATATGGCAGAAGACACTAGGGCATTTTCTAGGGTCTCTTTTTATAAGGATATTAATTCCATTTATGATCTAATCACCTTCCAAACACCCTTCCTCCAAACACATCACAGTGGGGATTCGTTGTTAACATACAAATTTTGCAGAGTCGCATAGGCAGTATATTGTGGTGAAAATACTTTGGAAAATATTTTGGAAATATATGACTTACATTTGTTCCTCTGTGGTCACATGCAAGGTGCAGTACAGAAGAGGTCAGCAGTGGCCTTTTGTTTGGTCTCTTCGTGTCATAACTTGTCTTTGCTCGTCTCCCTACGGAGGAGGTAAATGAAGATTCCTAAGAGCTCTTGGTTACCACAACTCGTCTTCCACACTTGGCAAAAATTAATCTGCTGGAGTCTCTAACATATTCTCTTCTCAGGTAAAAAAAAGAAAAATTCTACTAAAAACAAGTTTGGAGACCCTTTTCCTACTATTGTAGATGCCATTTATTCAATCCCAGTAACTACAAAGTTTACTCTGAAAGTTATGATAGAGTTATTTTCTATAGCAAAACTCATTTCAGTCCTTAGTTTCTTTTCACTTGTAAGTTTTACACAGGAAAATAAAAACACCTTTAAATAGCTGTATTATTATTGCTCTTTGTGTTAATAAAAATAACAAGAACACCACGCAGCAAACAAAATATTCTTCACATTCACTTTCCTTGATATTCATGACAACTTTGTGAGGAAAGTAGAACAAATCTATCTGAAAACTCACTTGTTTTTTCAACATCTTCAAAAAATTCAATCTTCATTTTAGGTTCTTTTCAATATTGTGTAAAGTGAAACCATAATGAAATCTTCCTATTTTTGGACATTTGACCTTTACTCTTGCCTGACCTCCCTACCCCCCTACTGAAATTGCCTCAACTAAAGCTTCTATTATTCTCTATCCTGTGTCATATGACAACCTCCAATAGAGCTCTTTAGCTCAAGTCAAAACTAATTGTCATTCATTGCTGTCAGTATCCTATTCAGTCTTCAATCTCTCCATCAGAATGAATGTCCCTGTCACTGCTTTTTATATAAGACTCTTCTCATGATAGTCTACAGTACAATTTGCTCTAATAATTCCTAGGATTATACTTGTCTCCTTAACTGTAGGCAAGCACTTTGAGGGCAAGAGTTCTGCTTTGCTCAAGAACACAGTTGGTCAGCCTGTTATCCACATCTTCCACTTACTGGCATTATACTGTTGAAAGAATGAAAAGGTCATGGCACTAAATTACTCCAGGACAGTTCATTAAATATATACTCACATCAGTTACTTTCGTTGTGTAATGCCAGCAAGTTTTATTTAATTTTTTTTTTTCAAAATTAGTTCTCTAGCAAATACAGCTTTTGTTTATTTGTTTGTTTTGTACTAAGATTACTTGAAATTCTGTCTTGCTTACTATTTCAGGTTGGTTCCAGTCTGCTTGTAGAACTAATGTCCTTGATCTTTAGAGAATGTTTATATGGAAACAAGGTATTTGAATGTGAATTGGAGCAAGTTCCTACAAGAAGGTGCCTCAAAATAAGCAAGTTATGGTTTACTTAAAAAGTTCTCCAAGATCATACTTAGAGAGAACTGAGTTTTGAAAAATGTGGTCAGTGATAAGAGGATAATATAAGTCCATTTTGTCAGGATAAAAAGAAGTCTATCTTAAAACTATGCTGTAGGGGGTACTGGTTATTATTTTAAAGTTGTGTACCATAATTTCAAGATGAGTTGACTAACAAAATTAAAATAAACTGTTATTTAATACTTGGCAGGGTAATTATGAATCAACATCTAGCAAAGAAACTTAAAGGAAGAAACCTAAAGCTCTAATCTTTCCTCTAAACTCTATATTTATAGGTCTAATGTACAAATTTGATGTTTTTAATTGGATGCTTAAGAGACAGCTTCTTTTATGTAGCATGTTCATTGTTAAGTATTAAAAAAAAGAACATGTTTTATATATTTATATAAGATTTTCTTCAAAAATAAACATAGGAAAAATAAATCAGCAGTTCAATTGTTTAATTCCAAAGGCTTCATAAAAATAAATACAGGGTACTGGGATAGAACTAAAATTTCTCTGCTAGTTTTGATTCTATCATGAAAGTATACATTATCAAATATAAATTGAATTAAAATTAGTGAAATGAGACCAACTCCTAAAATTAAAAGGACAACAACAAGAACCCTTACTGTAGATCAAATATAGGGAAATCAGAAAAAAAAATCAAAATATTTGAACACAGAACTTTGTTTGTAAATCTTGTATACTCTTAAAGACAAGAGTAATTGCAAAAGAATCCTAAATTATACTTAGAAGTTTCATCATGATAATTGTGTTGATGGAATAATTGTGAAATTAATTTTGTTTGTATAAGAAAATGAGTAAATATATTGGTGTTTTAAGAACTAATTTTTTTTGCTGTAATAAAGGAGAGTTCTATAACATGAAGAAAGGTGAAGAGTATGCTATTGGATTTAAATTCATGATAACTGTGTGAATAATTATTTTTAAAAATTACAGATGATAGCACAGTCTAAATGAGCAAATTTAATTCCCACACCTGTTTATGAGATATAATTACCAATTAAAAGGAGCAGAGCTTTTTGCAGGAATGGGTGATTGTGACCATGAAAACAGAAAAGCATAACATGACCCTAGAATATCTAGATACATCAGAAAGCAAAAATGTAATCAAAACCAGTGGGGACTTGACAAAGAGTGAGGGAGGACTTTTCTTTTCATAATAGGTAGGGTAATAGGTACCTACATTTTCCTATTATAAGTAACTACAAAATAAGGCAAAATATGATAAAATAATGTGTAGACAATGGACAATAGCTATCATAGGATTATGATTCCTGAGAAAAGGGCACAAAATTAATCCTACAATTAATCTAGCTTCTGCTCAAACTTTGCAAGCTGTAGCAAGGGGAGTGGGAATCTAAAAGAACCTAGGAGTCTCGTCAAAGTGAGGAGAAAAAGATTAGAATTAGGGGAGGCCAAGGCAGCTAGACTTTGCAGGGCAATATATCTAAGAGGGAAGGATTGCACAGACAACACTTGGAGATTTGTGAAGGGTTGCCTCAAAGTTTTAGTAGAGTGCTGTTTTGTGCATGCTTGAGAAGAAAATATGGAAGACAAAAGACAAAACTACTGGAAAGTAGCAGATTGAAGAATTTCTAGACTTCACATAGAGCCAAGAGTAGTTTCTATCAAGCAGAGGGGACAGATTTCATAACACATGGAACAATGGGCAGAGTTCCTGAAAAGTCTTTAAAATGGGCATACATTCACCTTATAGTAAAGGCTGCTCTATACTAAAACAATATTTATTCTAAATAACATAATTAATAAAACAGATTACAAAGTAAATCAACTGCACGCCGCAACTTCCAATAACAGTTAAACAAGTATAACAAAATAAAATACTGACAACTTAAAAGTTATAGTGTCTAGCATCTAATCAAAAATGACTACCCATGCACTATGACCCATGTCTAGGAGAAAAATAAATCAATAGAAATTTATTCCAAAATGATTGAGATGATGGAATCGCCTTTAATTCCATTAATGATGGAACTAATAAGTCATTAACTTTGCTGTCATAAGTATGTTTGATATGTACCAGAAGGTGAAGAAAAACATGGACATAATGAGGAGAGAAATGAAAGATGAAAAATGACAAAACAGAAATTCTAGGGCTCAAAAATACAATACCTGGTATGAAAAATATACTAGTGGAAGATTAACTGAATATAAAGGTCAATGAACTTGAAGATATAAAAAGAAACTAACAAATGAATCAGGGTGGGGGGGGCGGGAACTGAAGAAGAAGCAAGAAAAGAAGAAACACCACAATAGGAGAAAGAAGAGAGGAGGAACAGGAGAAAGGAGAGGAGAAGAAGGAAAGACAGGAGGAAAGGAAAGAGGAGATTAGTCAGCAGCATCAACACTACCAAATATAACAAAAATGAACAAATACATGACAACAAAACTCTGTGCACTCGTTGATAAAAGTAAACCATAAAATATACATGTCAAAAAAAAATATACATGTCACTGAAATCTGAGGAGACATTCAGAAAAAATATTTGAAGAAACAATGGCCAAAATGTCCCAAATTTGGTAAATATATATACGTAAATTAATTTATATATATGTAAAATGGACATAACATACATCTCATATATCCCTTGGAGAGCCTAATGGTGAATAAGAGTATGGACAGTAATGGCACATTGATTTAAAAAGTTCATCAGTTCTGAGTGATACTCAGAAAGGGTAGGGAGGAGAGAGGGAGAGGAAGAGAAGGAGAAAAAAAAAAGCTTTTTTAAATAAAGGAGTTCCTTTTAAGGATTTTTAAAAAAGATTTATTTATTTATGCATACAAGAACTGGGGTGTAGGCCAGGGTGCAAGGAGTGAGATTTACCAGAGACAGCATGGAGAATAGAACAGGCAAACTGACTGAAATAGTCCACTGAGAGGAGCAGCAGGCAAGACAGGAGAGGTCTGCTGTGCCATGTGGGTCAGCTCCCTGGCCAGGGATCCAACTCAAACTGCACTGGCTATGCATAGTTTCGTAGTGCTGAGACTTAACCCCTTGTACCACCAGGGAGGCCCCTAAGGATTAATTTAAATAAATTAGTACTTGCAGAAGAAATGATCAACTTATTTATTGCTGTTTTATAAACCTTGATGAATAACTGATTCATGCACAGAAAATTATGGAAATTAATACCCTTGGGTTACAATAGTATAGTCGCGGGAGTACAGCTTCACCTCATGATAAATATATCTAGGACACCACAGCCACCACAAGTGTTAATCACTATTCATTTGGTCTTCTGTATTCATTCTTCTGACTTTCTTTCCCCTTCTCTCTAGTAACAACCACTTTTTATGAGTGTAAGGACTTGTTTTCAAATATTTTGCTTATTTCTTTATATCCCACATATGAGTTTTGGAATCACTCAGTATTTGTCTTTTCCTTTATGACTTATTTCTGCTTAGCATAATCACCTCAGGTTCCACCCTATTGCCACAAATGATTTCATCTCATTTTATAGCTAAGTAGTATTCCATTATATATACACATATCACAAAATAAAAGACTTACAAGAAAACATAGGTGACATATTCCTTGCTATCAGCCTTGGAGATGTCTGAGGATTTGACTTTAGTGACAAGGAAAACAAACACATTTTTAATATGAGTCAATTGTGAAGGAATAATAGAACATATTCAGAATGTGGGACATTCTCCAAAATAATTGTTCTGAATTATTAAAAAATGACAATGTCAAGAAAGATAACAGGAAACATTTTATTTTAAAATACAGGGAGTTGTTCTATATTCAAAGAGACTAGAGACAGGACACAAATGCAACATGGGGATTTTTTTTAAAGCAACATGGGAATTTTGATGGAAACAGTCTCCCCACTGTAAACAGCCCACCCAAGCACACAAGGCAGTGAGGGGCAGAATTGGGCCTAAACTGGGTATGTTCTCCAAATTGTGGGCACTCAAATTTTTTTCAGTATTTGTGGATTTTCATAAATTTATCCCATTAAAATTTAGGGGAAAACTATAAACTGAAGGCTTCTGGAAGAATTTTCAGAATTCACCCTGCAACTCCTCCATTGGCCACAAAATAATAAGTGACCCAAATATCAGGATAACTGTTTAGAGCACAAAGGTGACAAATGATTTAGCCCATTCTGGTGAGAAACTGAGGCTTCAGGAAGTTGAAGGTAGAAGCAGATCCTGTGGTCTAACTCTTGACCTTCCAGACTTCAGATCACATGCACCTACATTTTAGAGACGAGGAGGAAAGTGAGTTAATATGAAGCTGAAAAGGCAGTAACACAAGAAGTAGAACATTTAACAGGAACAAAATGTGTCTGTAACCGCAGTCTCCATATTTAGCGCAGCTACCATCCATCACTCGCAAAAGGAAGCATGAAAAGCATCAGGTTTGTGTTGAAAGGAGAATGTGAGTGGCATACTTGTAGCAAAGCTTGCAAGTGGGAGGCAGTGAGGAGCTATATCTTATACCTGGAACTCAAGAGCTCGGTGCCAGCCTCAAAAACAGATTTGAGATTAAGAAAGAGCTAAAATTTTAACAGAATCTGGAGCATTCTGAAGTGCGAATGAATGAAATGAGATGTGAGAACACGCACAGACCCGTCCTTCTGTTCATCCTAGGAAGCTCCCAGCCTGCAGATCCCCAGATACCCGCGGAGGAAAAGACCTTCTGGATGAGGACACGCTGTGGGGTTCCCTGTTAGAATAGTGCGGGCCACTCGGGGTGCGTGCAGCCTGCTCTCTGGTCGGTTTTAGAGCTCCTGGTGCCGGGGCTTCCTGTGTTCACGATGGAGCTGCAGGGGCATCTTCAGACACTCACCAGCACCTTCACAGTGTGGAAATATCTGTGAAACCCATTTGGCTCTTTGCTCTCGATGGTTGCCTGCCACTCCCGCGTTGCTGAGGGAGCTCTGAAAAGCTGGAGCTGGCATCTTGCAAGCATTTCCTGTGGGGGCTTCATTTGGATCAAACCTCCCTGTAGAATTTCATTTCCCAGGGGGTCCAAATGGGAAGCCAAGTTGTTAGTTGCAAAATCATCCTAGTTTTCCAAGATTTTGGCATTCTGCATACTTCTGATGAGAAGTGGGGGCACGAGGGTAGAGAGAGCATTGGGGGAACAGAAGCTTTGCATGTTCAGCAAATGGGAACATTTGATTCTTGCATGTGCCACGAGTGACCCAGATATTAATAACTGTTTCTTCATGAAATTCAGTGCACTCAATTCCTGTTGCAGATACTGCTCGTTTGATGATTATTTCTTTATTCGTTTCCTAAGGCGCTGAAGAGAGTGATTTTAAATTTTGACTATCTTGCCCTGTGACTCGTCTCAAATAATTTCCTCTGTGCTCCAGTCGTTTTTCTAGTTAGACTTCTAGCCAAGGTCACATATTCCCATTGTGCTTTCCTTAGAGATCATTTTGCTTTGGGAAAGTAGAAACAGATCGTTACCCTTTCGTCCTGTACACATTAGTGATGAAGCTGGGAACACACTTCAAAATTCCTGACTCCTGGAATTATTGTCATCTGATATTCCCACCTGCCTCAGAAGTCCTTAATCCCACCCACCCACCACACACACTACACACCCACCCTCAACAGATCCATACAAACACAGTACACAGTAGGTCTTCAAAAAACTCCTGCTAACTAAATGCAAACGTGGGTAGCAAAGTTGCAATAACATTCCTTGGAGTATGGCACCATTTCCAATTTTCTTCCCTCAGAAGTCCAGCCTCCCTCTCCAGCTGAATCACAGGGCTGTCTTGGTGCCTCTGTAGGAGAATAGGGTAGACAAGGGCTACCAGAAGGCTGAAACAGACCACCAGAATAAAAATTATCTTGTTCCAGTATTGTTTGTTCAGTGCTGGGACCTGCACATGAATTAACTAGGAAGAGGGATGTGGCCTTGCTCACTTTGGAGATTTGGAGGCTGTGGATAGAGGACAAACAATGACCTCTGAGCAGAAGTGGACTGCAGCATTGGTGCACTCACCAGAGCAGGGGTGTTTGGAGTTTCTTGTGTCCATTAGCTTTGGAAAATGCTAAGGGTCAAGCCTGAATGACTAGGGTGGAGGACTGTGGTGCTTTGTTGGTGGATGTGGTGTGGTAGCACACATCTGAAAAGGTATGAACCTATACCCTCAAATCAGTGTCCTAAACCAATATTACCTCAATAAAAAAAAAAAGAAAATTATAAAATGGTTTCAATTGAAAAAACCCTGTGTTTACAACATTTTCTTTCCCCTTTAAAGGTAAATAGAAGTAAGAAAAAGCTGGAAAGATTCCAGTAGGGTCTCATATAAACTGGAGCTTGGGTAAACTCTTCTTGCTACTCATGGGGAAACACAGTCAGTGAGGGACTCGGTTGTTATGGTAGATGGTGGGAAAGGTAGCATTTCCTAGAAGTAGAGGCAGGAGTCCTCAATGAATGGTGGGAGGTTGTAGCATTGTGGCGTTCCAGAAGCAGGTCTACCCCAAAGATGGGCACGGGGGCCAGGAGACTCCTTGGTGACATGGCAGCCACATAATGCCACGTGAATCACTCAGTACTGAAGAGGCAGATTTGTTTGGACAATGAGTCACTTTGGCTGGTGACAAAATAATTCTCTTCTCCTCTCCCCTGACTTTTGGGTTCATTTCAATCTGTGACTCTGCAGTTCTTGATTTTGGTGGTATATTGAAAGTATTTTGGACATTAAATATACTGATGTCAACAACTTGCTGGCAGAAATTCTTATTTATTCCTTCTAGGGTTGAGTTTCTGCATCAGTGTGATTAAGTTTCCCTTGGTGAATTTAATATGGATCCATGATTGTCAAAATAATGCAGATTTAAAACTCAGAAGAACACTTCCCAGTTTCAATTCTGCAGACTTGTGAGTATATATATATATATATACACACACACACACACACACACACACACAAATGAAAGATTCAGTTTAGTAAGGCCGTTCCAATTCATGTTTGCAGCTTTTTCCTTTTGAACTTTCTTGAAAAGAGGCAGCCGACATTCTATGAGCACACTCTATGGACATAAGCTATACATTCCAAATCCTGCTAGTTGATGAGGTGCATCTCCACCATCCTGTTCCCAATGGGAAACTTTTTAGAGGGGCTTTCTAGGATTCATACTGCCTCTTCCTGATGAGAAAATGTGAACTGTGAGTTACTAAACCTAGGAAGAATTTTCCTTAGCTTATGCTGGATCTTTGAATTTCCTGAGGTTTCTTAGGACACATCACAGAATGGATCATTCACTCCTACATTCTGGTTTGCCACTTAAGCCCTAGATTGTCATCATGACCTTTTGTAATCGTGAACACATGTACCCAGCACACAAGTATTGTTTCTTTTTCCCTTTTTCCATGCTGTGTGGTGCATTTAAAACACACTCTTGGGGAATTAAGCATCCTCAGTTCTGGCTTCCACTCTAGCTAAATGTTTCTGTGACTGTGAGACAATCTGCATTTATTTTTTATTTATTCATTGGGAAAAAAGGATGCAACAAAATATTTAGTTTCAACATCCTCTTTTATTTTTTTTTTAAGTGAGAGCATCCTGTCTTTGAAATCATTCTTACCACTTGAGTCAATACAGAGAGCTAATAGTCAGGAAGCTGATTGTAGGATTTGGGGTTCTCCTGTGAACACTTGGATTTCTTTATCTCCTCCATGAACCTTAAAGGAATTCAATGGTATTCCCAGGATGTAAAGAGGAAGGTCCAGAGCATATGTACTCATCAGTAAAGGTCTTTTCTGCTGCATCATTTTCTGAGTACACATGCGCTCATGCATGAACATGTGTACACAAGCATGTATGTACACAGGCACACAGTTCTGACGGGTTCAGTTAAGATATGGGACTATAGTACTTAAGAGGTCAGACAGTCACTGGAAGTGATGGAGCTGGGGGAACAGGTCTTGGGAGCACACTAATGTGCTTTAGGGGTCGGGGCAAGTGAACTGACTGAGATTTTGTGACTGTCAGGGGTTCAGCGTCTACAGGTTCAACAATTCGCAGCAGGTGCCATTCCACTGGTGGAGCCTTCATGATTAGGGCCCTGGAAACAAGTTCTTGGAGAGGGATCCTTCAGGGAACAGACTGGAACAACTGAGGTAACTTAGGACACCCCTGACTTTTTAGAAGTTGCTCACTGCTCATTGGAAGTGTCACGCCCCAGGTCCCCTATAGATGAGATAGGCTAGTAATTTCCAAATGAATCATGTTACACCTTTGATCAATAGAAATGAAAAAGCAGTTTTCTCATTTCCCTGATCCTCTTGGGTATCTCCATAAATCTAAACAGTGGTTAGCTATCTATACACCGATATGCTTATCTAAAAAAATATTTCACAGGACTTTCTGTGGTAACTATTCAAGGGAGGTTCCAGAGTTAAAGATATAACCTGGGGTTAGCATCCATTTTCTCCTTCCTTCCTTCCTTCCTTCCTTCCTTCCTTCCTTCCTTCCTTCCTTCCTTCCTTCCTTCCTTCCTTCC